>NW_027019301.1:4069170-4436875 GCF_013076305.1 Rhopilema esculentum
GAAAAAGAGCAAGTAGATTACCTCAGTGTTTTTCAAAAAATGCATGTATATTATAGCACAACCCTATAAGAGAAAATTTTGAAAATCATTAACACAGTATCAATTCTTTCCTCTCTGATGTGAAATTACGTAAAGCAATTATATCCATGATAACTTTTAGAATATCAGAGTGGAATCTAAAGGAACGGGCAGATAATGAATGATGATGTGCTCGAACTTATGCAGTCAATAGTTTTGTGCGGTTCCTTCTCGAGACACAAATAACGTGCCTTTGGAAACAAATGTTCACATATCCATAGACTTAAATGATATAACATTTGGAAAAAATATAAGCCAACATTTTTTTCAAACTAAATCTTGGCATAATATCTTGAGCCCATGGACCAATAAAATTAATTTAACGTCACGTAAAGACAAAAAGAATTGTAGTTAGTAACTATTTATAAAGAAGAAGATGGCACTTTACAGTTAATTTATGTTAATTTATGTTAATTTATGTTAATTTATGTTAAATATCATTTTTAGTCAGAGCTTTACATTGGCCTGGACACAGGTTGAAAAGTGGGGGGGGGGAAGGGGCAAGGGAAAATTCAATGCCAATAACAAAAGATTTTGGAAATAGCTCTATCACCTTGCAAAGAAGGGGTGCCATGCCCCCCCGTTGGAGACCCAGCTTTACAAGTTTTGAAAAGCTGTCACACCGATGTAATGGTTATGTTTTTGCAAATACAGTTAAACTTTAGTTTGCTACACGAAATAGAATTTTTCTCCGAATAGTGACTAGCGTGCTTTTGTGGGGTAGTTAAAGCCCCCAGCTTATCTATGTTGCCATCTTGAAAAAACAGGATAGTTTAAATTGAAGATTTACCTGTGTTCCATACATTGCAAGGAAAAAGAAACTAAAGGAGAGCTTATCAGGATTGTTGCGAGCCATAATGCCTGAGTACCAAGCAAGGAATGCAACTATCATTAGAAGGCAACTTCTTTTGTAATATTCACTGAAAACAAAACATCATGCAATCACTTTCAAGTATATAATGCAAAGGCAAAGCTTACAGTTTATTGAGGTTTTCAAAAAGAAATAGCTTTCATAGGAATATTTCGATACTTTCCAAGACGGTTTCCCATAGCAAAGAGCGAAACCACATAGCAAACATTCGTTTTATAGTATTGGGGTTCCAAATTTTGTTTCAAGTACAGCCATAGTCTATAGTACAGTAAAGTCGCAATAATGCGAACCTTTGGTGAGTTGAAACCTTGATGACACGAACTGTTTCGAATTCTTCTTAAACCATTTCCTTTACTTTCAAATCCCCAACTCGACCCCTCGATGACTCGAACTGTTTCGAATCCCCTTTAAACCTTTTTCATTACTTTAAAAACCTCGATAACTCGAGTCCTCGATTACTCCAGCCCTCGATTACTCCAGCCCTTGATAACTCGAACCTTGGATCCCTTTACTTTCGAAACCCCGATAAGTCGAAGCATGGATAACTCGAACTGTTTGGAATCCTCCTTGAACCTTTCCCCTTACTTTCGAAACCCCGATAAGTCGAAGCATGGATAACTCGAACTGTTTGGAATCCTCCTTGAACCTTTCCTTTACTTTCGAAACCCCGATAAGTCGAAGCATGGATAACTCGAACTGTTTGAAATCCTCCTTGAACCTTTCCCTTTACTTTCGAAACCCCGATAAGTCGAAGCATGGATAACTCGAACTGTTTGGAATCCTCCTTGAACCTTTCCCCTTACTTTCGAAACCCCGATAAGTCGAAGCATGGATAACTCGAACTGTTTGGAATCCTCCTTGAACCTTTCCTTTACTTTCGAAACCCCGATAAGTCGAAGCATGGATAACTCGAACTGTTTGAAATCCTCCTTGAACCTTTCCCTTTACTTTCGAAACCCCGATAAGTCGAAGCATGGATAACTCGAACTGTTTGAAATCCTCCTTGAACCTTTCCCTTTACTTTCGAAACCCCGATAAGTCGAAGCATGGATAACTCGAACTGTTTGGAATCCTCCTTGAACCTTTCCCTTTACTTTCGAAACCCCGATAAGTCGAAGCATGGATAACTCGAACTGTTTGGAATCCTCCTTGAACCTTTCCCTTTACTTTCGAAACCCCGATAAGTCGAAGCATGGATAACTCGAACTGTTTGGAATCCTCCTTGAACCTTTCCCTTTACTTTCGAAACCCCGATAAGTCGAAGCATGGATAACTCGAACTGTTTGGAATCCTCCTTGCACCTTTCCATTTACTTTCGAAACCCCGATAGGTCGATCCATGGATAACTCGAACTGTATCGATTCCCCTTCGGCCTTTCCCATTGATTTCGAAACGTCGATAACTCGAACCCTGGACAATTCGGTCTTTTCAGTTGCTTTCGAAACCTCGATAACTCAAAAATTCGTTGCTTCAAACAATTTGCATCATTCCTTGGGAGCTTCGAGTTGTCAGGATTATAGTGCATGTTGCTACAAGCCCGTATATGTTTAAGAAAGGATTCTTTTGATCGGGCAAGTCTGGGTCGGATAGCAACACTCACTAAGAATCACTCATTTCATAGGCAGCGTGATAAAGGGCGTTTATTCTATAAAAATGTTCTACACCACCAAATGTTTCCACTGTAGCTATGATATTCAACTTGTACTCATAAAATATAGCCTGGATGCAAACTTTACTTTCCGTTGCGAAGGAGAGTAAAGTCTGCACGCAGGCTAATAAAATAAAACATTTTCAAAAAATATAAATGAGACTTCGAGCAGAACGAAAAAAGCCGGGAATCACCACCTAGCACGAACCGAAGAAATTGATTAAGGAGGTTTGTAGCGTGTTGAGCTTTCTATAGATAGCAATAATGCACTGAGCTAGACAGAGTTCACAGTTGCTCAACTGGTACGCCTACAACTTTTATCATGTTTTTCAGAGATCTTCTAATTCTAATCGATTTTGCATAATAATCTTCAGTCCGCATACTATTTTGGCTTGAATCATGCTTGAAAAATAAAGAATTTAATAGAATTTCGTGTTATTTTTTGCGCTTAAATTGCAGCTTGCTTACAGAAAGTAATAGAATAATGGAGGACCTGACTTGCTAAAGCTTGGCCATGAGAAATGCAATGATCAGTAAAAATACTCACATTGCACGCCTGTACGGGTAATCATATTTGCCTCCAATATAACTTCGAAGCTCGTAAAATATAAGAGCATAGGACAGAGTGATGGCCTGGTAAATAAAAATATATTTTAGACTAGCAAGACAGTCTGCAGTTGGTGAAACTAGATGCCATAAAGAAACAGAGTGTTTCTAGTTAAAAGTGATGCAATAAGTTCTGTTGTGGTCCATTTTTAAGGTGGCTCCTTTTTAAGATGGCCACCAACAGAGAAAAGGTTACTTTTGTAAACAACATGGCTTTATTGTTATACTATACTGTATATCCTTAAATTACACGATTTAAGAACGACAACATGGCGGGCAAACGGCAATGACAATCCCAATGGCCATAGATAAAAACATATACATATAAGCAACAAAGTAAACAACTACAAATTGGTATACAAACGATTAAAAACTGATAAATACAGGAAAAAAGGAATTGGGTTTGGTCTAGACCTACTCAATAAACCTACTGTTGCGAACTTCATAAACCAGCACTCCGCTGGTTATACTCTTAGGCAACGGCAAAGAAGAAGTCAAGTTTTATCTGAAACATTGTTCTTGCATTTAATATACACTCATGTTGTGTCACTTAGAGGTGGAGCAAGAGACGACGAAACATGAGAGAACATGTCTGTAAGTCGTCAAATCTATGTTTAAAATTGCCCTTCCTATATCCAGAGAAACAAACGAGGAAAATATGACAGAACACGCCTAGAGGCACCTGTAACAGAGAAGCTGTGGCACAGTTTCCTTGACTTAGGCCTATCCGCTTAATTCAACTGAGTAGCCGCTTGATTTCTAGGCATTTCGCCAGCTTACAATATAGCAAGGCTTGCATATATTTATGTTGAGATAATTGTAAACATAGCGTAATTATAGGCCTAATTCAATGCCAACTAAGACAATAATGATACTTACCAGCACAGAAAACAACGGGCCAATGACAAAATACAGCAGTCCAGACCCACTTACTTTCATCCAAGAGCTATGACAGAAAATAGAACACACTCAACAGGTCTTCAACATAAAAGTAAGTTAGGCATGGCTACTACATTACGTCATAGCTGGATTACATTGAAACAGAAAATGAAAGCTGGTTATCATAGTCAAAGAGAAAATAAAAGACCAGTGCTATTTTCATTAGGGCAATAAAAGGGACTGAATCACTGCATGTATATTCCTTCCGCTGAAACTTGTCCTTATTTTGCCAAATGGAAACAGGCTAAGAGTTGATGATGATGATTCTATTATAATTCTAATATATATCATTGATAATGTGCCCTTTTTGAGTTGCTGCCATCGCTGTCTCAAAATGGTTCCGGCGCCCCTGCAGGTATTTGCAAATTAAGCCTTGTCCTTTCTTGATATTTGGACAACTTTTTCATTAACTTCTCAAAAGCAACACAATGAGATGTATCAGGTAACACTTCACATTTTATGCTTCTCGTAAATTCTGCCCTTCTGTATGATTCAAATTCATCTGAAAGAGGATCTAATCTTTCTTGAATTACATTTATTTAAAATTCTAAAGAAAAAGTCAATGAGGTAAACAGAGATAAAACCAATGCGGTAAGCGAAAACAAATCCAAAGAGTTTCCGATTTCGTATCCCTATGTATGCTATGGAAAAACATTTACAAATTCTCACAAATCAGAATAACACATTTCATCTTTGTGATTTCATCAATAAATTCAAATGTAGAGGAACATAAAGGAGTGTCAAGTTAAAGAAGAATAATTAGGGGGCTCAATAGGGATAACGAGGGGGGGTAGAGGGCTGCTGGTTAGTTTCATGGAGGTGATAAATTGACTCAAAAACTCATGATTTTCTGATTCATAGCATTAGTTGCAGATTTTTTACCACTTTTGTTTTGATAATACAAGGTGATTAAAAGGGCCAGCTCTTGTTTCCTCACGAAAGAATCATTTTGTTGTTATAATTGGCAAGGCAATGATTAAAACATATGGAAACGAAATTCGCACTCACAATTCAGCAAGCACAGTAAGGTCGTAAGGGTAGCCCGCACATGCCCCAGACAATGCTGCTGGTATACCTAGGAAAAAACCAACATTAACATTAGTTCGTTTACAAATTCGATCAAATAATAAATAGCTTATATCATACACAGGGTGCTATTTATATAGAGATTTCATGTATAACTGTGAAGCTTCTGAAGAAAATCTTCCGTGATATAGTAGCTTAGAATTTAAGATACTGAAATTCTCCAGAATGCAATGAGAATGGTGTTTTTGTAGACAAGCAAAAGATGAAAGTTAAGATGTAATCATTACAACAGAACTTCGTTTCATTTCTATGTTTAAAAGCTTTTTCACTCTTGATTTTATCTTGATTATAAGATTATGAAATGTATTATTATGATGATTTCGAGGTTATATTATCTCGCGCCATTCTTATGGAAACAAGAGAAACCTTTACTTGATAGGCCATTTGCAATAACAAAAGAGATCAAGTGACTGGCATCACTTCCACGTAAGGGATTTCCCAAGTAATGATGTAATAAACAATATATTTGTAGAATTTTCAATTTGGATCCCATAACGTGTAAGAACATCATTAACGCTGAATGTAAGAACCAGTGGAATGATAGAATTGGTTGAGATATGGCCACATATCCAAAGGTTTTTTCCCAAACAAACCCTGTTATTTGGCCTCTGTTCATAATTTTATGAACAAAGCCAAAATAACAGTATTCCGTTGACAAAATTTAAATCTTCTATTGGCCATAGCTCACCCGATATGTGACATATTTTATTGGCTGTTCATGGTTAGAGTAGTTTATGGTGTTAACAACGCAAAATTAAGGTCATGTTCCACGGTAGATTTGTGGGAAATTTATCTGTAGGGCTGTAGTTAAAAAAATTTGAAATTTATTGTAGCAGATTTTACACGTTATTTTTTTAATGGACGGTGGTAATAATGCCCAATTTTCGGCTTTGGCCTAAGTTTTTTTTACACTTTCTGGGGGTGTGATTGGCTCAGCGGCGAGAGAGGTCACGTGACTTAGCGCAAGCTCTCAGCCAATCAAGATTTGAGCCCTATGGTATGGTGTTAGCAGTATAAGTTATCATTTCAAAATTCAGAAATTCTAAGAATAGCTTTTGGTGACGATAACCTTAAGAACCCTTTAAGGACGGATTTTAAGTGTCACAAGTGATGTCGCATGGAACATGTGATCAATTGTCGCTGTGCAGAAATTTGCCAATAGTATAGCAACAATTTACTGGAGAAGCAATTGGCTTGTTTTCTTCCTTGTTATGCAAATCCTTGCTTGCTTAAACACTCTATATCTGGTGTGCTGTACATACTGCTATCTACATTAAGCATGACTAGATTTCTAAGCTTTCCCAAGACTATACTGCCATGAAACGCAGTAAGACGCGAGTTTGTATGTTAAGAAATTACATCATAAAACATACCCCATCCAATCGTGTTGTAAAAGAAAGTTGGGCTGGTGACATCTGCATCATACACTGGGTTGAAAGACTGATAGATATGCACACCTTCCACCAGTATCCAAGAAATCACTGCCGTCTGAAAATAGTGGATGCATCCGGACATTGTGTCCGTATATTTCTGAAACGAATTGACGTTTTTCGATACTGTAACTGTGACTAAAGTAAAAAAACAACAAATAGCATGCGTTCTTGATGAACAGGGGTGTGACTACGGGGGTGAGAGGAGATTTCCATAGTTGCATGCCCTAAATGTTACCCCCCTCCCGTTAATTAAGCCAATATCTTGATACTTAAACCGTTTAAATTAAAAAGCAGGGCAAAAAGTCTTAGTTTTAGAGCACTCGCAACACTTTTACGAGATTATCGTAATTTCTCTGCGCTGAGAAGCGATGAGAAGTAAATCTGTGATATTTTGTTAAGTATTGTCAATGCATAAAAGCTATATGAAAATATAAATAAGAGAACTCTAAAATGAGAATGTGCTATATCTGGTAGCATTTGTAAATGCAGTTATTGATTGTAGGGATTGATTGACAACTGATTGACTGATTTGAATGATTGGATGCTGGTGATTGAATGATTGCAGATGGTCAGTAATTTATAATTGTAGTATTTGATTCTAGTGTTGTGATTGATTGACTGATTCAATGATTCAATGGCTGATTGGCTTTTAGACTTGAAGAAATGTATGCTTGACTGACTAAATGATTGCTCGTCACAAGTACATACTCGATTATCACTGACAATCACTCCAAGTATGAACGATAAGTACACCATGAAGCAAGCGATGTCGTGGAAAAAGTATATCCGAACCCTCATTAGATGTAGGTATCTGCAAAGAGAGAATGTTGGGTATCAAAAGCATCACAGAAAATTACATTATCGTTAGGTTTAGTTGATCTTGATCTGATTTCTCCGCTGTCTTGATGGCTATCTTTTTTAACACAATAACACGCTTCAATTGACCATTATATCTAAAACCCTTGCTTAATATCTGTCAATATAGGCAAAATCTATCAACATATTCGGATATTTTTTGGTTTATTGAATCTTGAATCTTATATCTCACAATCTATCGTCTACATTTTTGCGAGCCTTTTCGGTTGAATAATCACGGCTCGGTTTGAGTGCAAGCTACGTTTACCATTTTCTCAGAACAATTCACCCTATGAAATATACAACACGGAGTATACTAGTAGCCCCCTCCTCCCTCTTTTTGAAATCGTACACGAAATGATACACTGATGGTGTAACAACCCTATCGGTTTAAATGTAATATGGCACTTTACCCTTTATAGACAGGATAAATAATTGACAAGAGAAGGCCAAGCAGGATGAATGCAGTAACTGCCAAGGAGATCTGTGTGATGAAGGTTCTCGAAAATCCAGATTTAGTAGCCTACAAAAAATGAAAGTTAAGATGTATGAAACATAGGTAGCGAATAGACAGGCCTGAACGCTATAAAGATTGGGTAAAAAAGGGCCTGGAAAACCGACTTGAGGAGCAGCACCTTAATAGTTACAGTTTAAAGTTGACAGTAGTTTAAAACTTATGTTACTTGCATTGCTTTCCAAGCCCAGAAGATATTGGTTAACTTTGGCGTTGGTTAACTTGATAATACTTCATTACTTACGATTTCCTCGTCTATTTCAGATACGACTGCAACAGTTCCTTGATATCTACATCGGCAAACGGTCTTATGTCTGTCAGTGTAGGTTCGGTAGCACCCTTCACGTGTCCATGAGGAATATTCGTTGTTCCTAAATGGAAGTTATAACAAATTTTGAAAAGATTAGTGATTATAGAAAAATAGTCTGTTCAACAACATTATAGTTGAGCAATAAATTATTGATTGCATAGGAATTGATTGACGGGAAAGATTGATGGGGGTTATTGATTGATTGGGGTGACTGATTGATGGGGGTGATTGATTGATGGGTGTGGTCGATTGGTGGTTGTGATTGATTGATTGATTGATTGATTGATTGATTGGTGGGTATGATTGATTGGAGGGTATGATTGATTGGAGGGTATGATTGATTGCTGGGTGTGATTGATTGATTGACTGTAATGAGTGATTGATTGATTATGCTGATTCTGATCATGAGGATGGTTAAGATGATTAACAAAATTTAATATTAAAGTCTACTTACAAGGCGCCAGGATACACAACGCATTCGTGGTTCTTTCTCTTTATATGCTACAAGAGAAGTAGGAAAGTATGGAACTAGGCTATGTTTATTTTGTACTAGATAAATGAAAATAGACTAGATATATTTACCTCATTTGACATTTGGAACAAAATTCTCAAACTTATGAATTGTCTACCATCATCACCATGACCAAGCTAATCATACAGTATAATTACTGCTTGAGTTTAAAAGCATTCAACATACCAAAATGACTTGAGCCATCAGCCAATCAAAAATTGGCCAATCAGTAAGCTTGAAACAACTCACATGCTTGTTGATTGGCTTAAAGTTGATTGACAGGTGGCCCAATGCACTAGGTATCTGTCGATTTCCTTCAATACTTACCACCTTGTGCCACAATGTTACTTCAATCGGTTCACTCATCGATGATGGTTTTGGACTAAACCCTATCTGAGCTATCTGTGAATTCAAAACCCACTTGCCAGTGCGTGTTGGCCAACTGTATAGCTTCTTCTTCACAAGCTCTTCAGCAACTGCAGGCCTAAAGAATTAAAAAAGCATATGACCCCTGACGTATTCGAATCACAAATTAGGGATATTTCCTTTAATTCAACGTTTTTACAGCTGTTTTTTTCCAAAGCTTAAAGAATAATTTTCCATAGGCAAGCAACTTTTACATTCATGTGCTCGCTCTTCTGATTGGCCCTTTACGATACACAATTGGGTGTATATATTTCTTTACTTGGAATTTTAGATAAATGTTGTGACGTTTTGTCCTCTGAAAAGTGTCTGACGAAAAGTTAGAGTATTTTAAAAACGTTTGCTTTCGACAAAGCGATTTTCAAAATATTTTCTTATAGAGCTATTGGTGAGTTTTGCCCGTAATTCTCGACAAAGTTTTGCCCTTCTAAAACAAGATGAGGACGAGTATCTGAACTTGTTTGAACCAATTTTAATCCAGCATGGGCCACTCTCTGCAACTACAATTTTTACTGTTATCCATATTAATTTCTGTTATTAATATTGAACTATAACAAAAAATTCCAGTATTTTGAAAAGCCATTTAAAATTCTTATGGCATACTGAATTTTAATTAATGTTCTTACCGAATTATTGAATAAGCATTACAAGAGCAAGTTCAAAACTTTTAGATACCTGTCCTGGTCCTTACACTAACACTAAACGTATCCCCTTTAACATTCAACTACTACTTGCTAAAAACATTGGCACAGAAACAATATTTTGCGACTTCTTCTACATGGAATTTAAAATTTGCCCTTAGGAGCCAAAAAATAATACAGGAATACAGGAATTAACTAAATTTTTCAAAAAGAACGCTTTCTTTGTAGATTACTAATATCCTTAAATAAAACACTTAAATCCCTGTTTGTGTTGAATTGAGTAGCTCATTTTTTCATGTTATTCAGCTTTTAATCCTTCGTTCTTAATGACCGCAGGGTGGACATGTTATTCGCTCCATCTGGCATCACCTCTGTAGTGTAGCAGCAAATGCAATTCGCAACATATTTTCTTTATTTTTAGAAGCATAAAAAACAACAGATTGCGTGGGTAAAGAGGAAAGAGTTTCTGGTGTAAACTAGATTTCTGCAATCATTTGGTCCGACCACCCTCAATCCCTCTAAAGTTCTTTGGTTTTAGCCTTAATCTACCTACCCTGGTTTTTATTCACCTGAACCAAAGAAGCTAAAAATTTCTTCATCGCATGCAGCGAAAAGTTGGTAAAATAACCCTCCATACATAAGGTTAGGACTTTGAAGTAAATAATTCAGGAATGTCCTATATATTTTCAACCAAAACATCGAAAACGGTTGCTCGACCCTCTCTACGATTTGCAGTAACGAAAAAAACCTTGCATAACATATCTAGACACATGTCTTTGCAATATTCTTAAAATATCACTGGAATGTAAAATCGGACAGTATTTTGTACTGAATAACTGAATAAATTAATATTTTTAAAAAGACTTCATTTCATTACTTGTGAATTGATTGACGGCGAAAATCTTTAAGTGATAACACAGCTTTTCATGAATATGGAGACTTTCCTATCTAAATACTTGACTAATCGCGAGAAATGTCTTAAAAGTAGATCGAATATTTTAAAGACATTTGAAGGAGTCTTTCACCGCAAACAGGTGTGGCTTTTGATATGCCGAAAGCTTTTGTAATGTTTTTACGAGTTTTTAAGATACACCTGGCGTTCTATTAGGAAAGACATAAATGATTTGACACAGTTACTGGGACTTTGATCTGTGCTACTATTATGACCAACACTTTTCAAAGCTGCTTTATTCTAAATATAAAATTTCTAAATTCAGCAAGCCATATGTTATCTATAGATTTAATCAATTCTGGTTTTTCTTCTTAAAATTTTTAAGTCACGGGATGTTATAGAAATAAAAATCCCCGCTGTTAACTTGATAGGGCTGAAAAATAATCCTTCAATAGAAGTGACAATTCGTACTAATGAATTTCATGGCAACCCATATTGTAGTCCTCAAGGCAAGATAAATCTGAATTCAGAATTAGAAATATTTATAATATATATGCCTTTGGTGATACAACATTTTAAGACAGCACGGAAAAGCGGACACGTTAAACATAGCATAAAACATAGCAAGTACTTTTGTCCTACGCTCCTCGGAGTTTAAACTTCTGATAATAACAAAAAGTTAGCATAAAAGTTATATCCAGATGTGGAACGAAAGTTATGTGAAAGGAAAAATGGCCAATGAACCAAGCATATGCACTTTATTCCTCTTACGTTACCTTAGATCTGCAGCAGGATATAACTTGTAAAATAAATATAAATATAAGAAAAGTAAGAAGAAAATATGAAAAACAAAGATGGAAGAGTTCATATCTAACCTATGTGCCGCGATACTGATTGGCCTATTTCAACCCACGACTGTATATACATGACGTAAAATGTTTGTTTTTTCAAAAGCATTTATAAAAATATTGTTTAAATATAATTTTTATGATAGGAAACAATTTTTTCTTACTTTTCGTCCTTAAACTGTATTGGCTGGGTAGTCGAAATTAGATTTCTCAGTAGAAGAATGTAATACGCTGTGACACCTACGAGAAAAAATCTCGTGCATTAAGAAAATATCAAAATATTTTTCTACTGAGCTACTGAAACATGTTCTTTGAATTATTCGTCAAAATTCTGAAAATGCAATTCATTCAAGACTTTACCCTTCACCTGCCAACCTCATTGCGAGTTTTCTTCCAAGAACTCAAAAAGTTTTATCCATGCTTCAGACTGGACTTTATTCATATAAAGAGCTTTTTATAAATACAATTCGACAGGGTTAGACTCAAAGGGGGATGGGAGAGGGGGGTTGCTCACTAAACTTTCTACCAAGGGGGTGTAACAGCCCCCATGCCCCACCATAGCGACCTCCTTAGACGTATAAAAGTTGTTTATAGAAAGTACCATTATAGTAATAATTTTGACTATCAAAAAAATACATGAGATATCAATAATGTTATTGAATCCTGACAGTTACTTAGCGAAACTTACCAGGGTTCAGGGTTATCATCGAAAATCTGAACTTGTCTTTCTCTCCACGATAAGCAGATGCTGGACTTTTGCTGAAATCCGGAATAACCGAGAAGTGACGTAGATCGGTTCTTTGTCTATTCAAAAAGCCAACTTCGACAACTGAAAAAAGAAACGATGTGTAAAATGGTTTCTCAGAGAGTATCTACATTATGAATTTTAGGATTGTGTTTTCAAGGGGATAATTACATCATCAGTGCTAGCGCTGTTATCACTTGGGGAGGAAGATTGTAGGGATTCCAAGGCCGCATTGGTATACATATATTCCCTGTGACGCACTGAATAGATTCACAAACAAGTGCGTCTCTTTCAACGCCATGATAAAGTACGTTTTCAAGCTTAGGCCCGTATAGATTTTCTCCAAAGAAATCAACAATGCGTCGTGTTAATGTATCCATCGAATTTTATATAATAGATCCTCAACTAAAACCCAAATTGCTGCAGCAAGCTAATCTACCCTTATATACTGTTTAACAAGAAATTTCTAGAATATGCTGGTACAACATCACGTGTTTAGGAATAATATGTAATGAGAAAGTTACAGCATGTTACGTAAGGCTTACTCTAGAAGTTTCTACAATTATTTTAGTCAACTTTTTCTGATGTGTTCTACTTATAAGCATTACTAAGAAATTACTAGAAAGATCCAGTTCACCACAAGATGTAGTCGCTGTCAGAGGAAAGGCCGGGTCATTGATCAAGAAGATAAGTTTCCCGGATGTTCTAAAAACTAAGCTTTGCATGTTTTTAGATAAACAACATACAAATAAATAAACAACATTAAACAGCGTTTGTTTCCCTTGCCTGGGTGCAGTTTCATTGAGATAAAGCGTACTTGCTGGGGAGACTAACAACAAACGTATTCAATGAATGAGGCAACCCTCCGTACTGGAAGGAAGCCGTTATTACGCATGCGCTTTAACTCCAGGACGGAGGGCTGCCTCACACATTTGAACATATGCGCTCGTTCGTCTCCCCATCAACGTCAAAGAATAAAATGATGAGCGACTTACAAAACAGGTTCGTGGTGAAAGAGACTGAGCCATTTGCCAAAACAGAGGAAGGTTGAGACTTCACGTACGACTCTGCAACCGCTTCGGCGTAGTCCAGAGTCGATTTAGCTATCGTGCTTACTCTATCATCATCCTTCTACGAGATATAAAATCTTTCTTCAGTAATCGAAATTCTATAGTTTCAGGAATCAGTAGTTGTGTACAAACCAGTGGTGGCACCAGGGGAGAGCTACAGCCCCTCCGTCGGAAGCATCAGGCCCCCCTCCCCCCATCGGAGGAAATTTTAGGTTATTGTCGGAGCAAATTTGACAAAATAACGTACGAAAACTGCTTATTTTAGCCATTTTAGCCCCCCTGTCGGAAGCTCCAGCCCCTCTGTCGGAAGATTTCTGGCGCCACCTCTGGTACAAACGAAACATAGAATGACTAGTTTTTTACACAACTTTTGTCGCTAACGATGCAAATTGTAGAAGAATATGTCATTAATGAACAAAAGTTAACATACAATAATTAACGTCATTATGAATGAAGAGAGCAAACGTTTCAATAAAAAAACTTAAGCTTTTCGTCTGACATTTTGTGATTGGATTCTATTAGTAATATTTTTTACAGGCAAGTGGCACTGATTGGGTAACCCGAACAATATTTGTCATGTGCTCGCATCACTGATTGGCTTATTTCGATCCATAACTGAGTATATATATATTTTCTATACCTAAGAACTCTCGACAATTAGATTGACGTTGTATACACCGTAGAGCGCAACACCATAATCCAAGCCACTGGTCCTTCGAATTCAAGAAAACGTCTGTTTTGTCACATACACAAACCTCTGGTCGAGAAGGCCGGGTTCCAAATTTTCTTTGGTCTCGCGACTGAGCGAATGCACTTTAAAGCATGCGCAAATTGAACTTCCTCGTTCGCTGCGAGTGCGCGACCATTCGCTGAGTAGTTCTACTCAGCTGAACTACTGAGCGACTGGTCGCATTCGCCGATTCGCTGGTTTGTTGATTCGATTCGAGTTGCGCGACCAAATCGAATCAAGTAGAGACCGACCTAGAGGTTTTTTGGAACGACAGGAAGTTAAAGTATATTTTAGGGGATTTTACTGAAATAGCATTTTTGTCAAAGGCCTGAAGAAATTTTTATGGAATGATATACCCATTGCCTCTGATTTGTTTGTACGAGGGGCAATTCACTCTTGCAAATAGCGTATGAGATTTTGCCTAAAACAAAAGGATTTTTGGGGATTTTCGGATAAAACAATAGGATTTTCATAAAAGCTGTACGAGATTTTTTAGAGTGATTTGCCCCTCGGGTTTGTACATAATACTCTAGCAAAAAAGATGTGAATACCTTATCATTGCATTTCATATACTCTTCAAATTTACTGAAAATGTTGCCAGCGCATGCAATAGTGGTGCATTCTCTATCTACCAGATTATCGGCCCAAATTTTCTTTCCGAAACATTGATCAACAGTAGCTAGACGAAAGAGTGAAAATTTTTATCAGTTTATATGAAGTATGTCAAATCAGACAGATATTTTACGTCCAGAAATGAAAAATATGACTCGCAGCAGTTACACAACAGTACATTGTTAGAGGGGCAAAAGAACGGGTCTGGGAATGTTAGCCTTTTGTTAGGATCCAGGCAGATCTTGGGCCGAAGTTTGATGCGAACAAGTTCCCTATCATTACTAAAAGTTTTCTGTAGATGATTGGTGAAGAACTTATTTGTCCTATGAAAAATTCCCCTATCAGTATTTTAGAAAGGATAGAATTATTGAAGGGGCATCATTGATTGCTATAGAAACAAAAAGGATTCGCTTAAGTTCATTGAACCCCACCCCCCTCCCTCTTAATATAAAGAATTGATTAGGTAACAGCATGCTGTAAATAAATGTGTGTCTTACTTGGTTTCATTGTAGGAAAAGCTGTGACTTGCATCGTTGTAGAAGAGTTTGCCGCTATCCATCTGGCAGCTTCGAGGAAAAATACACATTTTCGTTACAATTGTACCGAAAAGAGATTACAAAAATTTTACAATGGGAGAAAATCTGGCAGGTTATACTTCAAAAAGGTATGTACAATGGTTGTTTGAAGTCTTGGTACACAATACTAGCTAGATTTTGCAAAGTTTTTATAGCAAGCCCATCTTCCCCTTTCAAAAAGTCATATAATTTTAGAGTTTAGGTGTCCTTCAATAATCTCCTGGCTAAACGCTATGAAAATAATAAGCTCAAAAAAGTTATGTTATGAAACATTTCAACATTAGCTTTAGAAGGGGAGATAGTTGGTGCCATGTGTCTACTCCTGCCGGGAAATCTTTATCTCTGAAAAGGGCACTAAAGCCACATGAAGTTATAAGACTGTTCACAGGAACAATGAATAAAAATCAAGTAGATCTTAGGCCTAACAATTTGTGAAACACGTTAAAAGTTGACAATTTATAATGAGCATGAAGCTGAGACTTAATAAGGAAGTTTAAAGATTTCATGTTTAACAACGGTTATCCACTTTGTTAATTCGCCATAAAAAGGCCACTTCTGCTCATCACCGAATCACAGAATCATGATAGCAGTAGAATCACCCAATCAAAATTCCATTCAATAAACCTGATGTTGACCGAATGAAAAGAATAAGCATACACTGAATACACTGAATCGCTCAATGAGTTTGTAACCGAAAGCTGTACATTAATCAATCACAAGTTTAAATAGAATTGGGTACTGCATGTAAAATGCTTTCTGATACATTTAACAGATATGAGACAATAACTTACTCTGGTTGGTTGCTGGAATGGACGAGGCATTTGCTGTAATTACTGAAGCTGTTAAAAGCAAAACAAGAATCATAAGATATTTAAAACAGTAAAACATACTTAAAGCGGGTATCAGAAATCTATGGGACATACATTGTGCGATATGGAGGTGTCCGTTGCCGGAGAGCTATTTGTAAAAAGCTTTGAGTTCTGGAGAAAAATTTAGGACACAGTTATACAGTAGGAAATTTAGGCTTTTCACTTTGGGGGCTTAGATTTGTTGTTTTCCGACAAGACAATATTTTGGTTTGGCTTTTGGCACGCTAAACCTTTGTTATATATCTGACGAAAGCCCGAATTTCTGACAAGAAGGAGATCGGAGAGTAGGGGGATGGGAGGGATGAAATTATGTGCTAAATGTTTAACCGTATAAAGGTTGTGTGTTATGAAACTGCTGTCTGCAGTGAAACATACGAGGTTGGGGTGGAATCGTAGGTTTTGGAATATTGTGGTAGATCCCCCACAATACGATGCAATGAAGGATTGTTTGCTATATGTTTGCTATTTGTCTATATGTTTGCTTGATATATGAAAACATGATACTGAATGTCATGTACATTAATTCAGTCATGAAGTGATGTTTGCTTTCGCATTGTCAATGGATCAAAGTTACAAATAATTCACTCTACACTAACATGGAAAGACAACCTAATATAAAGCTATATATTGAAGTGGCAGATAAGACGAAAAGAAAGGGCAGGTGAACTTGTAATATCGAATTGTGAAGTATTAAAAATGTATGACTAATAGCAAAGAAAAGCAGTGATAAATGCCCAACGTAGAAGGATAGAAAGATTTAAGTTAGAGTTTAATTCAGCAATACTGAAAGTGGCTACTTTGACTGAATGTTAAAACACCTAAAGGAGTAAGTTTGAGTTTCAAAATAAAATATATATATATACCAAAGAACAGTATAATAGCCTCGGCTAATATGTTCGATACAAGCACATAAAAAACAAAAGCAAAAGTAGAAAAAGAAATATATGACAAACCGTTGTGTGCAGCATCAGCAACAACAACAAATGCAAGCAACAACCATACAGAGAGTGTTGGAGAAACTTTAAATGATAACATCGTCCACACCCTTTAAAACACTGAAAAACTACAGAAATTCATGGCATGTTAACATTTCTTCCAAGCAGTTTTAACGTATCCATAGCAAATCCATAGCAAACCACAAAGTTTCCAATTGCATGTGGCTCGATTCATTAATTTAGGCCGATGAATTCGGATGGTATAATGTATTTTATGAATTTTTAATGTTCAAGTGACTGATAGTGCCTAAACAGGTACTCTGTTTTTATCTTGCTAAAATATAGGTATTTTCTAAAATGTCAGAATCTCCTCCCCATCTGACACTATTGGTTGATTGGATCGACTGGCCTTAGATTCACTCTGATGGAGGCTTGCATGCTACAGTAAAATATTAGTAATTCATTTTGATACGCTCGTTCTGATCAATTTCTCTGTATACTGTTCGTCATCGACTTATTTATTCGGGCTTACACTTTATCGTTATCTTCATTGGTGAATAGGAGAATCCAGTGAAAGGCCTGGCATACTGATTCTTATTTCAAATCACTTATGTTTTTCATAGTCAATAGTTTTTCATAGAAAATCCTTTTGATTATCCCTGTTCTCTTCAAACATATAACAGAGGACAATATCAGTGATCGAATGATTTAGCGATTGAATGATTGAGCGATTAAATGATTGACTGATATCACAGATCGAGCTATTGGCATAATTTTGTATTTAAAGTTTTCATAACAGGCCCAAATCAAAGACTATATCTATTAAGGGTTTGAAGTTGTCATGCAGCACGAGGTTCCCACAGGGGAGCCACATAGCTCCATATGAATTTCCCCACCAGATTTTGACATATAATCGCAGAAACTGCAGAAGTTGGAGGCTTAGAGGCGTAGCCCCCCCCCCCCCCAAGCAATGATCAAAATGCGCTTAATCAAAGTTATTGGATTTCAGCATGTTGAAGCCATTGGTCCTAATATATTTCTAATACAAATAAAGTCCTTTTTCTTTCCAACAGTGTATAAATAATCACATATAGTCTTCATTGCTTGTTTGATAACACCCCCCCCCCTTCCCGATTCAAAAGTTATCGTCCTGCCCTGTTTTCTGACAATGTTCCCAGGCTTTTAATGCACCTCGCATGAAAATATCTGCAATAAAATTTTACGTTAATTTGTTACTCAATCACTTTCGGAACTGATCCTGCATAGCTAAGACAATGTTGAAATTGCATCCTTTCTTATAAAAAAAATAAAGAACAATCTAATAGTTAGATAGAATAATATAACGACACAGAATTCCCTCACGGACAGTATCACGTGACAATTGCACCATTGCGCTGTGGTTGCATCAGCGTCTGTAAATATGTTTTTTGTATTACGTAATTATTATTTTAAGGTTTGCTTAGGGTATATAAAGCTTTGTTCCATAATTTAGGGGCAGTCTTGTCGAAAGTTTTGTCGTACTGCTTGGAGCTCTGTCGCGAGTTTTGTCGTGCCTGTTGAAGCCGTGTCGTTATTTGTTGAACTTGTTGTTAGCCGTTAGTCGTATGATTGCCATAAAAAGAAGAATTTTGATCTTATCCGCCGTTGCCGTATTTTTGAGAATTTCTGCCTACAAAGAACTCACGTTTGTAAAACCCCCCTTCTGAAGGTTTTACAATAAATACTTCAACAGTTATAGCATTGCTGTTACTGCTAACCAGGCTATTCCCTTAACACATCAAAATAACAAGATTTATTGAATTGATAAAACAAAATTGTCAACTCAAATGCATAATACAACGTATTTAAAACTATTTATATTTTCAAAGTTTGTCTATGTGCTGCCCCTCAGTGAATAAGAAGAAGTTTTCTTCCTAGATAACATATTAGGCTTGGGTCCCGCTGCTCGTGGCTAAGTTTAGCTTTCGTCTTCCCTTTTACTTGTCCCGTCTTCACGTTTCACCTTTTCTCCAGTGGCATCGCCAGCTCGAAAAAACTGGGGTGAACGAAAACAAGTTTTCTCGGCCACGCCCTCCAGGCTCTTGGAAAAACCTTTTTAGTGTTTTTTTATCTATTTCGAAATCTTTTGGCAAGCAACTTTCTCAAACAGCTTTTTTCGTAACGGTGGCTTTTTCGAAATCGATCTGATCAGCCCACCTCCCTCGCCCTCCAAAGGTTTTTCAACAAATTTCGAGTAATTAGAAAATCGACTTCAGGGAAAACTTGGGTGGACATGTCCACCCCAGTCCACCCTTTGGCGACGCCACTGCTTTTCTCTGTCAACCAGAATTTTCTCTACCCTGTCTCTGTATCATGGAAAAGCTCCTTAGGGAACTGGGTGCAGGCGTTCACCACCAACACACAAGGAAACCAGGTCTGTAAAACGAACTAAAAGTTGTTAGAGTTAAACCTCTGACGAATTATCTTTATTCGATCAGACTTCATGGTATCTTTGTAAACAGTGGGATGTTGACAAAGGACAAATTAAAGATTGAAAACAAAAGATTTTGCAAAAAGTTCTCTTGTTTTGCAAAAAGTGGGGGCGTGGCCACCTGGCCCCGTGACCTCTAATCTTCTGAGGCCCTGCGAACATACTAGCATTTATAAAGTATCTTTATATTACCTTACAAATAAACTTGTGTAATTCTCGCCTTACTTGAACATTACCTATTGAAGCAAGACGTATATTTGAAATTTCGGTTCACGATACTTTACTACTGTTCTTTACATCCAACTCGCTTTGCATTCAAAAGCAACGAAAACATAGTACCTGTAGCTTTAAGTCTTCCATGTGTAATCACGCAGTCACCATAATCCTAAACAACATGAATTTGTATCTCAGTTTATTTCTTGAGCACGCGACGCGAATAATTTGAAAACGAAGGCTTTTGAAGATGCAGACTTGAAAATGCTTCAGCATTGAAATCGCAGTCTTGGCGGTGTGCGAATGCGAAAAACAGCAAACGAATGGTCTATGTTCAATTGTATTGAACTGCTTCGGACGAATATCGGTGATTTTTGCAATCCTTTGGGGTTATTATTCCGTGTGGGAATCATCTCAAAGGGATACTATTATCTATCCATTGTTATCAAGCAACGAGACATGGACTGGGTCCAACAAAATGTTCCTTACTTAGTCTTAGATGAATACTGATGGAGTATAAATTGCCTCTAACTAGACAATTATACATCATTACCTGGAAACATTAGTTTGACTGATTGAGCATAAAAAGCTGCGACCAAAATGCGTCCAATGCACGTTTGTGAACTTGATAACAAAATGGAGTGGGAAATTACATCAGAGCAAGATGTTTTCGACCAGAGGCCAGTCGTACAGCTCATTCAACACGGACCTGGAATAACACAAAGAAAAACACTTTTGTTGGTTGGTTTCCTTATTGCGTTCGGAATCGGCCTAAATCTGTTCAGTCTAGCTGCTATAGATGAACATACAGCTGAACAATTAGGCACATCGAGCCTTGGAGCGAAAACATTAGCATCGATAACGTTTTTCGTTCCTGCTATGTTTGGAATTGGTTTCGCTGTATTTGTAAGGGAATTTGATTTAAAGTTGACACTCCAGACAGTTACAATTTTGCAGATTTTGGGCAGTTTAATGTCTTACATAGGATTAAGCCAGAAAATTCCTGTAAAGACCTTGGCCATGCTTAGTACAAGTCAGCTAGCAGAGTCAATTGCCTTCGCAGCCTTCATTGAATGCATCCCAGTGTTCGCAGCTCTTTGGTCACGTGAAACACCGTCCTTGGTAGCATCTGTCCTGTTTTCTGGCCTCTACGTGGGCGCAGGTGCACGTAACATATGGCTCGGTTCATCAGGGAACAACCTCATTGAGATACTTAAAAGGATCCAAGCAAGTAGAATATGCATTGCTTGCTTTGTCATCATCATAATAAGCTTGTACATTAACAGGCCGCTAGCATGGAGTATTAACAGCAGCAGTACACTTGGGCGCCCAGGCACAGCTTTTGCTAGAGTTGTCCAGGGTATTAAAGATTTCCACTGGAATGGCAACTTACTGTTGCTGCAGAATTCGTATGCTGTGTACTTCGCTCTTGCGAATTCAATGATGCTCCTCCTCAAGGACATCATAGCCAAAGAACTCCCAGATGGCCTAAAGTCAGCCCATTGGATCATGGCTACAACCTACTTCACGGGAGCTGTCGGGATCATCTGCGGTACAATAATCATTCACGTGAAAAGCAAAGAGAAAACTTTTTCAGTTTGTCTCATAATAATTTCCTCTGTTTTCATGACTGCATTTACCTTGGCAACCACCTACATGAAGTCCGTGCCTATTAGTTCCCTGTTGGTTAGCCTTTGGGGAATCACTGGCTGTGCGTGGTTGGTGATGGGCTTGAAGTACACAATGGATATGTCGTACCGTTCATCGATCTGTGTCGCCCCGACTTTGTGTTTCGTCGCAGGCTCGTTCTATACGGTGATAATTACAGCGATATTCGACTGGATCCTGAATGCATTCGACTTTGCTTTTGTTGGATACTTCTTCTCCACGTTGTATGTCGTTAGCCTGATATTACTTGTCTTGTCAAAGAATCGACAATTAATGACAATTTATCAACGTTTGTGACTGTGAAAAGTCATCAAATTTCTATAATGAATAGCAAGTGAGATATAAAACTGTCTGAATTTTCTGCATTTTGGCGAGTTCTTCTACAAAAAAGTCGTCATGGGGGAAATCTGTCATAGGGGCAAACAGTTGAAAAGGGGGTGGGTTAGGCACCTTGGCTGCTAAAATAAGGGCAACTGACTTTTAAAATACAAATAATATCGGGGCCTGTTCTGCCTGTTGTTATTGCTTCTTCCACACTTGGAAATCAATAAAATATGAAAGTTTACACAATTCATCCGTAGCCTGATTTCTTTCATTTGAAAATTTGAGCCTGCTTTAGAAATGAACATCGTTGAAATTCAAACATTCAGAAACTCAAATAGACCTCAAAATTGTGCGGTAAATAGCAGACATCACTTCACCATGCATGGGATAGATCCTGCTGGAAATATTTTAGTCAAGTCAGAAACTATCGCAACAAGCAACTATCAAAAACCACCTACACAAAAAAATGTACTCATTCTTCGCACAAAATGAACAGTTTCTGACAGAGGCAGCTACACGCGTAGGCATTCAGTGTTCAAATATACTACAACCAAATGATCGCAAGCTTTTTTGCAAATGGCTGGTTTTTCGAATTAAAATTATTTTTGGAACAAATTAGCAAGATAACTTTGTCAAGAGTTGTAGGCTAAAACATGGTCGCAGGTGATACGGTTTAAAAATAGATTAAAGCGTTTCAGGGAATGACTCTGAATATCTGTGAACATTATGTTAAAGCAAATCTGGAAAAAATTGTACTATGTCAAACTTATGTTTAGTAACTTACTTGCAATAGCTTAGATTGCAGCTTCAGGGAATTGTTTGTGTTTAAATCTGCGATTCGTTTGTCGAATAACGTACTTTCTGTAAATACGCTGGGCCCACCGAGAGCTTTCTGGGGCCTTGGACAAAAGAGGGTAATTGATGACGTCATTAAAACTGTAACTGTTTTTGTTATTGTTATGAATTTTCTTATAACTTTTTTAGGCCCCTCTTAGCTGGGGAAAACGCCCCCTGCCTCCTCTCGGCGCACCTGTGCCATGCTACTGTTGTAGATAGAGATTAAGGTGACTGTGAAAAACGTACGCTCAAAGGGGGTTCCACGAAATTATACCAACGAATAAAGGGGGAGGGGAAGGCAGAGAAACAGCGGAAAAAGTGGTTTTGCTATGGAGAATAGTTTCTATAGGTGCATCTAGCAAAAGCTGCGCAATGAAACTGAAAAATAAACCACCATTACAATAATATCAGAATGACCAAGAGTTTCTTATACTTTTCAGTAGGAACTGGTGCGAGGGATAACGAAGAATAGACATAAAAGGGTACAAAATTATCTAGACCCAATATAAAGAAGCTACACGTAACTACACACTTATGAAAACATTCATATTTCGTTTCAACCGTTTCAGAGCTTGATAATGGCTTTTATGCACGAGCGAATGAAATCTATCGCAGACAGTTTTATTCAAGAAAGCGTAGATCGAACAGAATCGTTGTACCCCACAGAAAACCAACTGATAATGCTATCTTTAAAAACAGACTATTTCTACGCCTGATTCAGGTGTTTTTAAATAACGACTGCACGATTTAAGACAAATGGAGATTCACCAACTTGAAGATCATGCAAACACTTTCAGGCAGCCTAATTTCTATTTTCAATATGAAAAGGGAGATGTTAAAAGCGGATATCTCCTTATCAAACTTGGGTTTTTCTTTTCAGGAACGAAAACATTCGATCTATTCAAAAATTAAAAACTAACACAAAATACACCAAGCTATTTTCCGCCAACTCAAAAGTCACGAAAAGGTGGGATATTTGTCACAAAAAGGTGGGATATTTAAAAATTCTGAACTCTGGGTTTTCACTTTAACAGCGATGCAACTGTGCAAGCTATTGTTGAAAAAGTTAGCATTTTCATCCTGAGTAATTTTGGTCGTTTAAGAAAATTACATGGGAACAGATCTCCCACCTGCCTTCAAGAAAAAGACCATATTATGGAAATCTGCACCTGCCTTCTGTGAAAGAATCCTGCTGGAAAAGTTAAATTAGAAGCGAGAAGAAGGGAAATGAAAAAACAAGTAGAGAAGTAATGGTGGTTTTAAAATAAACACTAGAAACAGTTTTTGTCTTTCGGGTACAATCGTTTTTTAATAAAAATGACCTCAAGCTAAAGCTGTTTCGAGTTCTAATTCTCAGAATTAACAAAAACAGAGGTTTATATATTTAGCTCTGTTCTACACCACAGGCAAAGTTCCTGCATTCACTTTTCATAAAAAACTAGAAAGAATGGTGGCGCACTTTCCCTTACCATCAACAAACTTGATATTCTCTGACCTAACATATTTCCTTAAAAAAAGTCTAAATTCAAATGAACGCGATATCAAACTTCTTGAAATCTTATTAGCAGCCAGGCGTTTAGCAGAGAAAAAGGGATATTCAAGTCCTTTCACAAACGTAAAAGACGAAAAAAAAATCAAAAAATTTAACAGATGATTTCTGTCGATCTTTTATTGGAATTTTTCGATCATTTATCTGGAGAAAGTAGAGGTCTCCCAGATATACTCTTCAATTCATGCAGAACGTTTTAGGTCCTATAATTCTCAGGATATTTTAGGAAATTTCAGGACGTTGGTCCATCTTTGATGCTCAAAAAGATATAAGTGATCGAAGCAAATACGTGAAGGATACAAATATAATTCAAATCTTATAAGACCATACCACTTAAATACTTACAAGCATGCATTTACTAACGGACTACATTTAGTACAACTGAAGTACTACAAGTTTCACAGATAGCCATAAATCCCACCACCCACAAACAAATTTAAATCTTCCAATTCACCTACGTTACTTCAAAGTAATGGCACTGTAAATGGATTAGACGAAAATGTTAAAGATTGTGCGGCCACCGTAGCTCGACAAAAACTGACCACGTGCGATTCATCGGGGAATGATAAACACACGCAATCGAACGAAAAATTTCGGAAATTCTAGTAACGTGAATCTCACTAGAGAGTAAAAGAATGATGAACAGCGCCCTTTGGGAATACAACATCGCTTCATACTTAGTGAACTATCAAACAAACCTCGGTTTACTTCGACGTAATATAGGTATGAATGGTGAATAGCACCCCTTGGGGAATACAACATCGCTTGTAGGCGCTTCAAACTTAGTTAACTTTAAACAAACCTCGGTTTACTTCGAAGTAACACAGGTATTTTGGAAGACAGGAAGATATTTATCATTCTGCATATTGTTTGTTTAGCTCTCGACCAATAATAAGTCTGCGAACTTCGCTTGTTCCTGCGCCAATTTCGTATAATTTGGCATCTCTTAGAAGCCGTCCAGTCGCGTAGTCGTTAATGTAACCGTTTCCACCTAGAAGCAAAGGAGAAAAATTTCAGAAATCGAGCTTTAAAGTTATATAAAAGTGGTTTCTTTTTTGTGGATCCACACTGTAGATGTTGTGACGCATGTCTCGAATTGTTTTTATTTTCAAAACCAGTTGGGATTGTATCATATTGTAAATTAGGCATCTTAATACACATTGCTCTTAGTTTAATACTTTCGCTTAATGTTTGTCTTGACAGGTCAGTTTGGAGAACATATAATCTGAAACTTAATCGGGACAAATATTGTAAATGAAATGAGTCAAAAAGATGGGTATTAGGGACAGAAAAGCTTAATTTTATCGTTTTATTTCTAAAAATAAGGATCGGGTTTTATTATTACGCCTACTCGGCCCGTGTCAGGTACATTGATCAAGCCAGGTCCTTAGATCATAATTAAGAATATTATTACCTAGGCACTGGATTGCCTCCAGGGCAACTTGAGTCGCGTTCTCTGCTGCATACAAGATAACTCCAGCACAGTCCTACAGTTGCAGAGAAAACAGCGGTTAAATTAAACACAAACAAAGCAGATGAGCTGTCATTTAAGAGAGTGCTTATTTCGGGGGGGGGGGGGGGGGGTCACTCAATCGAGGATTGACGGCACTGAAGGAAAGGCATTAAAACGACGTATGTGCGTCAGGTTTATTACAGGCATTTCAATGGGGCCACGAACAAATTTAGATTGATAAGTAGAGTTCAATAAGCTTCAAATATTGGAGAAAACTGAATTGCCGGAAAACTACATCCATTTCCATAAATATTATTAATGTCAAATGTTCTGATAGACAGGGTTAAAAGCCCGAGGAGTCCCATTAATATCTGAATCAAGCAGAGATTAAAGGGTAACAACACTACATAAGATTAACAGCATGTTGCGTTTTGTTTGTATCTTTTGTCAATTAACTGCTGAATACTTCTATTACGTTGATATAAAGAATGTTTGGATGCAAATTAGTCAGCTTTGCGACTGAATAACTAGAGAAATAGTTTTAGTTTTCGCTCTCAGGGCCTTCTCTACCAAACCAATTAACAGTATATAGCATAAACAGTAAATACACGGAGGCTGGATACTAACACCTAGCAGAGACTGGAAACGCATTTATCATATTTTTTATTTGCCTAATGATCGCATTAAGCGTGGAACTTGCAACTTAGAACAGTTCTTTTCAATACACCTAAGCGGGTACAGTTCTGCCTATACGATAACGACCACTATATGACAGACTGGTAAACAGAAGTTTTCATAGACTACTATACACGAAACACATATATGACGCTAAACAGTTGCTCGCATTAAGCGTGATACTCGGAGTTGCAATTCAGAACCGTCCTGTTCTATACACCAACTCGTGTACAGCTCTGTCTATATGACATCGAGCACTATATGATAGATTGGCAAAACAGTAACTTTCATTACCTTATTATTGAAGTGCTTTTGATCACATGCTCTGGCAACAGTGTAGACGTATGAACGGCAGGCACTCAGTCTGACATACATATCAGCCATCTTCCCTTGCATAAGCTATAACAGAGAAAGTAACCAATATATCTTGATAAAGATGTATCTATATAGCCAAGTTTACAACGTATTGGCTAAAGATACAAATATTTGGTATCTTACAAGTCTTGAAATAGGATTCTTTTTTATTATAAGTATATCAGAAAAATCTTGAAACAATAAATCCCTGCTCGAATATCTAATACAAAAACTACTTAAGTCAGTACTTCAATAATACAATAAACTGAATGCAAGCTCGCCTCATAGGCCCGTAGCCAAGGGGTGGCATGGGGTTGGCGATGCCACCTCTGGAGCATAAGAATACCAGCCGTTTGCCAGCCAGAGAATTTTGTCTCTAAATTTTGAATGGGGTTTTCCTCGTTAAGCAAAAATTTATTAAAAATTGTTGAAAAGTCTGCTTGCAACAGATCTTGGGAGTTTGAAACCCTTACTCCACAGGCCTGGCTACGGGCTTGTTTCAAAACATTCTAATCAATAAGAATAAAATATATGGTATAGTCAAAATCGTAGGCGTCTTAGTCATTAAATAACCGACATGGTATTGTTAAATCTGCTTGTATCAAACATGGCCTACACAAATCTTTATATCACTGTAATGTCAATGATCACATTGGACTGTCTATTCATGTTTTTTGTCGTGGTTTTCCTTCTGAAGTTTATATAAACATTGTGAAACAACATACCTATAACTTTTAATCTACAATGTAAGAATTATTACAAATGTTTGACAGAATGAAATAAAATATACTAAGTGCATACCTGAAAGTGGCCAATTGGTGTGTCAAAGGCTTTTCTCATATGGCAGTAAGGAAATGCGACATCCAGAGCGGCTTGCATAATTCTGAAAAGTTAAGAGGTTGACAATACAAAATGCAGGATAAGGCTAGGCAGCTGATTACGGACGATAAATTGGTTGATGATTGCATTAATTGACTAGATGAGAATGTGAATTGATGAAGTCTGTTTTTAAAAGAATCTATAAACTAATATCAACTTGTAATTTGGACAGCTAAATTGCCAAACGTTTACACATTAAGATATATTTCACATAGAGATATAAAGACCCCAACAGTTTGGCACAAATGCAAGCGGACAACTTTCTACAGGAAGTCGCAATAGAGTCCCTACGTGTAAAAAACCACAACCCAATATTCTACATAGAACAATGAAGATGCCACAGTTCGCCACAAAAATACAAGCGGACAACTTTCTACAGGAAGTCGCAATAGAGTCCCTACGTGTAAAAAACCACAACCCAATATTCTACATAGAACAATGAGGATGTCACAATTCGCCACAAAAATACAAGCGAACAAATCTTCTAGTAAACTTCTACAGAAAATCGTAACAGAGTCCCTACGTGTAAAAAACCATGACTATATGCTACATACAACTATGAAGATCCCAACAGTTTGTCACAAATTCAAGCGGACAAATTTCTACAGGAAGTTGTAATATAGTTCCTACGTATAAAAAACCTTAACCAACTATTTGAAACTTAAGAGCATCCTTCAAAGCACATTTAAAGAGCCAGTGGACCAACATAAAATTCCTTGTAAGGGCAGTCCTTTTGAATATTTAATCTTTTAGTTAAAGTCGACTTATAATTCTACATATATGACATTTTTGTAAATGTACCTTACAATTCATTAGTTTAATTAAAGATTGAGGAAGTAGGTCACACCCATTATTTATAATAAACAAAACTCGTAATTTTTGTTGTTGGGTCCAGTGCTAAATGTTCATAAATGCTTCTTAAATACCAAATGCAGAAAAGCTACTTTTTAGAAGCACAAAAATGCAACACGAGATTAAATGAAATAGAAAACCTAATAAGTAACAAGGAGCTTTTCTTTCTATTTATCTACGACCGTTAAAAATGAAACAAGTGCGTAATCGTTGAAAAGAATCATTTTCATCCCTTCTTTAAAAGAAGGATTTTAGAGCAGTCTCCCTTGAAGTTGAGGGTGATCAGTGCTACGGTTACTTAAATTCAGGGCTCACTTTACTTATAGAAAGTTTCTCATGAAAAATTAATGTACAAAGGACAGGAGAAGGAAATTGGCGGAGAAGGACAGAAGTCATAAAAACAGGAGGATAAAAATGTGGTCCTAAAAGATTACCCCAATGGTCCAGCAGCAAGGACGAGCCTCTCGAGGTCCAAACCACTCATCAATATGTAAACACCTTTGTTTAGAGGTCCCATGACATTTTTCGCTAAGAGGAAATGTACAAGAATCATCATCAGATTTTGGAGTATTTAGGCCGGTTATTATCTGACGCATTTAAAGGTTTGCCTTAGAAAACAATGAATCAAAATCAGCGTTAGGGAAATACTGATGCACAACAAAAGTTTTAAGGTTAGCAAAAAACTAAAACGATATTCATATGATAGGTGAAAGTTATCAATCCATCAAAGATTTACGTTTTAAATTCTGATGAACATAAAATGATTGGATATAGAGTGATAGATGACATATTTTAACTGCTTTGAAACGAAATGAAACGAAACAAGACTGCATTGCAAGCATCGTGGAATATTTTGTGACCGTCCTAGAGTCTTTAGACATCAAGTATGCTTGCAAATGGAAAAAATATTGCAAGTATCAATTGATAATAGAACATGTTACATAATGATATTAGTAGTACCTGGCAGTGCCTTAATAATAACTGGAATATTGATTTTACACTCAAGATAAAAATTTTCATGTTAATAAAACTATAATACCTGGAACTTTGCAGTCTTCAAATATTAGTTCACATGTATTTGATCCCCGCATTCCAAATTTGTCTAATTTGGTATTTGTGGAAAAACCAGGCATACCCTATTATATGTAGAATGCAAAAGGAAATAAATCACCAAGAATAAAGTAAAAATAAAAATCACACTGTAAGAAGATAGTGCGGAAGGGCGGAAACATATCATATCATACTAAAGTACTTTTCACCCCACACTTGTCAGCGTAAAACATCGGATAGTGTAAAAAAGGAAGGAGAAAATTTATATCCAGATGTGAATTAAAAGTAATGAAGAGAAATAATAGCGCCTTAGATTGGTTCTTTGATATTAAAAACTGTAGCTACAGAAGCCTGGTTTTAAATTGATTTCACTGCTTTGTGAAGAGGCTTTTCAAAATCGTTGCTCATTGGCACGAGGAAGGATGGTCAGTTTTCTAAACACTGACATCAGAAAAAAATAGATGAAATTAAGACTTCAATGACTGATGTGTTTCTACTTCCAAACCATTAGTATAGGAGGAACCATAGAATTACAAGGCCTAACTTTACTCCAATATTCACAGAACTTACTTGCAATTTTTGAAAAAATTTAACAAACACTATGACAAAAAATAAATGGTTGAAATCTTTGGAACTGAAATAACAGTATCTTGAATAGGTCTCAGTCTTGAGAGATGAATAAAAAATATCTAACCTTCTCTATAAGAAAGGTGCTTATTCCATGCTGTTTGGCTTCCATATCCGTCTTAGCATAAACAACAAGAACATCAGCATCAGGCCCATTGGTGATCCAAAATTTGCTTCCATTCAGAACATAATAGTCTCCTATAAATAAAAGAAGTTTCAAATAATACAATGCTGGGTAATAATACCAATTTAACAGTAGCTTTATCTAAATGAATGTTGCTGAACCTCTGGAAGGCAAATATGTGTCCTGTTTATTCAATTGAAGAGTACTATGCTAGATTGTGCTATGCTAGGCTAGATTTTGATATGCTAATTGAATTTCCGACGTTATTCATTATTTCATCTTTGCTTTTCTCAATCAATAAATAAAAAATACAATAATCTAAGATACAAATGTCATTAAGAAAAAGTTTGGTCCTTTTCTATCCAATAAAGGTGTATGCTGTAAACCTACAGAAAGTGGTGGATACAAAATTCAAACATACGCACCTTGTTTATCAGCTCTAAGTTTCATTGAAACAACATCAGAACCTGAATTGTGTTCACTCATTGCAAGAGCACCAATGTGTTCTCCCGAAAGGAGCTAGAAGAAAAATCTTGATTCAGGATCTTTCAGAACATATCTTTTATAAAGGATTTGCTATTGACCTAAAAATTATTTGATAACTTCATAAGAAACATAAACTAACCTTAGGTAGGTATTTTGCCTTTTGCTCATCTGAACCGTGTCTTGTGATTTGGTTTATGCAGAGATTTGAATGGGCACCATAGCTCAAACCAATGGCACCTGAAGCTCTGCTTAGTTCCTCATTGATGATGACATGCTCAAAGTAACCAAGACCCAAACCTCCATCAGATTCTGTAAAGTAACATATGGTAGGGTTTCATCATCATCAGGTACCATCTTCAATCAGAAGGTTGGCTACCATGACCCTCCAACTATCCCAAAATCTGAGTTTTGGTTTGTTGTCATGGTCATAGATCAAACTAAGGGGCTAATAGTAGAAATGGGCCCCCAGAACCACCTCTACAGTGTTTTTAAAGGGACACCATCCCTCTGGGTAGGGATTTAGGCCATAAATTTTAAAAATATAACAAGACAATGGGATGGACTGAACTGCAATTAGTGCCTGTCAGCTTCTGCCAGTTAATGCAAATTAATCTTTAAAATAGGATCTATGATTATTAAATGTATTAGTTTGTAGAAATATAGAAATATCCTATGTTCTATATATATTGAACTAAATAAATTTAAAACAACATAGGTATGATAAGGGATACAAATTATACAGGGTGTAGGGTTTCACCTCTTCCACTTAAGCTTTGTTGTAGAGTAGAATTGTCAAAAGCAGAAGTCATAAATAATCAAGAGCGAAAGTGACAATGTTCAACTCATCTAGACACTTGAGACTAAATAACATAATTACAGAAATGTCTAAAAAATGAAACAAGCATAAGTTAACCAAAAATAACACAACATACATTAGACAAATCGTCACACATTCAGTTTTATTTCAATTTAACACGGGTGGCTGAAAGAAACTTTAAATGGAGAAAAGTAGATCTTGATTCTTGTTAAATATTGAAATCATCTCCTTGCTAGCAGTGATTTAGAAAAGTGTGTCCACTCTTGTCAAAAGTTGTTCCTATTGAAAGTCATACTCCCTAAAATATTTCTTAACTGCAACCCTGTGTATAAGGGGGTATTTTATATGGAATTTCTCAGCGGCATTAACATCCTTAGTAGCATTTTTCAGAATTTTTGATGTCTCTTTTTTGTGATAAATGCTGCACATATTTGTTGTTCACAAAATTTTCAACATAGAATAATACATTTGGAAATCATTGCACAAGAAATTTTTATCACAAACTGATTTAGTTCATACAATTTAGTTATCTGGATATTACTCTGAAAAATACCTTAATGGTTTATTCTTTTAAAACTTTCCCAATTTCTATTTAAACTGCTTCTTTAAACTGATGTTTTACCTGGAACAGTTACTCCATGGACCCCTAAATCTCCAAGCTTTTTCCAGAACTCCTTCAAAAGAAAACACATATTTGAAGGAATATATTGGAAATCAAAGTTCTAGTAGCATAACTTGAAAGAAAATACTTAGAGGATATGGTATTATGAAAATTGTTGATTCTGAGTTCATGCATCTCTTTATTGCATCACCATGCATCTCAGTTCATGCAAAATAGCTTTCAAAAGCTTTAGGCTTTAAGAATTTAAGCAACCAAAAATCATAATGGAAAAAAAGATGATTAACCTTTAGCATCATATAATAAAATTAAAACTAACCCTCATTTTTGGCCATCCATTTTCTTTGTCAATTTGGTCAGCATAAGGGGCAAGCTCCTTTTGTGCAAAGTTGTAAATGGTCTCTCTCAGCTATGCAAAAATTAGAATTAGACCAAAAATTAAATGCATGGCTATATAATGCATTCACCTAAAACATATGGAGGTTATTATTTAAAACTTAGAAATGGAACTTAAGGATAACAGAAATGTAATACTTTAGTGTAAATATTCTTCATTTGCTTTCTCTGTCAGCTTTCTCAGACATATGGTTTGTTCTGTTTTGGCTTGGACATAGAAAATAAAACAAGATTTGCGTACATTGGCGATTTCAAGAAACGCATCCTATGTATCAATAGGCCAGTCTGCAGAGTAAGGCACTTTTCGACGAGATCTCCGGTGTGCACGAGCAAAAAGCCTGGTGTGACGGTGTGCACCACCAAAAATTTCTGGTGTGCACCGACTATTTTTTCCTGTTGTGGTTAAAATTTGTGAATTTGCATTTCACCGCAAAAATGTGTGTGAAGTATACTGTTGAAGATAGCGCAAGTTTTTATTTGTATATTTGTCAAGTAAGATTCATGATACCTCAAATTTTTCATACAAAACTGTGCTTGTTTTTATCAGCTGACATTTTCTATGGGACCACACCAAGCCACACCCATCTTAGTTGCCACACCCAAAAATACGGGTGTGCAACAGGTTTTGCATAAAAATATCTCCAGTGTGCACATGCCATACTCTGCAGACTGGTCAATAGGTAGGTACCAAATAGTCCTCTCGCAAAATATTTTTAGTCTCAAACAAGCAAGAGCAGTCGAAACTATAGCCCCCTTAAAGATGAGGCTCTTGAAATAAAGATTTATCTATGCTATTTTTAAGCTCTATCGAAAATCGTGTCGGGAACGGGTATTTTTTTCAAAACAAACTAGCGATATGTTATTATAATTATGCAATGTTGTCGGTAAAGGTAAAGTGGCAGAGACCTGAATTTGATCTTCATTGAGTCCAAAAAGAACATCATCCACTCCGGTTGCAGGCAGACTCTGTGCTGCGGCAGGAGCTAGCTGAGATTTCTTGGCAACAGTCTGGAAAACAGCACGGCGTAAGTGATGAGTGGTCCTCGACAGGAACGCCATCTTTGCTTCACACACGCAAGATTGTTATGATAAATGAATACGAGACTAGTTTCTCCGCAGCGGCGATTAGAAAATGTTGTTTGCGGAACCGAAAAATGAAATAAAATTTCTAACAATTTAAAACATTTGGTTTCATAAATGGATTCTAAAGTAGTTTCCCTTTCTATCTCTATTTCTTGTGCCCTTTGCTCGTGTACGACTCTTATTCACACGACTCTAATAACACCCGCTTTGCCCTCACACCCTCTAGAAATTCTATCTTAAACAGTTTTCAAATAAACTTACAACTCTTTTTAAAACTTTCCATAGTTTAAAACTTGAAGAACCCAAGACATCGGAGTTGAAACTTTCAAACAAAATAGTAGAGAGAGAGATAACGACAAACTGGTCATTATTGCTTTCCCTTTTTGGGTATCAATGCTTATAAATAAAAAGAGCGGAAACCGATAACTAACAGCTAATGAGGATTGCTGCAAAATTCAATATCTATGAGAAAATATTTACAAGATAAGTTTGTACAAAATTGGAATGCTAAAAGGTGATGTTTGCCTTTTTCGCAGCGTTAAATGTAACTTTCTAAGGATTTCATTGAGTCAAAAGGGCAAAATAGAAAACTTTGTGTTCAAAAACCACACAAATGGATTTATATCATCACACAACATCAAATTTAACCTGGAGTATACTAGAGCCAAAAGAGTCTATTCATCCATTCCTCAGGCTATAAAATATATTACAATTAAAGGCGAGACTGGAATATCTTTTTTCGAAAATCATCTTAATTATATATTCTTATCCCGAAATATTTATTAATGTCATGCTTGTATAAAATACAATTCTAAAAACCTAAAAATGTTAATTTTGTAAAAGGTATTTATGGATGGAAAGGATTTGAAAGGATTTAAATAAATTTGAAAGCACGTGTTACTCTTTAAATTGTTTATTAATTTCTCGTCCGATTAGCAATCTACGAATCTCATTGGTCCCTCCACCGATTTCAAAAAGTTTTGCATCCCTGAGAAGCCGCCCAGTTGAATATTCGTTGATGTATCCATTACCACCTAGTAAATGAAAATATAATTTGTGATTAATGAGGTCAACTAATAAAATGAGAAAAGCAATACATAGAAGATTAACAAGCATATAAAGTAATGGGCAAAGCTACAAATTGTTAGGGGGACGAGGGGTGACAACGCCCAGATTTGCTGACAAAATGGCGTTTCTCAAAATGGCTTCCAGTGAAGTCTCTCTTCTTTGTGAACCATAGCAGAAAACACACACAATTATTGGGGTAGGAGTTGAGTATATAGTACGGAAGAATTTGTTTATCGCCATTATCATGTTTTAGAATTTATAAAACGTTGGAGCAGTAAAAAAACATTTTTTGCAAAATGTTGAAATCATTTTGTCGACAGGCTTAAAGCAAGGGACTCACAAGTTTTAAAAGGGCCATTTCTTAACATTTCTTAAGAAAGGGGCATTTCTTCAAAGGTTTAGAGGGTAATGTGCCCCTGGTATCCACATAATTGTATCCTCTCAAATCATAAAAAAGGATTCAATAAGGCATATTACCGAGACATTGAATAGCATCCAATGCAACTTGAGTGGCATTTATACCTGCAAATAACGCAACACCAGCACAATCCTGAAACAAATTTTTTCTATAAAAATCAAACACAGCCATATACGAAATTTATGATCTGATTAAATGTAAGAAAAAATTATCAATACAGTTTAGTGAGACATCCATCCGCGAAATTATTGGGTTTGGAACAAGTTACCTCATAGTAAGAAAATCTTAAATTAAGGACAAGATTATGATATCATTATTGCTTCTAGTCAACATCCCGTAAGACCTACGATATTTCGGATATTAGAAAACTGCCAAAAATTTCTGGCTTAGGCTTTTTACGTCTTGTCAAACCATCTTTAGGAAGTTCGCTTCTTTTTGGATCTACATTGTTGTATGTACAATCACTGCCAAAAGTCTTGGAACACTAACGTAGGTTTTCAAAGGCAAATTCAGCCATCCCCCTCTCCCCCTAGGAACAATGTTGATTTACTATAGAAAAAAGAAAGGGGTTATGGAGTACGCCTTTTCTTGTGGATTGTTTGATATTGTTTTATACTTTCAACATTGTTTTGGGGGGAAAGGGGGGCGGAAGTGGTAGTATTCAAGAAAACAAATGAAAAATGAAAAGCACAGCGCAAAGTGTTAGGTGTTCCAAGTAATTTCGGCAGTGATTGTAGGTCCAATCGAATAGTGATCGAGGCAATAATATCATTGATCAAACCAACCAAACGGCTTGACAGAATGATACCAAAATATATCTCTCCTTGTATTCTATTTGTTCCCTCTCTTTGCTAGTGCAGCTAACCCATTTCCGATCAAACGAAACAATTTTTCATGGTATAAAATGAGCCATAATTTGAAACTGATACCAATTTGTCTTTAATTATCTGATGAATACACGAGAAAAGGAAATAAGTTTTAATATAAAAGGCTTAAGTATCTTACCTTGCTCTCAATGTGACCCTTATCACATGCTCTAGCAACAGTGTAGGCGTAAGACCGTGTAGCGTTCAGTTTCACATACATATCCGCCATCTTGCCTTGCATCAGCTACGAAAAAGCATTTATCAGTCCCATAATAAAATGTGTAGGAAAAAACAGAGTGGTCATTATATAATTTCTGCCTTGGATTTTAAGCTTCATTAAAAGCATACGACAGGTATTAGGTAAACTAAGTTGGTCCCATCTTTTTGTAAAAACAAACAAAAAAGTTGTGTAAAATAGCATAATTTACTTTCTTCAACATCCTTACCTCACAGCCCCCAGGACTCCAGTACTCACCAAAAAAACAAAAGCAACATAACTTTATCTACCAGAAAACATTTCTCAACCAATGGAATATATTAGCAACTAACACCCTTACCGTATAAAACTAATTATATTGCACACAAAATTTTGTTGTAGAATCGAAATATAGCAATTGAAAAATACTTTTGAATAAAAAATTACTTGGAAATGGCCAATGGGTTTGTTGAATGCCTTCCTCGTGTGGCAGTATGGAAATGCAATATCAATGGCAGCTTGCATGACCCTTTATTAAACAAAAGGGGATGTCAGTTGAGACAACTAAAAGATTATGCAGAAGGCGACTACAGTTAGAAAGGCCAGGACATAGACAGCACATCTCGTCCTCTCTGTTTACTGAGCAACTGTTTACAAAAAAGCGTTTCGATTTATCAAACGTGTGCAACGGTTCTCGTACAAAAAAGCAGCTAGATGCAAAATTTCCATTTTTATAAAACGAAGACATTACCATCAAAGACAGATTCGATGACACAACTAGAGTTTGTTGATAGGGCCGATGATTTCTATTGAGCCAAAAAAGCCGCACGGAAAGACTATTGGCAAGCCAGCATCCAATGGAGACAGTGTACCATTTGGGACTCGGTGCTGGTATACATTAAGCGGGACAGCCTACTAAAACTTACTTTCACAGTTCAGATCTCTGATTGCAGAATTGCTCTTAAAATATCACTTTAGTTCGACGGGTTTTGGTTTATCAAACATGTGCAATGGCTTCAATTGTCATTATAGCGTGACTTTCTTAAGAGGCCATGAGAGAGAAATGTGTGAGGGGAAAAAGAGAAAATTCTAGTACTATCCAGGACAAAAGTATTTCCTTTAATGGAGGCAATTATGGAGTACCTAATAATATATAATGTTTAAAGTTTGATTATATAAAAAACAAACTCACCCTACCGGACCTACAGCAAGAATAAGCCTCTCTATATCCAAGCCACTCATTAAGACATAGACACCTTTGTTCAAGCCACCAAGCAGATTTTTAGCTTCAAGAAAATACAGCGAAAATACAATAAGCACGATAAGAATGCAAGGTCTGATAAAAGATTGATGGAGCAATCCAAATGCGGTTCAAAACACTATCTTTATACGTAAACTGCAATACTGCTTGCGGACATTGAGTGAAGGACCTTGAACATTAATAGTGACAGATTGGTTTTGAAGGAACATAATATTTTGCTATAAACCCTCATCCTTTCTCTTTTATCAATATCATCTGTCCCATATCTCTTTTTATCAATTTCTTGACACCTTAAACCAACAATGATTTGCAAGCACTGGCGAAAACTTTGAAGTTTCTTGAAATGGACCGACTTTTTGGCAATTTATCGTCGCTTTGGTTCTACATCTATTGTGATTTCCCTAAAGACAGCCTTGGGTTCTCATTGCATTTCAAGTTCTAAAGCAGCGCAAACATGTCCACACAATACCAAGAAACTATTTAAACGATTAACTGTAGGTACAACTTAATTTTCTTCTTCAAAAAAAGATTTACGGAGGTTGCATCACCAACCTGGTACCTTGCAGTCTTCAAAAATTAACTCAGAAGTATTTGATCCTCGCATCCCAAGTTTGTCCAGTTTCTTACTTGCTGAGAACCCAGGCATACCCTAAAAAGACAAGACAAATATTCATTAGCATAAAGAACGTGAAGTGAGAGTTCCAAAAGGCAAAGACAACAGCCTGAGATTTGGACAGAAATAACGATTAAAATCATCGAGTATAGCAAAGTTTAAGAACAATACGGAAAGTATATTCAAATTTCTTTATTTCAATCTATGAAAATTCAGAGATCAATTTCATAAAACCGACAATTTTCATTAATTTTTAATACATCTAAGCTTCGATATTTTGGCATCTGATCCTAATATCATTCTTTTGATTTCATTTCCATTTTCTACGATTTACATACTGTGGGATAAAAATTCCAGATAAAAAATCAGTTTTCAAACTTACAGATATCAAGAAAGAGAAAAGATTAACATAAAAACAACCCAAATATATCCTAGCATTTTTCTTACACATAGAAAAGAAAAACCATGTAAAAAGTCATTCAAAACCTGCTGCCAATTTTTTATATTACGATTTCACAACAACTAATAGCATTTAACTGCTTGAGTCTTTCTTAGGTACTGCTGGCTTATTTGTCAAAAATGGACAATCTATGACAAAGTTCAAACTTATTTGTGCGCCTTTAACTAAAACAAACTTTGGTGTACAGAACAGGATCGTTCTAAGTTGCCACTCGTCAGGCAACTGTTCATGATGATCGCATTGAGTGTGAAGTCGGAGTAGCAGCTTAGAACAGTCCTGTTCTAGACACCAAATCTTGTACAGCCCTGCCCATATCGCACCGAGCAATTTATTACAGACCAGCAAAACAGTAATACTCATTAGTTGATCAAATACACACACGTTTAATCTCTAAGCAGTGCTCTCTTGATTCCATTATGCACCAAGCAATGCATCAAAATGTTCTATCACAACGAGTTTAGCTTAGAAGCTCCAGGACCAAACATACCTTCTCAACAAGAAAGGTGCTTATACCATGATGTTTCGCTTCCATATCCGTCTTAGCATAAACAACAACAACATCAGCATCAGGCCCATTAGTGATCCAAAATTTGCTTCCATTAAGAACATAATAGTCTCCTTTAAAAAAATTATAATAGCTTAAAAACTAGGCTATGCTACCACATCAAACACAAATGTAGTATTTGTAGGATCTACTTTACATTTTATCCAAATCTGATAAGAAAATGTTAGGGGTCTTAGCATTTTGGTAAGGAAATCTTTTTGATGTAATTCTGTTTTTTTTGAGCTGCCTTTGCACAACCAAAAGTTAGTCATGGATGTTCCCCGTTGATAAAATTGGCCATCCAAGTGTTCCATGTTGGTAAAAAGGTGTCCAAAAGCTGTCCGTTTTCCCCTAACAGCCTGGTGGCTGGTGCTGTCATTGAATCATGTTGTTGATAAAACATTATTTATTTAATAGAAACAGTGACAATGTAAGCCAGGGGTTTTAACTGTATTGCATGAAAGGGCTACCACTTATAGCAAAGTGTCTACTTAAAATGATTTACAAGGAATCTGGGACTATTCTCTTAAAATCTTTAAAAATGTCTCTTAAAAATTTACAAACCAAGAAACAGAAAAGATTCTAGGGTATCCCTGAATAGCAAGTTACAAACATCGCTGGAGGACAGTATCTTATGGCATTTCTTTATGCCCACTAACCATTGAATAGTGACATGAGCTAGCATAGCAACACCATGCTGATGAGATAGAAGATTGCAACTAAATCCTGTCATTGAATTCAGCTACAAAAAGAGCCATCAAATATGAAACTAACCTTTTTTATCAGCTTTTAGTTTCATTGATACAACATCAGACCCTGAACTGTGTTCACTCATTGCAAGGGCACCCATGTGCTCTCCAGATAAAAGCTGCCAAAAATTTGAACAAAGCAAAAATACCAATTAGAAAGGCAGCAATTCTTCAATCTGCTATAAAGATGATCTTCTAACCATATAATACTTCAAGTTTAGTGTAAATGTATTGCTTTTTTCACTTTCTTTTCGCTCACCAATTGAATGCACTAGAATGGTATACCATTCTGTTGCATTGCCAGTAACCCCTGTGTACACTTATTGTAATAATGCAAACATTTGCATTTTGGGGGTGGACGCTTAATTAAGGGTGGAGACTTATTGAAATTTTTACATTCAGGATAGGGTATTTTTTGGGGGTGGGGGTTCGAGATGGGGGGAGTGGGTTTTGAGATGGGGGGTTCGAGATAGGGAGGGGCTCAACTCATGGATTTATGGTATTGGGTCAAAATTCTGAAATTTTTAAGACTAAAAATTGTTATGACATCACTACACCAATTCTGGTTTTTATATGTTATTCTACAATGGATAGACAATGGTTGCTAAAAAACTTCGTGATTTAATTAAAAAGTTGTCCCTGATCTGGTTGTTGTACTTTCTGGAAGCCAAATGTGAACATGACTACTCACTTTTGGTAGGTATTTTGACTTTTGTTCTTCTGAGCCATGCCTCACAAGCTGGTTGATGCAGAGATTGGCATGAGCACCATAACTAAGTGAAATTGCAGCTGACACCCTGCTGAGCTCCTCAAGAATGATGCAATGCTCAAAGTAGCCAAGACCCAGACCTCCATATGATTCTGTAGAATCAATTAAGATGAGACCACAACTGAGAGAACAGTAAAATGGGTTTGATGCAGACCTTCCTGAAAATTATGACCAGGTTTTCCTCAAGATGATAATTCATACATAGATGTAGGAGCCAGGGGGCACAAGGAGCACATGCCCCCACCTTATAGAAACAGAGGTAAAGCACATACTTGTAGCTCCAAGAGGTGCCCCCAACTTCGGAAATGCTTGCAATGTCTATGATTTTGTATCTCATTCTGTAAATAGATGTGGGGTAACTCCATAAGTCTTTAGTACTACACAGGCAAAGGGTATCATCTTGGGGGAGGGGGCTGTAGGGCTAGTCTAAAGAATATGCCAGCTATATTCTTTGGAATCAAATTTGAAAAAAAGAAAGGCAAAATGTTTTGTATAATTATGCTCGCACTGATCCGGCAAAATTGTGGATAATTTACCTGGTACTGTGACTCCATGGATTCCCAAATCACCCAATTTTCTCATAAATTCCTTTCAAAAAAATAAAAGAAAGTGCCATTACTGTAGAAATCAGAAAGGAATCTACAACTGATTGGCTACTATGTTTGCACCCTAGTGCAAACCGAAGTCAGTCACAGGTCAGCAAAGAGCTGCTCACCACTGAAAATTTCTAGGTTTCTCCTGTATGTGTGAGAGAATCTTTTTGTCAGACAGTGGCAGACACCTAGAGGGGCCTCCCCAATATTTTTGAGAACAATGGTCTTTTGTTCTAAAAACAATGATAAAATGTGACATCATCATATCAAAACAAAAGGCTTGCCCCCAATATTTGACCAAGTGTCCACCCCTGTTGTTAGAAAATGATCTTTTCAGGTCTATGTAAATAACCATTTTCTTGTCAAAATTTGCATACTTTTGCCCCATAAGATAACAATAAACTTACTCACACAAGGAAAATAACACTTATGAAACACAGAAAACTTCTCTTCACAAAAAACACTGTGTAAAAGCATTTATCAAAAATAGAAGGATTATCTTAGTCATAGCAACAAGACCTATATCTGCAGCCTCACCCTCATCTTTGGCCATCCATCATCCTTATCAATTTTATCTGCATAAGGAGCCAGCTCTTTTTTTGCAAAGTTGTAGATTGTTTCTCTAAGCTGAAATTGTAAAAAAAACAATAGTTATTGTAAAATCTGTGCTGGGGAGCTTGGAAAATTTTTTAATATGATCTGCAAGCAAAATAATTTGATTAGCAAACAGTAATGATCAAGAGTCTGCTTCGAGGAAGTCAGAGAAATCATGATTAAGACCTGATAGCATAGCTATGTCCATCTTTGTAGATGAATATGATAGAAAGACAAAAATAATATAGGAGCTTCATCAAGCACCTAACTGAATGGGGGAGCTTGATCAATCAAGCACCTAACTAACTCATTCCAGGGCCTGCTTTTTTGCAGATAAATGCAGCTCTCACTTGAGAACCTTTGTAAACAGAGAGCAAAGTCATTCAAAACCCGTTTGAAAGTCAAATGAAGTCCAAAAACGTTTTTATCTCAATTCTATGATTGTTGATTTGGCCAGTCTGCATTCAAGACCCCTTTTGCCCCAGAACTCCAGTGCAATGAGCATTTCTACATTGTATTTTGGCATGTTTTGGCAAATCTTATTCAGGATAAATATTGGCTAGAATCTGTGGCAAGGTAAAATCACAGAATGCACACTGGCTATTTGGCATGCAAAATTAAAATTTCAGCAGGTACTATGAAATTTGGTCCAGTATGTGTGCTTACTACATTGTCCGTGGACTGAGCTGTGTCCACATAAAAGTTTTCCAGCATGGCCTAGGTAGGTTGTCATTGATTCACAAAAGTACATACACTAAACTTTTATTTATGCAGTGATGCATATGTCATATATGCAGGCCCGAGCACAGAGCTCTGGAGTGGTATACCACTCCAAGCGCTGCAGCATAAAGGATACCTCGCTGGGAACTACCACATTTACCAGAATAAATGAATGGATCTCAAACCTTATTAATCTTGCATTATATAACCTATGATTATTTATCAATATACAAAACAAAGTAGTTCATTATTATGAAGAAGGTTCCAACATATTCAGGAGGTTAGGTCAGATTGACTTAAATCAGTAATTACCTGAATTTGATCATCAGTCAGACCATAAAGAACATCATCGACTCCTGTACTGGATATATTTCGAGTCGCAGGTATCCTTAGCTGAGGCATCCAGGCGCAAAGGGGTAACAAACACCTTCGTATGCCAGAAGCAGCTCTCCAGGAGACCGCCATTTTTGAAAAACCCTGATATTGGAGACGAGGCTGATGTATGCCTCCACAGCACAGCCACAGAATAGCACAGCGTTGTCTACATAGATTTTTCAGCAAACTTTTATGATTTCAAATTTTTTCACACTTCCCACCAAATAGAAATAAAAAGATTGGAATTTTTTATGATATCATAATAATCATGAGAACCACCCCTTTCCCATTTTCGGTAGACGCTTTTGTCAATTGTCCTCTATTCTCGCTAAATCTTAGCCTTAGCATTTCCTTTTCAAATATATATTGCTGTGCGTTGGCTCAATTAGTCCAAGGCAACTTCTTTAATGTGACCTGTACAATGAACACGATATTTCGTGTCTCTGCTACCTTTCTGAGCGTATCAACTTTTCTGCTCTCTTTGGCGTTTCTCCTGACCTCCCCCTTTTCTTTCCATACTCTCTCCTTCCCACCCCTCTCCTTCCTTCCCCTCACCTTTCCACCGCCTCCCATTCCCATCCCCTCCTTCCCCTTCCCTTTTCCTCCCCTTTCCTCCCTTCCCCACCCCCTCACCATTTCTTTTCCTTCCCCCTCTGGGTTCCACTACAACAAATATAAAGAAAAACAACAGTAATTGCAGGTGCATCGTTCTGGACTATTGCAAAATATCAACAGTTAACTGTTCTGCATTTAATTAAGTTCAATTTAAATATGACTGTTACAAATACATCTATCTGCACGATCGATGACACGGATCCGTGTTCGTGTAAGCCAGATTAGGCTGGGTTATCTCACTAAAATCAACATAAAGCTACAGCAAATAAAACTTACACATCAATACGAGATTTCCTTCTGCAAGAGACGTAGTAAAAGATTTATGCTAGTTTACAAGGGAATTGGACGTGGTTGGAATTGAAGTGCATTTTGGAATTTGTATGCACAGAATCTCTCAAGACTTTATGCAAGATTCTAATTATCTATCATGACAAAATAAGCAAAAGGCGATGTTTAAAAACAACCTTAAAACAAACATTACTTGGTACAGATGGTATGAAAAATCGTAAATAAAACATGTCAAGTTCACTTGTACGTCTAAGTTTTATCTACTATGCATGTCATAAGACTGACACTGAAAAAACGTTTGCAAAATTATACATGTAGAAAACATATATAATACCATTTCCGTTGCATAAATACAGTCACGGGGGGGCACTTGGCTAATTTGAGCGGAGAAGCATCGCTAGAAAATTGGGACTAACATTCCACGGCTAATCAGCGCCGTTTGTATGGGACTAGCAGTGAACGGCATGGAGGTAAATCAGCTTGTCTAAATGACAACCGGGGATTGTGCTCTGAAATCGTGGACTTTTAATCTCAATTCCGCATATCGACAATCTTCCCCTATTTTGGCTTGGGATGACGCCCTTCTATTTTGGCCTCTGCATGAACAAATAATGCAAAAATAAGAAGCAAAATATAAAAAGCTGCATAACTCTGTATGTCAACTAGAACTTATATCAAAACAACAACTGTCCCCATAAAGTTGGTTTTTCATTTCGAATTCTCCACTCTTGTTGCGTCCCTAAACCTAGACCAAGTTAGCCTGTTCATGAAGTTGTCAACAACTCCGCCATTTTGACGCAACCTCACATGAAGCCTATCTAAATTTAACATCTTCGAACACATATTACAAATCCAGGCATTGGCTATTTAAATGGGAAGGCTTCTTGCATCAGTTTTAACAATGGACGCTTCAACGAAACCAAATAAACTCCTGCGCAGCCACCTACGTACAAAGTGGCATGGGATGTGCTGTATCATTTCTCAAGATGGAAAACGAAAGCGAATCATTTTAAAGACTACAAATAAACTACATCACCAAATTTCAGACCCAAGAGTCTGCTTTAGATTCGTCCTGAAGCTGGATCTTATCGTCGTCCCGTTCTTTTCTACTTTTGTAAACCGGGTTTGAATAAAGCGGCGTGGTTTCTCCTTCGACACTTCCATCCTCCTCATCATCGTCCTTGCTCGCGCTGCCCTTTTTAGGTTTCTTCTCTTTCTTAGCTTTGGATTTCTTTGGATCTGTACCAGGCATCAATGGCTCGTCTTCACTAGCACTGTACGCAGGTGGCCTGCTCTTCATTTCATACTCCTCCGTAGGAGGTTTTTCGTCTCTCTCCGCCTTGCCTGACAACGGTACTGGTTGGTAACCATCGCTGTCAGCCTCGTTCTCTTCCACCATAACAAACCTCCTTGAATCACGCCGCAAGGGAATATCCTGCTGTTTTTCCTCCATTTCAGCAAAGGTGTCTCGCTTTGGTTTCTTCGGTTGCTTCAGTGTGGCTGTTTTGTAAGCTTTTTCTTCGTCCGAAGCTTTACTGTGTGACCATAACTCTTTCTTAATCGCTTCTTGAAACTGTTTGTAATGCCAAACTTGCATAAGGACCTGATAGATTGAGAAATTAATAGACAAGTTTAGATTTAAGAGAACGGGTCTTGAGGAAGAAGTCTATCTATCCCACACTGAAAGTCCATAGTTTTAAAACCACGGTCAAATATCGTTATGACGAACTCTGCTTATTACGAAATCTCGCAAACACGAACTCAAAGTAAGGTCCCTTAGAATACTCCCTGTGTAACGAACCCTCTGTATAACAAGCTCCTGCTATCACGAACTTGTTGTCATTACGAACGTAAGTCTTTTAAATCTTGGCACACTCCCATTATAATGGACACTAGGTAAGGAACACAGAATTCGTAATATCGTAATAATGTGATATCGTAATAATGGAGGATGTCATGGAATTCTTACACCTATATAGAAGAATGGTGTTGTATTCAAAGCTTGTACAATCAACGTGTATGGGGAGATGACATAAAGAAACCGGCTGCATCCTTCTTCATGTATATACAAACAAAGATTTACTCACTCTATTGGCATCAAGAACAACTCTTTGTGAATATGTTCTTAACTGCTTCTCTTGTTTAGGATCCTTCTCTCTTGTCAATGAAACGATCCTTTTGATGCCACCGTGATCAGTCAGTTGCCTTGTGTTAAAAAAGAAATTATCGATAACGTGTCTAATTGTGAGCAATACCTACAGACATGCCATGCCATGATAGTATTCGGCACACCCCAATAGTAATAAAACCGATTATACTAAAGTCACCTGTCAAATGCTGTCTATAATTGCAACAAAGACTACATTTATGGAAAACTATTTTGGCTATAAAACAAGAACTGGTAGCTCTCCTAGTAATTTCCAGGTGAGAGTAGAGCAATTTGCTTTTTAGAGCAATTAAGGAGAGCAATTAAGGAGAGCATTCTGAAGCTCCCTTCCAGCATTGAGGAGAACCTGGAGGGGAGCAACAGCAATGGTTCTCCTCAAACAGCCAGGCCTGTGGTAACTCACACACAAACACACACATCATTCTATTTTCTTTTAACTGAACTATTACTATAACATAGAGCTGTAGCCAACTTGAACCTCTATGAGTCTGTTTTACAAATTAAACTTTCCTTATGTTCAAGATTCAAGATGAATGGTCGTCAAATTGTAGCGTTTATTTTGATTAGTAGAAGAAAGTAGATGCAACTAATAGAAGGATAACAGAAAAAGAAGCAGGGTGTAACTAACTCTTGTCAAGGTTGCCGGGGATGTCTTTAAAGTATGGACACAGGAACAGAGGGCAATGAAGTTCCAAAAGGGAAAGCACAGGGCCATAAAGTTCCAAATGGGGAAACAGAGGGCCATAAAGTTCCAAAAGGGGAACCCCTCCTGTAAAAAAAGGGGAACCCCTGAGTAAAAAAAGCCATACAGATGCATACTTATTTCTAAAAATTCAATTCCGTATCAACCTGAGTCTGGTACATTCGACTGAGAAAATAACAAACTGACGGGGTATCCGAGTCTAACATTAACAGAGCTGGCCATAAAGGAGCAAATCGTTATTCACCCTTAATGTTCACGAGTCTGAACAGACGCTCAAATTGAACTGAAAGCATACATACTTGCAATTGTCATAAGATAAGTGAGTGACAACTTGAAGCGTTCCAAGGATGCCACATATTGTGTATTCTGATGGTTCCTCTTCTCCTTCTGGGCTACTCGGCGTTGGTAGCACAGCAAGCAGTTCTTGCATGGCATATTTGCCTATCAAAAAAGAAACTGTGCGTTAAAGATAAACATTAAAAAATGTGATCAAAAATTCTATTGTCAATCTAAGCGGCTTTTAACATCCTTTTTCGACCGTGACGTCATGAAAACTATACCATTTTACTTCAAAAGTAAAAAGACACTACTTACCAATAACCTCTTTATTCTTATCTTCAAGGGCGAGGTTTCTTAGCACAAGGGCCACTGCCCTTACGACATATTCCTGCTCTACCGTCAGCAGTTCGAAGACTGGGCGCAAGCCATCCTGTTTCCTCACGTGCGTTCGTAGCAGCGATGCCCACTACAACGAAAAGGTGAATTAACTTTTCTACATAAATAAAAATTGAATAAATCTAGGCGCAAATTCTGATAAATTTGACAAGGCTGCAGATTGCAAGCAAGATAATAAATCAGCAAGATCTATTAATGTAAATTTACCATTCATTGTCTTCTTTTTTAACATTCAAAAACGATTATTCATAAAATATTTAACTGGACTTCCTCTACTAAAAACTACTGTTGACTACAATAAGGTTACAAAAGATATTGACAAATAACAAAATACAACAAAAGACATTAGAGTTACATACATTCCACGAACAGGCGAGTAAATTGTGAATTGCTCCAGCCGAAGCCTCGAGTGTGATCGGATTGGTTGACCGCTTCAAAACCTCAATATACAAATCAACTGTCTCAGGGACCCACAATAGCTCTACACCAAGCGGGGGACCACTCCTCTGTGGCCGCAAGTATCTTTTCTGCTCAACTGGTGCAACAGGGGTCGGGTCCTCCTGTGCCTTTTTACGGTATTTCCGGCTCAACCTGGTGGGTTTCTTTTTCATAAATAAGCAGCCACTTCCAACAGCATCGCCAGGGATGCGCCCCTCGCCTCCTTTTGAAGGCGAGTCAGACTTATCAGAAACGGCAGTAGGAGCATCTACTTTGTCTTCGACCTTGATGGCGTCAGCATGAGCTTCGCGGTCGATTTCTTGATCAATTTTATACGAAAGATTTCGAAGGGTGCAAATGATGTTTTCTATAACCTGGAAAAAGAAATAAAAAAATGACGGACATGTAAACTTAATATAAATGTGTCTATATCGGATAAAACTCTTTGTCAACTTATTCTCTTAACGAGGAATATTGACTTTATAGCCTTATAAATGTTTTCTGAGGGGTAACAAATCTCAAACCCTCGAATCAAACATGTCTACCGCCTTCTTGAAAATGTTCCTATAATGTAAAAAAATTTGGGGCATCAATGAACAGACGGTCTCTAATGAGTAGCATGGGCGAATTCTACAATAAGGGTTCATATTTAGGGCAATTTTGAACACGGATAACCAACCAGTGATTTTCAGGGACAAGCAGCGTACCTTATTATTAATATCGCTTTTGTTGTTTGATGCCAGTGCGGCACGCAACATCCAGATCAATGAATCAACTAGGCCCTCTTGACGACGTAACTGTTGCCTCGCTTCCATACCAGCTGCTGATGTGTTGCGCAGAACACCGACAGCGTTGCGCAGAACAGTCGACCACATGACCGTTGTTGGAAGCTTTCCTTCCAGGTACAGCGACCGCTCCCAGCCTGATAATGGAATGACGAGCAGGACAGACACAGCTTTTACTGATTCCTCGAGAAGCTCCGCTCTGCAATGCTGTCAAAAATGGATTTGAATATGTAACAATCAGAATCAGGAATTAAAGGACCGCTAGTTAGTAAGGAGCTGTCTAGTTTCCATACTGCTCGACCTGATGACGTAATTAGTTAACCCTAAACCTGAACCTAACCCTTTACTTGAAATAATTAATCATACTAATTTATGACTATTAATCATGCTTAATTATGACTATCAGGTCGAGCAGTATGGAAATTAGACAATTCCAGTTAGTAAATGCGTAAGTCATTGATAGTTTTAGCCATGTCATCGTAAGGTGACAGGCGAAAAGCGACCCCTGAAGTCTTGGCCAGCGCTAATACAAATATGCGCTGACAAAAACAAAAATAGTTCTAATACTTCCCAGGCTTTTTAATAACATAGTTTTGATAATAATCCTAAGCAAAAGCAAAATAGATGAGTACTGATGCCTTTGCGGGAGAGAAAATTTGCGAGATGTGTATCACTATCAAAGATTCAACAGTAAAAAACAAATAATCAATATAACATACCACTGCGGAGGAGAGGTTGTACAATATTCCTGTTACATATTCATGAACTTCGAGGCTGTTTGATGCGTAGAGGAGCTTCACGCAAGCAGATATACCACCGCATTCTTGGATGGCGGCCTAAACAGAAGAAGGAGAGGGGTCATCGAAATATTCAAATCAAATGGAAATCGCATCATAAATAACTTTCAGAAATGCAGCTCATCTGGTAGTACTGAGAAAATTGAAAAAGGTCAAGAAAAAAGAAAATACCGACAAAATATTCGCATTGGATGTATTATACCAAGCGAAAGAGCTGATTTCGAACAAATTTTGGTGAAAATGATATCTGTTGAAAAAATTCCACAAATGATTGCATAATACTACTTGAAAAGAATTGCAGAACTTGATACAACAGTGACTATGTTTAAATGTCTATATCCAATGACTGTTTTTTAAATACAATCACTTTTCGTATAGGCTTATTTATCAGACTGACCGCTTTACGAGGCTTCTTTAAAAACTCATTGCTAACAATGAGCCATTGCGCTACGCAAGCATCCCATAATGCATTTTAGACAGTCTGGAATCAATTTTGGTTAATCCGTAGAAGTTTACTGCCATTGCTTGGATCGTCGCCACGCTCGCAAAGGCCCATTGTTAGCAATGAGTCTTTAAAAAAAAGCAGTTTCCACTTAATAATAGCAAAGCGCGAATGCCTGTGAGCTCACCAAATAACTTCGGGCTCATTGTTCCGGTAGAACAATGTAAGATACCCTTAATACCAAAGGAAAAAGGGAAACAAAAAGTGTACCATGTATTTCGAAGGGGAAGTAAATAATTTACCTTGTTATCGTCAAGATATTTTCCATAGGACAGGTTTCTCAAAGCACCAGCCGCGCATCTGTGGCAATCTTCATTTGGGTGTGACAATAGTTTCACGAGTAGGGGAATTATATCGAGTTCTCTGTTGGTGTAAACATAATAAGAGTATAAGAGATATATTACCAGTCCCGGGGACAAGAAAGCGAAAATTTTGGATGAAGTGAGCTGGGAGTATACTGCTTATAATCATCAGTTAATTATAACATTAAACTCTTTGTTTTCTATTCATTATGAATTCTAAAGAGACTTTTAACAATAAGGTACTGGAGAATACAAAAATGGGTTCAACTTCATTTTTCGTAGTTCAAGGATCCGGCTCGAGTGAATTCTATTCAGTATGCATAAAACAGAACAAATTAATGGCGCACCGAATTTTGATTTTGATGTTGTCATCTTTGTAACACAGATGCTGAATGTACCCAGCTGCATTGGCTAGTAGGTGGGTGTCTTCCGTTTTCAGGAACATTGACAAATCCAAGAGGTCTATTTCGTACTCATGTCTTGCTTTTTTCTCTGAAGAAGAAGAGAAAGTCAGGATAAAAACACTCCGAAGCTATAAACTGTCGATGTGTGATTTTAACTGCTATAATTTCAAGACGAATGCAGATGGGAAGTGTGTTAATGCATCAGGGTGATTTAAGGTGGTTCGAATAATACTGTTCTCAATTCTCAGCAGGTAGATGCGAAAAGGGAGAAAAAAGAAAATGGCATAATAATGGAGAAGAAAGGGAAGAATGACGAGACAGCAAAAACCACTTCTCAGATACAGAATGACCATTGAAAAGCACTAAAACACATCTTTAGCATGAAAATTAAAGAAAGGTTTTCTCACCATCTTCATCATAACTTGCGTTGACGACAGAGGCAACTGCCGCACTTTCTGCTTGGAATGCACCCTCGCCCACGGAACTCTCGACCTGTGATGTCGATTTTGTTGTAACTGTCTCTTCCACGACATAGCCAGCGTTGCTAGACGCAGAGGATGTTGCCCTTGTGCCATAGGCTGGTGGGCGATCAGCTGGAGGCTTGGAGCCGGTTGAGCGAGCAGAACTGCCTCTGGAGAGAGATCGGACCATGACCTCCTCTGTAACGCTACCCTCACCACGAACGCTACCTTCGCCTCTTACACTTCCTTCGCCTCTTGCACTTCCTTCGCCCCGAACACTGCCTTCGCGAATGCTACTTTCTCTGGTAAAGCTCTCATGAACGCTTCCCTCTCGACTGTAGGCTGAAGCATCAGTGTGATCACCTACAACGAATCAGATACATTAAGACTGCAGATAAATTAACCAGTGTCTAATGACTGAATAAATAGGTGCTGGATACATAGTCAACCGCAATTAAATGGGGGAAGAGGAATTGTAACAAAAGAAGTGGGCTCTGAAGCAAATTGCCCCCAAACAATAGCGAGAACATACGCATAGCCTAACAAATGAATCTGTGTTAATGCTACATTCTGCTTTAACTAATGCCAGACGTTTGCACAATCCCTTTAATGCACTATCGATGTGTCCCTCGAATGGAAAAGCAAAGTTAATGGCACACTAAAATGAAAGATGTCTTCAAAAGAGGTGTTACTGAGGGTATTTCAGTCAACTTATTACACAAACTTCTTGCTTTTAGAAATAGCCGATTCGAATGCGCATTATTCTAGAAAAACATTTCTTAGTTCGGAGCAAACAATATAAATGATATGAAATCTAGTGCAAAGGCTCTTTGTCGTTACTTCTACCCGAAAATACTTCTCAAAATCCTGCTATAACATATTCTCCCTGTGTTGTACAATACTACCTGATACAAAGTCTGAATACTCAGGCGCATTCTTCCAAGACTCGTCCTGCCGCGTTGGCGAACGTGCTCCGGTATACCCTATTTCTTTGTTGACGAGCACTTTATTTTCCGTCGAATTCTCACTTAATGTTTGCCTAAAACCGTGGTTTTCATTAATGTGCATTTTTCCGCCAGTATATGCCACGTTTCCAGCATGATAATGCTCTCTTATCTCACGCTCTTCGTAAAAATTGCCATTTTCTTGGCGAAGATCACGTCTTGCTATTAAATGCTCCTCCCTCTTGGCAACGTCATACTGGCGCCTGATCTGTTCCTTTTTCCTCCTCAGTGACTCGTACATTAGTTGCTCGTCACTAAACTGCTTGAGTTGCTCCTTAGTTTCAATCTTGCTATCGTGATAACGGACTGTTCCATTCCTTTCACTTTCAATCTCTTCAACAACACGCGCCATTGGTTGCCTTTGCACGTATGGCCTCGCAGGGTCATGCATATCATTTCCTTGGACAGTCTTCGACTTCTCAGTTCTTCGCACGGTCACCTCCTCTGCAATGGCTTCATCCCTCGATCCAATCCCGGTATGCGTCATGGCCCGTTCTCGTCTAGAGGGACCGTTCAGCAATGCCTCATCCGCAGACATGGACCTCGTCTTAAATGAACCTTCCCTTGAACGAGCAGAGCTTAGACTATCTTGATTAACAAGGTTTCTTTTTCTGCGCTTAAGTGAGTCATAAAGAAATACTTCCTCGGCTGATAAATCCTGGCTAGACATTCTGTTGTAGAATTTGAAGCCTTCTCGCTGGCGTTTTAAAGACTCAACAGAAAAGACACTATCACTAGATATAGGTTCTTTATAAACACTCCTTTCGCTTTCATGCCGTATGCTAGTGATGGGGTAGAGATCGTCGCTAGAAAATTCACTATAAACTGGGCTGCTGAGTAAGCTGGAACCTGCACTGTTTCTTTCTGCAAAACTAAATTCACAAGATCGCTGTTTACTCAACGATCTTCGTTTTCGTGTAGTTTTTTTTCGACTTGACCAGACTCTATTTGAAATTTTGCGAGATTTCTTTTTCTTTCCCCACACAAGTAAAAGAGTGACCATTCCATTCCAGTTCGAAAGGCGCCATTTTGTTGAAAATCCCGATGATGATAGCAGTTGGAGAAGTCGAAAGGCCTCAGTTGAGACGCTGGAGCCAGTGGCTAGGCCTTGATTTTTGGCCATTTGTCAACTTGATCTTCCATTCGTCTTTTCTATCGTGGCACAATCTGATGCAAAGTGTCACAAAACAACCCAAGCAGCACAGCTGCGTGCAACTGCCACCGATGACGGCCTTGGTTTTAATGTGCCAAACAACAGGGCGCGAATTCGAACAAAAAGTAACGAACATTAAAATTAAAACGATGTCGACACTAATCGTGTCTGCATACATTGAAATCCATGACTTACAGCCTTAGCATTTGGATCAGCATGGATCGGTCATACTTTATTTACTTAGGCCGAAGAAAGAAAAATGGTGGGTCGGAGATCAGTAGTTGACTCCCAATTCTTATCCGACAGCTGATTTGACACTCTTACTGCCTGTCTCATAAACATATTCCAAAAAATCTTTTCAAAAAACATTTCATCTCATTGTCGAGGTTTTTATGTGAAAAAATTGAACAATACTGCAACTGCAGGTTTAGTTTCAACGCGAAATCTTAAACTTCAAAATTCAATAAGAAATTCCAACTCGCCATAAAAGTAGCAGCTCCGAAATAGGGGCTGACACTTGGTCAAATATTAGGGGGGCAAGCCTATTGTTTTAATAAGATGTTGACACATTTCCACATTGTTCTAGAACAAAAGAGCATTGTCCTCCAAAGCATTGAAGAGCAACCGTCCCCCTCACCCCAGGTGTCCCCCATTGCTCCAAAATCTATTGTTTTTAAATATTTCGCATTAAAATTGAGTGATGTTTGTATTGCTTGAACAGATTTCAGACTGTCATATTACAGGGACGCATTTTTGCAATGAAATTCGCAGAATAAAAACATGCTCGGATTACACGAGATTGTAAAGCCAAATAGGCGTTTAACTCTTGAAAACTGTCGTGGTCAGGTGATCATTTTGTGATAGGTTTTATTTTCAGAATCCAATTTTTTTCTGAGATTTATTGTACATAACTGCTTATGATTGGTTGATTATTAATTTGATGCTTTTGTCATATTCAATTACATTCATCTGATTGCTTACTCATTAATCTCTAATTATTGTTGAAATTTGCCTTAACCTAAACAGCAAATCACTCATATTACTTAGGATTCTAGACTTTAAGCTTCGAACGTTAGCTATGGGAAGACATCGTTCGAATTGTATTGGCATGGCCTAAGACTAATATCAAATCTAATATCTTCCAGGGAGTGGGCTCATGCTCAAGGCAACAACTGCAGCCGCATCTGGTCGTCAACTTAGCCAAGTCCGGTCCACTAAAGTCAACTGAAAAAAAAGATCGGCAAACTCGGACCATGAAATGTCAAGGCATCGCAATGACGAAATTAAACAGTCCTTAAACCGAAAGACGTCTAAATATGTGTCTGGTCAATGTTTTGTTCCTTCCTATTATTAATATTGGCAGTAGATGTGTGCAAGATAAAATAGTAGAACTTATAAAAAATAAGTTCCATTATTGGATGTATGTGTGCAAATGTTAACTTCATTAGATCGACGGCATTTACCCTCCTTTTTTTTAAGAATACTATAAAATTTTTCAACCTCGATATTCTTAAGAAATTTCGTTTTGAGCCTGAATACATTCTTAAAGTATTCTTATTTTTTTCATCTGATATGGTCTTAGGGGAGCATTGCCCGCTCTTGAAAAAACACGCTTTTTGAAAAGCCATATATGTCAGTTTTACGATTCCCGGTTGTGAATATCACTAAACAGGCAGCTGCTGACAAATTAGACACAAAAATGCGAGCGGGCAGAGGCTGAGCAGTATTCTTAAAATATTTTAAAAACTTGGATGATTCTGAGCCTGAATTTTCTTACAAACAATACACTCTTTTTTTATAAGAACAATTTTATAAGAACACGAGCCTCAAAACTGGTCAAAATTTAAGAACAAATTAAGAACAAGCTGAGGCTGAGCTTCTGCAAAATGCAACTTTGAACAACGTTTTTTCTCAAAATCGAGGATTTTTAGCGATGTGTGGGTGCTTTTTCGGTGAATATTCAAATTTTTCAGCAAATTAATGCTGTCTCACTCACTTTGTTGGCAAATGAGGCCTGAACACCTCCCCAGAACGAAAAGGTAGCAATCGCACTGCTTACACCCTCTTAATTTAAGAAAAAATCAAGCACAATCCAGCCTCAGATTTTCGAAAAAATTAAGAACAGTCAGCCTGAACTTAAACTTACTGGTTCTTATAAAAAAGAGTGTATTCTTATAAAGAAAAGGTGTGGACATTTTTACGGTAAAAAACAGGCTACTGAAAACAGTTTGATTGCGCCTTGAATCTAGATGATGCTTTCTGACTTATAGAAAGCTGTTGCAAAACAGATTGGACTATGACTCCAAGAAAGTTGTTCTAACTACTTTGCGTGACAAGGAAGTAATATTGCAAAAGCAAAATGAACAACAGGTGCCAATTACTAGGGTAAACATGATTTAATTATATACATAATCAAATTAAACTCAGATCACACAATGCTACACAGACGACAGAACCACGGCAAAAAGGAAGTTTCTATGTGATTTGAATGTATCGACATTTTGGCAGTGGCAAAAGATGACTGGTTGTCGTCAGGAACAAGAAGAAAGAAAAAAGAGTATTATTTTAACATCAAACGGTATAGCTTCAATCAGGCAACAAGATTTTGACCTGAGAAAGCATTTAGAATGGATCGAAACGTTTCGTTATAATGCAGAAGGCAAAATAGGGCTATTTTTTGGATTCAAAAAGAGAATACACTTGGTTGGGTCACTAATTAGCCCTGTACAATTTTGAAAATGGCCTAATTTACGACCCGACAACATACAACCATCGACACAGACTAATTTCAACATGAAGACTCCAATTCCATGATCCATTTTTGACAAATATGGCGATAAAAGATGATGCTAACAAGGAACAAGATAAAAGTTTTAAAGAGGACCGATGAATCCTAGGTTTTTCCGTCACAGCAGAGCACAATTAACAAAAAGAAAGAGATTTGCTCTCACCTCTAGTTGACTGGGTGACTGATGTTCTACTTTCATCAATCAAGTATCCGTTCGGACTCCTCGGTGCTTTCGCGTCTTGTTCGTAGGTATAGTCCGTTGAAGTGTCGTGCTCCGAGCGGTTCGATGTCCTGCTGGTTGATGTTGTTGTAGTGCGGGTCGTTCTCTGCATACTCTCCTGCATTTCTCTAGGACCAATTGTCACCTCGACAACAGGCTCGTCATTTTCCATCACGTGGGTTGTTGTTGACACCACCTTTCTCACTCTTGTGATAGATCCTGCGAAATGATAAACAACATCAAAGGATCTTGCAAAGTTGCCGACGTCTACTTGGAAAGGAATGACATGACGAAAAACAAAGCACGAGGAAAATTTTCCCGTTTTACCAATTTTGGTACCACAGGAGCCAGGTATAAGACGGTAATGTATATGAGTAATCGATTTGCTAATTCTGGAACATAGCATAACTAGTCATACAAATTTCGCAAGAGAATGAGCTCTAGATCAAGGTTTCAAACCTCGTATACATTTTGCTAAAAGTGGGGATAAATTGTTCTGTGTGAATGAAGAAAAGGCCACTGTAGCAGGCTGCTCGACGGGCTCCAAGGAGTTCTTGCGGCGAAAAGTCGATAAAAATGTAGCAAATATGAAACACCGCAATACGCCGAGAATAAACAACAATAAAAACACGTAAATCAGTAAAGGCTAATCAGGGGCGGCTGGGAGTAAATTTTTTTTGGTATTACTTTTTCAAACGTATGGAAAATGCATGAAAAAGGAAAATTAACAATTTCTTTATGAAGGAATTTTGAACCTCCTCAGCTGGAGGGGTATAGGGGCTTTGCAACACCCCCCCCCAATTTGACCCAGCCATACGTTGGGGGAAATATGCATATCTTCAATTGACTCTAAACAACAAACAAAAAGTCACTAAAAGACATAAATTGGTTGGGTATACACATTTTTGTAAGCAACTAAGAATCTGAGCGAATGCTGAAAGTTTTAAGTTAATTGCCAATTTTAGTGCTGTATCTCCTAGAAAATAAATGCAGATACTTCCTTGCTAGCATGTCAAAAAGAAATCTTTGAAGAGCCTGATTTCCTGTTGGTCTTTTTAAACAAACTGGAGGGCTGTAACATTTGTCTGAAGGGCTTTCGAGTGGTGATTAGTCGTGAAAAATATTTGGCGGCCCCTTCCTCTGAGCCACCATGTGGGCCCGTTATTAGAATCGCGATTGTAATAACGGAAACCACTGCGTGAAAGCCCTCTGAACACATTCAAGGTTCAGTTCAGTTCATCATTCATTTTAAATGCCTTTACATAAGCAACTTGCAACATTTTGAATAGCTACAGTTTACAAATGTACAAATAAAATTTGAAAGGATGCAGGCTAAAAATTTATTATAGAAAAATACATGACGAGATATATCTGGCACGGTCTTTCAGTTCGAGACGTTGCTAGTGAGTTAATTCCACCTGTTTCAAAATAATTAGAGATACAAAATAATAACACTTTGAACACCCAGACGATGGTCATTCACTTGATCTTTCACAACACGATTCATTTTGAAACAACTAACTTACAAGCAAAATCATAAAACAGCACTGGCAAAAGGTAAATGGCCGCGTTATTAGAATCCCAGAAGTAATAACGGGGCTGCTAGGCTCCTTTATTTCAAGGACCAAGAACAATTGAATTTTACGTCATCGGTGAGTCCCGTGACAAAGACTTTGCTGTTTCCGTTATTAGAAACGCGAAAGTAATAATGAGACCGGGAGCCTCGAACTAGCTTTGAACCTTTGAAATACCATTGAAAAACATAATAGGCTTCCTGTGGTTAAGGATTAGCAGGTAATTATCATCCCCTTCAGATGAATAGAGGACAGATACCATATTATTTCTACGTCATTGGTTGTGTCTAGCAGATGAATGCACCAAACTGATAAAGACTTTGGAAAAAGTGTTATTACAGTAATAACGGTAATAACACTGCCCGCCGCCCCTGAGGCTAATATTTCGCCCTGGCATACGGGGCTTCATCAGAGCAAAAGTGTTCTGCTTGTTTTCATTAAAAGCAACAAATCAATAACAAAAATTTTTACAAAAGAGAATAATGTATCTGCTATGCAAACCCCGACTCAATTCTGCCAACTATCCCCCAATACTACATTTAGACTGGACTATTGGCGCCCAACACAAAAAGATTCGTCATAAAGCAAAATCAAATAAGCGATTTCACAGTTTTTGCCGCCATTATGAATTGGCAAAAATGGCGGACACGCAGCAAACGAGCAAATTACCGCAGAATTTCCAGTCAATTTTGTAGCTAGAATTGCTGATAAAATTAGGCAGCAATCAGCTAAATTAGAATTTAAATGTTCCTATTTTACAATAAGCAACTCACAAACAGCATTCCTTGTTGTTTTCCTTGTGATTTCACTGCTGACTTTGACCAGGCTGAAATCAGTCCCCTTTGACCTCTCGTACAAAAACTTCCGCTTTTCGATTCAAACCTTGGTGAAACTCGTTATTTCTAGCCTGTTTACAACCATCTTGAGTTGGACTCTCTTCATAAATTCACTTGACGTCAATAAAACCTGTACGAGACATCAAAACATCGTGACCAATTCTATGATCGTGACGCATGTAATGTAATGGAGGATTCCCCTGTATGGCATCCCAGCAGATATGCCTCTCATGCTATACAGGGGAATCCTCCGTCAATAACATGCGTCACGATCATAGAAGTGGTCACGATGTTTTGATGTCTTTTACAGGTTTTATTGACGTCAAATGAATTTCTGAAGAGAGTCCAACTCAAGATGGTTGTAAACAGGCTAGAAATAACGAGTTTCACCAAGGTTTGAATCGAAAAGCGGAAGTTTTTGTACGAGAGGTCAAAGGGGACTGATTTCAGCCTGGTCAAAGTCAGCAGTGAAATCACAAGGAAAACAACAAGGAATGCTGTTTGTGAGTTGCTTATTGTAAAAAAGGAACATTTAAATTCTAATTTAGCTGATTACTGCCTAATTTTATCAGCAATTCTAGCTACAAAATTGACTGGAAATTCTGCGGTAATTTGCTCGTTTGCTGCGTGTCCGCCATTTTTGCCAATTCATAATGGCGGCAAAAACTGTGAAATCGCTTATTGCCAGACAATCGATGAGAGGTTGAGCCTCTTGTAACAGGAACAATCATATACCGTAAAAGCTCTATTAAGCCCCCCTCTCTTTCAAGCCCCCTCTCTATTAACCTTCCCCTCACTTGTCAAGCAAAATTTTAAAATTAGCCCCCTCTCTATTAAGTTCCCCCTTGTCAAGCAAAAAATTAAAATAGGCCCCCTTTCTAAGTATTAAGCCCCCTCTTTATCACCCTATGTCAAACAAAGAAAACACGCGCATTGAGTTGGTCTCCATGATGTCAATCACGACCATTAACCACATTATATTAATCGATAGGCTGTAAATAAGCCCCCTCTCTGATGACTTGGGTAATGACAGGGTAACGATGACTTTAATGAGAAAAAGGAAGATGTGTTATTCCCAAACGCTCTACCAATTTGACAAAGAAACGTTGATGATGACGGCAAACTTACCATCAGGGTTCCTCCTTTCTTCTTCCAAAACATCTGGGGTCGAAGTTCCAACCGGCCGGTAGTCTCTCGGCAATGTCGAGTGTCCGGGTCCGGTTGGTTTTGGTAGTTCAACCCGGGCCACCTCTCTTGGTAGCGTGCTTGATGATGCGGAGGAGTAATGACGTGTAACTTTGGAAGAGCTGATGTAACCCCTGGGTCCGAGCTCTTCTTCATCGTACTCTGGATTATCCGACGAAGATCGCACGATATACTGCTTGGTTATCGTTGTCGGTTCTTCTTGCACAGTAGTGGTACGTGTTGTGTACGTCGTGACGAGTGCGCCATCGGGTGCGACAGTAGTAACGACAGTTGAGTGTGATGTCGTGTACGGGTCCGCGCGTCCACTTCTGTATGACAGAGAACTCGCGTTTGATGGCGTCCTCACCAATCTTTCATCTGCAGACAAAACGGCACGAGCGTGGTAAAACTGAGAACTGTGCAATAAATCTTAAGCGCATATGTCAACAAAATATTTTATTAAGATTAAGACTAGGATATTTCCCTATCCATTCAAGGCCCTGACTGAGTGGACAGGGTAAAAGACCTGAATTTAAGATTTATTATATATCATTAAGATACATAAGAAATTTAACAAAAGTGTTGTCAAAGATGTGATAGTTTCTGGAAGGGACTGCATAGTGTGTCAGTATGTTGTACAAAACAATTTACTTGTGTGGTTTCGAAAATAGTTACCTATGCCAGTCATAGTTAATTTTGTTCCTGGACTTCCAAAGGTATCTCTATCCTATTTGCAGCCCCCCCCCCCCATTTTATTTTGATCCTCTTCTTCTAACTCCTACACTGCTTCTCTTTTTAATCCGTTCCTTCTCTATTTCTTTTTCCTTATCATTCTTACATTGTGGGGAAAATTAGCACATTGTGTAAAATTTTGCCGGTACTGTTATCAAAACACCACTTTACTGGAGGGTATGATGGCGATATAAAATTAATGAAAACAAAATACAGGCTGGATTACCTGTGCCAAATGAATCATTCATTTTAGGCCCATTGGAGATAATGGAATCATTATAACCAGGTTTGACTGGAACTGCATACTCGTCAATGCCATTGGGGGCAGTGTAATTCTGCGATTGAACAATACGTCGCGTAGATGTCTTGGTAACTGTGCGATTCTCTAGATAATAAAAATATCTTGCAATCAATTGATGCACAGAAAACAGGAAACAAAATGCTACCAAGAAAGCTTCTTGATGTCACAGTTCAATTAACCAACACAACCTTGAAAACATTAAAGAAAAACTCATTTTCGACCCTTCAAAAGGCTTCCAAAGACACCAAGAAAGGAAAGGTAGGTCGCCAAAACTATTCACCCATTGACCCCCTCATCAAATCGTTCATCGGCCCAAAGGCACAGCACATACAAATAATATAAGTAACAATCAAGTAGATAAGCAGTTTCAATTTCCATTTCTTGGATAGTTCAAAGTGTAGACACCAGTCAATTTTTGGGGAATCGTGTTTCAGGGCTTACTTTTTCTTCAAAACATGCACTATTTTTGTAATAAATGCTATTAAAAAAAATAACAATTCCACAAGCTAAGCGTGTGAAATGTACGAGAGACAAATGGTACAGTATAAAATTTAGGCAAGATTGTAAGAAGGTTAATAGCACTGTTTTTAACAGCATGACAATACTTAGTCACATCAACCCTAAAAATGACAGATCAAAAAATGATAGGAAAATCGAAAGTGTGATTACCCGATAAAGATCCAACCGATGTGTCACTAAAAACAAAAATAGGATGTTTCAGAAATTCATGTAAGTTATAAAGTATAAACACCGTTACATGCGAAGGACATTCAAATCTAGCTGGCAATCCGAATTCAGGACCCGCGAGAATTCAGGACCCGCGAGAATTCAGGACCCGCGAGAAATCAGTCAAAGAATAAGCGGATTCATATTATTGGCCTGGACTACTATCCATGTACACTTCTCAATGAATATGAAATCATCTTTCATAGGCATAGACATATGGGGGGCTGGGGGGGGGGGCTACATTCCCCTAATCGGCTACATTTATTGCATTTCAGGCCGCATTTGGGCAGTTCTATCCTTTTCAAGTAATAAAATTCGGACAAAATCAAAGACGAAGGAACCAGAGGGCAAAGGGTGCACTTGCGCCCCACTTTTATGAAACAGTGGTAAAGTACCTTCTTGCAGCTTACAGGGATGCCCTTATATTGACTCTATGTTCGCCCTCCCCCACTTTATAAATGCTTCTTACGTCTATTCTAAGATCCACACTAAGCCCCCCTTAAACATACTGCATCCCTTAAGCCCATGTGACTGATATCTGTCCCTTATAGGCAGACTAAAATATTTAGCGCTTACTCTGACACAGACATTGCAAGTACCGTTAAAAAATATTGAGAAGTCCAAGAAGCATGGCGGTCAACGACAGCGAGAAAGCAAATGAAAGCCAGTGGAAACAGATATGCCACACACAGACCCCTCCTACACTTCATTGTTATCTGATTTCAGAGATCATGGGTATTGTCTGGAGGAAAGGTGGAGAATTTTCGGGACTGTATCACAACTCGCGCACTATCTATACCTGTACACTCTTAAAATTAATCTTATGAGAATTACTGTTTACCAGTCTCTCATATAGTGTTCCATGTCCTATAGGCAGAGCTTTACACGCGTTTGGTGCATAGAAGAGGACTGTTCTAAGTTCAACTCGGAGTAGCAGAAAAGTAGCGAAAAAATGTATTTCAACAACTCTCTTCTGATCAATATTTTACCTTCTTATCAAGTGTTTATGAATACTTATATTAAATTTGCATGAGAGAAGGTCACATGCAAGTCTCTTTTCATAAAAAACAGACAGCGACCCTTTAACCACCCTAACTGAGATAAGCACATAGAAACAAAAATTGAATTTTCTTATTTCACTTCAAAGTACAGCGAATTATATTATGGTCTGGGTCAAATTCAATAAACATCCAAAAACTGCAAGACATCATTCCGAGGTCACTTCAAGATTGGACAAACAGACAGAGACTATTCAAGCTCGAAGCCCAAAGTCGTGCAACAAACATCAAAGGATGAAGCAGTTTAAATAAGGCTGTTTGAAATCACACGGTTTAAAAGTAAATTAATCACAGGGACGGGGGTGGAGTTCAACAAAAACGTGATATCCACTTGTCAATATCCAGATAAATTTTTTGAAAATTTTTTCTCATCACCGCCGTTAGTTTATATGCTTCGTAAAAAACGTTTCAAAAATTAACTAGAAGTGAGTCACTAAGTATCTATAGCTCAAACTTCACATTTGAATAGGTTGAAAAACTATAAATTTAATTTTATATCGCATTTGTATCTATATATAAGGAACGGTGAACTTATGAATTAAGAAAAACTTTCTAACTCAAAAGAGCGCGTGAAACTCGTAGTAGCAACTTAGAACCGCTCTGTTCTATACACGAAAAGCATGGACAGCTATGCCTATATGGCAGCGAACACTTTATGACAGACTGGTGAAAAGTGCTTCTTATTGCTCAAAAGAACCTTCAAGTCCTAAGCATCCAGCAACATGGGCGATGTACGAAGCGAATAATGAACATAGGCTGGACAGATCTAAAAGGCTTAGCAAAGCTGGAATCTCCTCTTCAAAGACTTTAAAGCAGGATATATGCGTAATTGCGTGGCGAAATCAATCAAAACCTTCCTGACGTAAACTCCAGTAAAAATCTCATTGTAACATTTAATTGATGAAAAGAGAAAAAACTCAATCACCCTAAAGGTGGTTTCAAAAGTTGAGAGCTTAAGACTTACACTGTCTCGTAACGTATTTATCAACGAAAAGAAGCTTTTGATATCAGTGTACAATGGCGACTTATTGTCAAGAATAGGCTCTTGATAAACTAGCATCATTCAGCACGGATCCAAGGAAAATAATATATGGAGTAGCTCTTGTTTACAATATTGGCTCATAAGCCTATTGTAAGCAAGTCCGTTTGTAACACATTTAATTGATTTAGCACATCAAGCAGTATTTCATGGTGCTCGTTCGAGTAAATTGGTCCAAGTGCAAAAATTCCAAAAATAGATTTTCATGACGTCATCGCGTAAGAGATCTCAGGACCATGTGAAATGTGTCCCTAGAAAACAACAAACTGGCACAACGAAGCAGGATGGGGGCGATGGGGGTATTTCACTAGGCTGAATACTTGAAATAACCATTTAATATCTTTAAAAAGTAAGGGCCTAGTTCTATCTTTCAAACATGGTTTAGGAGCATTTCGTTGGCTTTATCACATTGTGAGGTCCCGAAGACCTAAAGTAACTTGTTTTATTCCCCCCTCTTTACGGTAGTACTGCAAGCATTGGAACCCTTCCGTGACTCTTAGTATACAAACATAAACATACTCGGGAGACCTTTTAGCTTAAAGGGACACTTCAATGGAATAGGGCACGACAATGTCTGTTGCAGTCCAACTCAGCTCGACTGTGCTGCATAAGTTCCTATTGCAGTACCGTTAAAAGAATAGGACTATTGGAGGAGGGCGGAATTAATTGAGAAAAATAACAGCAAAAATGATTGGTCAATGGAAACAAAGGTTTTTATCCTTTGTATCGATTGACCAAAAAATAGTAGTTACGGCCCTATACTGTAATCCAGTCGATGCATAGAATTCAACTCAACTGCACTTTATTGATTGTAACTTTTTACAGTGATCAAATTATTTCGATGGATAACCAGACAAGTAATGCGATCTAATCTTGTGTGACTCACCCGATCGATAGGATTTGTTTTGTTTCAAGTGTATCCGTAACGACGAAGATCCTAAGGCGTCTGTTATGTAGTCGAGGAAACCCAATATTGCTACTACTAAGCGAAATTTATCGACCAGACAGCTCTGCGTAGGTACTAGCCCACACCTTCATTGTTCAATATCACACCTTTTATTGAGGCTTTTGGCTTTAAAGGGGGAGGGGGGAAGCTTTATACGAAATAGTTAACTGGTAGCCCCAAAATTTCAATTACCCCTGAAGTCTGAAAAGATGAATCCAAAACTTCTGAAGATGTGTTTCGCAAAGAGGCCCAGCAAAAAGAAATCAAACAATGAAAAACAAGGTGTGCAGTAAGAGCAAGTGGCTGTGGGGAGGGGGTTGTAGCTGAGTATTGTTGAACGGACGGTAAAAAATAGCAGCTATTTCTGCGGAAATTTTCATACCGGATCTAATAAAACATATTGGTATAAGGCATAAGAAAATAGGCATAAGAAGAAATTGGATTGTAAAAAGGAAAACTAAATCTGAACTGGCATTGCTTGCGAGTCCATAAAAGAGAAAATTGGTTAATAGTACCACAAGTAAATGTCATTTCCAGTATGCAAATATCAATATCTTTTTTGGACACACTTAAGACGCACTTATGAAGCAGTAACGAAGCGAACTTACTGCACATTCAGATAAAAAAGTATTTACAACCACTTGTGAGAAAACAACGAAGTATATTAAGACGGATTTTACCTCGGAATTTGAAGATACTGGAATACCATGTTTCAGAAAGAAGACCTTGTGAATCAACAAAATCCGTTCGTAATAAACAAACTCTGTGCTTCCTTGCTCAACAACGTCAAAATTAAAAATTCTCAAGCAAACACGTCCGTTTCACAAAAAACAACTGCATACCAAAGTTGACTTGTGATTCATACAACAAGAGTCCCAAATGATCAAACTAAAAACTGTAAGAAATAACACTGTATGGTAACACTGAGCTGTTTGGCTGGTTTTGTTGTCATTTGCACACTGCATGTAAGGGGGATAAAAATATTCCATGAAACTAAGACGGGGGTAATATTTGCATATTGAGTAATCCACAGGATTTCCAGAAATTGTTCAAAAGTCCGGAAACAATCTGCCGGATGGTTTCCGTATTATATACCGAGCACGGGGATCAACTGCACGAACAAAAGTCGATCCGGTGGTTTGCCCAACAGTTTGTTTGTTCAAGTTTCGCTGAAATAGTCTAAAGAATGTAGATGAATTTTGAACAACCAGTGGAAGAACAAAGGTGTCGGAAAGATAAGATTGATTCGTGCAATTTGACATGAATGGTCTAGTCGGAAGATTTGAACGCGCTAGTTTACAAATAAGAACTACCTGAAAATTTGACAGAACTGACGTACAAACTTGGCATACGGCGTCCAAGCACGACATCCGGCGTCCAAGCACGACACCCGGCGTACAAACAGGGGAAGATCCAGTTTACGGCGCGCATATTTTGTTCACCGAATTTAAAAAGAATATCCCACGGACAAACAATGACCTTTTACACAAACTATTCCATCTTTCACAAGACTTTATCAAGCTTGATTTCTTATATAAAGCCAGATTTAAATCTTCCCAAAATAAGATTTGATCACAAAGAGATTAGTAAGTGATAAAGATGAACGGAAATATCGATGCAATGCAAAGCCAAATTTGCTTTCTTCTGTGAGAAAAAGAGAGATTATGAGAACGAATTTAATATTCTCTGTGATCCCCAAAGAGTAAAGTTTCAGAGACTCAGACAGTCAGAGATATCATGTTAGCATAATTGAATAAAAACATCTATGAGTCCTTTCTATGAAGTCAATGTGACAGTGGTACCAATAAACAAGATTGGGTAACTCTCCACTATCTACATCTTTATCTACATGGTTGCTTTATTGGTGAATAGTCAAATTTGTCAGCAAATTAAGGCTGTCTCACTCGTTTTGTTGGCAAATGAGGCCTGAACACCAGCCTAGAGCGAAAAAGCTAGCAATCGCACTGCTTACACCCTATTAGATTAAGAACAAATTAAGAACAATCCAGCCTGAACTTAAATTTACTGGTTCTTATAAAAAAAGAGTGTAAGATGCTAGAAGACATATATCACCTGCTATAACAGTAAGAGACAAAAGTGTAGTAGTAAGTGAATAAATCCCTTATAGGTAAAGTTCAGATTTATAGACGAGTCAATGATCAGGCTTTTTAGCCAATACCCATTCTCAACGAATTTCAACGAAGCTATCTTGTGACCCGATAATTCTTTTTGCAAAAGAGAACAACAGTATTGGATGACACAGTTTGGGTTGGACTTCCACCAACTAAAGTTCAGACGCTACCCCCGTCTTGCTTTGAATCACCGACACATTGAGCTGGGTGTGACTGTTACACTAGACGAATCACAATACAATTCGGCAAGTTAGAAAATGAATGAAAGTAAAGAATTAGAAAAGAAAGCTCCAATCCCATTGACAGACGATCTGAAAATCCTAGAGAAAGCTGTTTTAGATATAGTTTGAAAAAGCAGTTGCAGCAATCAAAACCATAGCTCCAAAGACCTAGCTTTTTTAGACTTTTCAAATAAACACAAAGTCATAATCAAGCATTCATACATAAACTAAGCAAAAAATTTATAGTCGGACATAAAATTTACATTCATATAAGCAACAACCTCTCGTGGCGACACGAGTCTTTGCAGACGTCTTTGACCAAGGTTTTTGCCATACTCACAACTACAGGGCCATTGCAACAAATTTTAATTATTATTTGGTCTGAGAAAAGAGCTGCCCCCTCACTCCTCGGCACCTTGCTTTTGACGGTCCTGAAACCAGGTTGCTTTTGACGCTCCTGCAACCAGATGCATATTCATTTCCTTCGAGCAAAACATTCGACAACGTCAAAAACTACCTGGAAGGTACAAACCAAGTATTTTTACAAACAAAGCATCGGTGACGCAAGGTATAACAGCTATTCATGAAGAATTGACCCTTTCTCTGAGAAATGCCTCTAGCAATATGACCTCTTTGTCAGACACAAAGCGGCTTGAGCACTGTTGGAAAGCTGTTCCATTTCAGTCAATCCCACATGGAACCAATTTCGATTCAAAACCACAATTCACTCGATGTGGCTTTCTTCCTAGATTGACTCAGTCTTCCAGTCAAGATGTTTTTCAAGATTTCTAAGAATAGAGAACTGACCCTCCTTTAGGCTGAAGAGCGGATGCCTCAATAAGGTCACTGATCTTGTCGATATATCGTACTTAATACCGAGAAACGTACACGGTTGTCAGCAAGATTCTCGTAGATCTGACTGCCTATAGGCAAGATTGGATATCAACTTTGCAAAATAGAGTGGTAGACAAACGATAGATTAGGTGATGGTGAAGCTTTTAAAGTGGATCGACCATGGCGATGATTGATGATTATCATGATGACTGATGATTGATAAGGATGATTAATGATGGCGATTATTGACAATCAATCACGACTGACAATGATAATGGTTGGCAATGATAATCCATGACGATTAATGACGATTAATGACGATTAACGATGATTGATAATGATGACTGTGATTAATACTGATTACTCTTTATACGAACAAGGTAATTTTGCTAAGGCTGGAAGCGCTTAATTATTTGGATAATTTGAGGCTCATATAATCTTAGTATTGTATTTACTTGACACAGATTTTTCAAAAACTATAAACTCTAAAATGTTGCTATGACCACCAAATAACAGTTTCGCGTGACACTTTAGGTAGCATCGTTTTATCAGCTGACAAAAGCAGCTCTGTTTTTTTACACGGGGTAAAATCTTCAAAAACACATTGTTTTGTTCAGGTATTGTGCTGAGGCTGGATATGTTTTTACGCTATTATCTCTTTTGGAAAATCGAGTATTGATGTTATTTGCAAACAAAAATTATGAAGAGTGAATGAAGATTAATAATAATTATAAAAATGAAGTTGACTGGTTATAATAATCGATAATAATTACCATTGTTGTAAAATATTATAAGTAAGACTCATTCATTACACATAACAATACACTCATTCATTCAACTTTAAACACCATCCAGGAATCTCAGTCAATTGCTACGTACACTCTACACACAACAAGCACCTTTATTAACAAACAATGTGCACGTTTGAAGAGCTGCTGAGTTCAATTGTGAATACTCTCCCCTGAATTCGAAGTGAACTAGGCGGGGGTCCTTAATTCTGGGAACGACCTCGGTCACCCATACCAGCTTCTTCACGAAAAAGTTGTTTATTTTGTAAACATTCACATAGGCCTATATCATAAGGAGTTCCAAGTCGAAAATTGTTCTCAAGCATTAACTTCAATAGAACTCCAAATTTTCGTTATATTTACACGCTTCCACCAAGAAGAAACGCAGCGATAATTATCTCATGATTTCCACAACTGTCCCTCCAGTCCTTTTGCATTTAAACTACAATATTTTAGGAAATTTACCAAGCAGAAGATTGTTATCATAACAGAGACACGCGTCCAAAACAGACGTATTTTGAATTCGCAAACTAACTCACCCCATTGTTCCTCGATCTTCTAACGCTCTCCTAGAATAAGAAATTTCTTTCAAAGAATATTGTCCTTTTCTTAAACGCAAAAAAAGCAGAAACGACTGCAGATTTTCTTCAAATATCAAAATTATAGAAACAACGTTTCCAAAAATTAGATAGCAAAAAGAACCACAACAAAAATAATTTGTGAAAAAATATACCATAGACTGAGAAATCTCACATTATTACAGGCACTTGAATACAGAATCTGACTAACTATTAGATTTTGAAGCTAATGAAAATGAATTCTACCATCTGAGACTTTCTCAGTACTGATGATTCTACCATCAAAATTCAAGTAGCTTCAAAAACAAACTCAGTTAGAGCGTAGGAAAAATCGTTTTGGTTATAGCCTTACAATATTGGACAGACAAACATTGTATATGGACAAAGTTATGTCCAGATTTATGCCACAAGATGGGGCCATTCTATATATTGCATTGTGTGTCCATAGCAGGGGCAGATCTAGAGCAAATTTGAAGTAGGGGCAGTTGGTAGTGGGGGCGCTAAAAAAATTGCAAAAATTGGTGACGAGGGTTCGCTGTATACAACAATTTCAGATCCATTTTCGGAATAAACAACATAACTTTGAGGTAATCCTTGAAGAGAATTAACCTATCGGTCTCAGAAACTTTTTCACCTGATTCTCATTCTTCAAAAGGGGCGCACAATTTCCAAAAAAGGGACACCAGACTTGCTTCAACTCGTTGAGGGAGGAGCAACTGCCCCTAGTTGCCCCCCCTTGAATCCGCCACTGGTTCATAGTGTAAGGCTATCTCTTGTTATTCAGTCTTTTCAAATCAATTTCTGAACTCCTCCAATTACGATGTTCAACAAATTCAGCTCTAATTCATTCACATAATTTCTTAACATTTGAGCCACCATGTTTTCAAAAGTTACAATAAAAAATGTATATACATGAAAAATGGAGCGATACTTTATAAACAAACTCTTATAAAAATAGGCATGATGTAAACTTACAAATAGGAGTCAACCAAAGCGGCGGAATTTCTGCTCTCGTTATCACTGTCTACTTCACTTCCTCCGTGTGCTCTCCATACGAAAGAATCGTCCGTATCACTAAAACAGCGATAGAAGGGCTATTAACATGATAACAAAGCGAGTCATGAAACTGCTGGAGATTCACAACGCTAAACGAAAAGATAGAAGGGTTATAAATTCTACAACAGACCGAGTCATGAAGCTGCAGGAGATTCATCACGCTAGGCCACCGCTTGTTGGAAAAACAAACAACAAACCAGTCTAATTCTTCGAAAAATCTTAATATTTCCTGGCTTAATCCTAATAATTCACTAAAGTTATTAAATGAGTTTATTTCTTAAGAGTCAGAAATCTTATTGATTAAATGAAAACTTAAAGTTAATTGCTTATGATTGGTGTTAAAAGCTTGGAATAGAATGGAAACTGCAATAAATAATCCCCAGATCCATAGAAAAAACTTAAGTGCAAATATAAATATTTGATGATATACAGAGATGTAAAGAGCTGTTTATCATATTTCACTAAAATAAGACAATACCAGATCTTAACAGCCTCAGCCTGTTTTGCAAAACCCGAATGTCTGTTCGTTGGATTGAGGTGTCGGTTGGATTGAGGTGTCCGTTGTCCGAGAAAGGAGGCTAAAAGACTTTGCCAATAAACTGAATATTTGAAAATGATCGTGATAAGGAGGTGTCCGTTATAAGGAGGTGTCTGCTAATACTAGGTCGGCTATTACTAGGTGTCCGATATTGGTAACTATCCGATATTAGTAACTGCCCGATATTAGCAGGTGTCCAATAGAGATAGGTGTCCGATATAAGGATGTATCCAGTATAGGAATTTAGTGATAACACTTCTTAGTTTGTCGATGTATTAACACTTCACTGTACAAACACTGCCTGAAGCCAAGCTTGTATATGATTAAAATTAATACAATAAAATAACGACTGTGTACAAGAATGAAATATAAGTACGACGTCTCGCGCATCACTCTTCGTCTTAATTTTTGCTAACTACTTGACGTACAACACGCTCAACTCCATTGATTATATATCCCACTAATGTTAACTAGTTTTCTCCAACCTCCAAGATGAAGTGGAACAGGGAGCTTTATCAAGTAAAAACTGAGGTATCATGAAGGGACGGAAACCTATGATAGATAATAAGCAACATGCTTTCTCAATCCCTTCATTTTCTTTTTTCTTTTCGATAACATCCATTTAACAAAATAAAACACAAACAATTTCCCGGCTTTTCTATACAAAATCGTCAAAGATATTTTCATTAACTTGTTAAAGGTCTATTATCTTCAAAAAGTTCGGGGTATGGGATTCAGGTGTCTCCCGGTTCCAACCCCCTTCGAACACTTGTGAATGAGAATTCGCAGTAATAAATTTTTATGGAGCAGTTTTCTTTCACAAAGACTTCTAGTCTATTTTAATGCAAAGGATTAGCAAACTTCAACGTATTTCGTAGATGGATAGGGGCAAATTGATGCTAGAAATAATTCTTTTACGTTCCGTTCGAAATGGTGAGAGCGAGAATCCCTTTTGTCGAGAGTCCTAAGATTAAGTATCGATTTTTCTGTATGGGAAAGCAAGCGGCTTATATATGAGCAAACGCATGATTAAATAACATATTTATAAACATGTGGTTAATACCATGGAAAAAAGAAACAAAACATAGCCATCCCCGAAGCAACGCTAAACAGAGATAAAATTGGGAATGGATATATAGATGACATCTGAACCGTCATTGTGGTAATATATGGATTGCCTTTACAGACGAGGAGCTGTGCAAACTATTTGCCAAGTTCAAACAAGGACAAAATAAAAGCAGGTTTAGCCCTTTAGTGAAAACAACAGCTCTAAATCCTATGTCTATATTTCATGCATCTCCAAACCCCTCATGTTTCTTTTGGAATTTCGCATCCTTGTTCGTGTACTTTCTATCCTGTAGATTTCACTTCTGGCCTGGGCATGTTATAGTTTGGTAGCAAAGAAAGGGGCGAGTAGAAAAGAATTAACCCAAATTGCTTGTCCTTTTGGACTCCAGCACCAAGAAGGGACTCGTAGAAATGATTCAGCCCTCGCTGCAAGCAAATGTCCAGTCAGTGGGTGTAAAGGGTGCCTATGATCCCCCTATTGGAATCAAAAGCCGGATATCCTGAAATTATGAAATGTCACTGACATTTTCAACAAAATATTCACTTATCTCTTTCCATTCACGTATCAATTTATCAAATGACACGCCGCCTGGAAATGGGTGTTGAACTCAGCCCCAATTTCCCCCAGCTCAACAGAAAGTCACCAGTTTTCAATCACTGATCTTCGAGACCTCACCACTACATATTTGACTCTTTTAGAGGAAACTGTCACTAATCTTTTTCTTCCAAGCATTGGATTTTTCTGATTCAAGGCAGTGATGTCAAGCTTTTAGTAGCTGCAAATTTTTCAATCGTAAGATGCTTTCAAAAAACCGTCTGCACCTCCAACCAACCTCCAAAATAAACCTAACCAAATTGTCAACTCAAAAAGTGTGCACATTAAACCTGAGTTAATTGTAGAAAATTGGTTCCCTTAAATTCGATCTGAAAAAACAGGAGGGGCAGAGGCAAAAAATTTCATTAACCCACTTGTCAATAAAACATCGATGCGATTAAAAAAATTTATTTAAATCGCCTTGTTACCAAATGAGGGAAAATTCGCTTGCGGACCATCAAAAGACTTTACTCTCGATGCTCAATATGAGCAATAATATTCCGTTTGAAAGCCTCTTTGTAAACTTCTGTCTGTAAACGGAAATTCTTAACAACATCAAGTGAATAATTTGTCCTTTAAAATAAGTTTATCACAGATTGTAGGTAATTTTCTTTTCGAACCCGAAATTGGTTTGGTGAATAAAATACGAAGCGTAAGTTCAACGGGCTTGCATCCAGGGTGTGCTCATGCCATAAAACAAAAACAATGAACGCCGTTTGTCTAGGCCAGCCAAATAGTCGTCGGACGGTCCACACAAAAACCACAAAATCAGTCACCCTTACCTCTATCAAATCTGATTCCAACATCCTTTACAGCAGGTGAAAGCATCAGCTAACATATAAAACGATTTCCCAAAATCCCGGCACTAAACTTCATAAGAATTTAAAACTTCAGCTCCAAAAGTACGCTCTGGCAGGGAAACATATACATCTTCCAAACAAAGATGTCTGACTCAAACGATAACGTACGCACTGTAATCCTATTTCAAAAGTCACACAAAAAGAGCTTTGTTTAAAATATAATACCGCACACAAAGAATATTCTCAAATCTTTTATTTCATAGTAAACATGAGGATTGTTTCCTCCCAATTCACTTCAGCGATAATTATTTCTCTGTTGATGAGGAAAACAAGCTTTGGAAACAGAATTAAATAGGATCATGTCGGCGATGGGAGATCAGGTCGTAGGAACACCCTCGGGCGGGGAGGCACATGTTCTTATAAACACATCCAGTGTGTTAACGAACAAGGCAGCTGTAAAAGACCGATAGCAGCCTATAGCAATGGGCATGTTAGAAGCATCAAATGCAATTTATATGGCCCCAACAATAAGTATTGACAGGGAACTTATAAGATACAAGTTTTGTGCAATCTGGACATCAATGTTATGGTTCAGATAAAAGGCGAGTACACACCCTCATTATGTGGTCACTAATCGTAAGAATCCTGCAACCACATTTCCTGGGCCAAAGGTGACTCTAGTTATTGTGAGAAAGTAAATAAAACGCGACTCTCCCACCTTTGTTTGATTGGTTGCTATGGTGATAACGAGTAGTAGTAGCTCCGGGGGAAGATGTGGAGGCAATTTTTTTTGGGGGGGGGGGACAAAATTAAGGACAAAGATGGCGAAATTTCCTAGAAAATTTTGACCTCCAAGCGGCAATAGCCACCCCTCTAGAAACGCACCCCAGGATATCTTTTCAAGCTGTCTCCATGCAGTACCCCCAAAATATATTGGAATGGGGGAGGGGAGGGGGGAGAGGTGAAGAAACAGTCTGCATTATTGGTAAAACAACACTAAAATGCATTATTAGTAACTTAACGTCAAAGTTATATTTTAAAAGATGGGGCCTATTGGGTTGTCGGGTGTTACTCAAAAACATTTACAACCTGATTTAACCTCAGAAAATTCACCTGCAAAAAAACTGAGCCATCACTACGCAATTCAACGAGTCAACAAACATCAAATACAATAACACTTATTGGCCAAAGATATAGGCGCTAATTACACCGCCATTATCCCATTAAAAAGGTTCGTGTCTCATACAGAGGCGGTGATGTATTCCGGTGACCCGAAATCTCTCCTTTCAGGCAACTTTGAAAATCTCATAAGTTTTGTTACAGGTCATTACTTGAGTTTCGGAGGAAAATGGTGTATCAAATTGCAAGAGGAGCAGGAAAGAAGCGGCGGCACCAACGGATGAGGGGACCAGGGGGACCCCCCCCCCCCTCTTAAAGTTTTCAAAAGGACGATTTTGTAGTTCGCCCAGATTCGATGAGAAATTGTTAGGGGGAGGTGTTAATGACGAATTCTTTGTGATGTAATTCTATGATTTTTAAACTGCCTTTATGTAACCGTAAAAGTTAGTCATGGGCATTTCCTAAGGTAAAATTAGCGTTCCATGTTGGGAAAAAGACGTTTTCTGACAGTAAAAAAAGGGCGAGGCTTGCAGGGAGGTTGTGCTACTAGAAGAGGACCAGTGTAAGAGAGGAGATTTTCGACGAGTCTTAATGATCAATCTTGGCTATTTGGTAGTCGTCGGAAGTGACTAAGAAGTATTTTGCATTCAAATTCCAGCGAAAAAAACGCAAGGCCTAACACAGAGCCGGTCTTTAGCAGACAATGTCCTGACTCCAAAGTAAACTGAGGTTACTTGAAATAGGAAACCAAAAACAATTAGAACATAAAACCAAGTGGAATAATCAATCCTTTTAAAGTACAAGGGCGTCACTGAAACAAGAGGGTTTATTTTTAGAAACCTACTCACCTTACACTAGAAACACTCGCAGCATCTGAACTTTTCTTCACCTGTAAACAGAATCATTCAGTTGCTTTAAGTTTTTTCTAAATGAATGAATGTAAAATAGACATCCAATATTGAACGTTTGAAGCAATACAAAAATAGTTTCACAGTTTTTACTAAATTTATAGGGCTAAATACAGCGCAAAAATGAATGCTGCCTCAGATTCTCGTGACTTTTAGGTTAACATAAATATTACGAGTAGACATGAAATTAAGGTTTAAAGAGAATCAACGAGGTAACTCCAGATCCATAAAGAAGCAAAAGTGATAAAATATATTTCAGAACTTTGAAATTCGCCCACAAGAGTAGGGAGAGCAGTGTAAGAAAATGTTTTTTGTGCAAAATCGTTTGTATCTGTTAAAGAATTCCTGAGAAATGGTTGGTAAAGATCAGCGTTTTGCTAATGAATATTTTTGCTCTAGGATGGTTCAAAAATGTTAGAACCAGGGCCAAAAAACAGTGGTTTGATGATGAAAGATGTTGTGCTTATATTGCTATAGCTCTGAAAATCTTATACAGATCTGACTGATTTTGCACATTTAGAGGTATTTCATGGTGTTCCTAAAGGTCATGTGTCCAGGAATAGCTTTGCTACTTTACAGGTGACTATTCATAGCAAAACAGTTCTCTGTTCCCAGGCATTTCGTACAGATATGTACTGATATATAGCCCAATGAAATGCAAATTAACTGGTACTCGAATTGTTTACAAAATATGAACACTTTCACCTAACAAAAAAAACAAAACCAATGCTTTAATCACTTAAATCTTTGATGTCTTATTAGATTTGATATGGGGTTTTTTGCTGGCACACTACTCATTGTCCTAAGAAAAGGCATCAGGCTTATGCCAAAATTATAAAATATACATATCTGCATTATGTAATGGTCATTGCAGAACATATTTGGAATCACCAATGCATGAAAAAACTCAAATAACATTCTATTCAGAAATATGATTTTTAGGGTTTTACTGTAGCTAGACGGTTGACTGCATCTATACTAAAAAAATGTGGGTGTGGATTTTTGGGAGAAAAAATGTGGTTAGAAAAAATAAAAACAAAAATAAAAGGGCAAAAATTTGACTTTGATACCTGCTGAAAATATCTCAATTCTGAAAAAAATCCAGAAATCGTCGAATCTTATTTTTGGGGTTTAAAAACTTTAGATATTCCCCACTGATCATTCTTTGGTAAAAGGGATAGATACATTCCAAGCTTTTAAAGAAAAACTTGCTTAAGCTATAAAGAGACCTTACTCATTATTTTGCAAGTTTTGCAAATGAAGAAAACAAATGATTAACATGCAAGTTTCTTAATTAACATGCCATCAACATTAAGAAACTGAGCTTTTTCTCAGTCACTGATGAAGCAGGTGAGTGCAAATGAATCAATATTTCAAAGTCTGAGACATCTTTTGATAAACTTGCTTTGATAAGGCAGCAAAACTACAGGTGTTCCTTGCTGCCTTTGCACTGAATAGACCGTTAGTGGGATCTGACAAGCTCTCAGTTTACCACAAGTTTAATCAAAGCCACAAGTCCAAGGAAAGCAATTATTTTTTGGGAGAAATCTTCAAATTATCAAAGGATATAATAAATCTCAGACAGAATGTTTAAAATAATAGAATTTCTTAAGCTCAGACAAATAAATCCTATCCATAACTGATTTAAACTGTGGAATGACAAAACAAAAATCCTACATGATATCCCAAAATAAAATTAATTGCCTTTATTTTAGCTTTCAAAGTTCCAGAAAATATAATTATGAAACCAAAAGAAAAAGTCATAGGATTGATTTATCCGCTAAATTAAACAGATTGATTTTTGCTAAAAATTGCTTGGGACAGAAATATCTTAGTAGAGAAGACAAACTACAACATTGTAACTTCTTTGTTTCCCTCTTGTCTTGATAAGCCTTGCCCTTTAGCTACCAGGTTTAAAACAGGCATCAATTGATTACAACCCCTTTACAATTTCCTTTTTTGTATTAAAGCACCCAATTATGTTTGAAAAATATTCTGTGTTTCAAATAAGCCTTCCTAAACAAGGTCAATTTCCAAATCAGTTCCTTCCCCTCCCCCACCTCCTAACTGGAATGAGCTCTTTTGTTCTGAATAGCAAGTCTTTAGTACCAAGATTTTAATAATCCCAGGGCCTATTTAAATTATTTCTATATCGTAGAGATATTGCCTTGGGTTTGTGTTTTGAAAAAATTAAAAACCTGAAGGGTTTTTTTCTAAACTGTGCTCAACATAGTGTGAAGCTATTTGTGAGAATGGATGCAATGAATCAGCTGAGATAAAAAAAGGTTAATGAAATTACTGTACTGTTTTTCAACTAATCTGAAAAAAAAATCATAAATGTAGGTACCATAAAGCATAAACAGTGTTTCCTTGGGTGCTTTGTGATTATAAGTGGACAATGAAAAATGACAGTTTGCATAGCTGCTTTTGTTATAAGTTGAAACTTCAGGAAATGTCAAACATCTTTTTGTGTTCATCATTCTGAACAAACACCAATTGTTTCTACATAGAACATGTTTGCTTTCAAAAGTACAATTGATATATCAGGTAAAAAATGTGAAGATGTGGTGAGAGTTTTCACACAAGGCAACTCATTAGCTGTTCTCAGAACTGTTGTTACAAATGTTTAAGGGTAATGGCAGAATAAAGAATGAAACAAGAAAATGGTTAGAATTCACACAATCTGGGTTTTCCAGTAAATGCTGCCCGATAGCAGAATTGCAGGTTTTAGTTGTAATTTTAGATTTACAAGACCGAGGTGGTTGTTCTCTTTGGGGTTGAGTTTTGTTTCTAATACTAGACGAAACATATTGTTTTATTCTACCCTCTAATTTTTGGGTAGTGCGTCCTACGTAGCCAGAATCACACTGGCACGTAAATTCATAAACAACGGAACTTTTTTGTGTGGCAGGAATGCAGTCCTTTTGAATGGACGGAAGGGCCTTTTTTGTACTATAAACAATACATGGTTAGAATTTAACAATGATACCAAAATTTAGAAATAATGAAAAATATTTGGTGGTACCTATAACAATACAATCTTATCAATAATTAGATGTTTAAATTAACTTTAGGTCAAGTTGTAGAAGGTCTCTTGGCATTTTTAGCTTCTAAATCTGGAGTTAATTCAATAGCTTATTTTGGTCTGGCAATCTGGGGATGAAAGTATATGAATCATGACCTCTAACAGCAAAATATGTCACAGGAGAACACCTTAATTACACTATTGACGTATAATTTTGCTGAGAATAGAAAATCAATGTTAATTATTTTCCAGCTATTTTAGAGCCAATTAGATTATCAATATTTTTGAGCTTCAAATATCTCATTTAAACATAATTATGATATTGTTTCAAAACCTGTTGAGATCTGCAAGACATCTCTGGACAGTTCAGGGACAATGACCCCTTTTTTATTTGATGTTGTCCTCCTTAAGAAATTTTTTACTTGCAAATTCCTGTTAAGTTAGTTAGTTTTGTTACTAAGTTATCATCATGTAGTTTGTAGTTTATTTGCCAGTTGAATTTGTGTGCTAAGGAATTTTTAAAATGACTTGTAAAATTTTCACTTACCATCTCTCCAAAATGGCTTACCAACATAAACAAAAAAAGTGTACTTTGTTTAATTTATCATTTACCTTTAATTTAATATTGATGGTGTCAAAAACTAACAATACCTAGACTGACAAATGAGAATTGTCTATTGTCTCATTGCCAGAAGGGAAGTTGGGACAGCTTTTAGCAGAAACAATCGACTCTTTTATGGCATCATGTAATCAAGATAGGGATATAGCGGCAATAGAGTTTTGATTGGTAAAAGTGTATTGCTATTGTCAATTTTTTCATTGTTTTTCTTCACATATCAGGGTTCTGTACGCCTACTTTGAAGCTACCTCCGCACACACTCTAATTACTGAAAATCCTAACTGAATCCTAAATGCATCCAGGTAATACTGTTAATAAAACTAAAATAAAGCCACATTACACACCTTTTATGGTTTGACTTCAAAAAGCAAAAACCCTGTAGAGGACTTTCACAGCCAAGTTATCTAATAGTTTAATAGCCTTACTTAATCCAGATACTTTTAGTCAGGGGTCTGGAACACAGGCTAATAGCTTAACAAACTGAAAAATAACCAGCAGAAAAATAGTTATTCAAAGGAACGTAGACTGTAGCACATAAAACATAGGGGTTAGTGAACCGGAGTCAAGGGAGGTTCGCCTCTTTTTAGTAAAGCGCACATTGTTTTACTGGTTCCCTTTTAAGAACTTGTAGAGGTGACCCCATTTTTCTAGAAATGAGTTTCCCTCTCTAGCTCTCCCCTGCCTGGCTTTGCAAGACTTATCTTCTAGTGCCCTGAGACATATGCCTAAGGCAAAAACAAGGCAGGCAGATAAAGTTCATCATTGACTCTAGACGTCCCTGTCAATGAAGAAATTCACTGCATCTCTTTTATTTTTGGAGCAACAAATAACCGAATTTTTGTGTACAAAGAAAATATATTTATTTCGACGTATTCATAACCGTCTTCAACAGCATTTTTAGAGTACAAATATAGTATTTTTCGTACATGTATTTCGTTGAAATTTTTGTCAAGAAAAGAACATAAGTATTCCTGTACTTCCAGCTGCAAAATCAATTTGGCTATATGCTAATAAGAAGACTAAACGACTGTGAACAAATCGATCGACAGCGATTTTCTTTGGTTTACCACTTTCCACATGGAACCTTGGCTAGACATGTTTCCTGTCTAACGATGTGGATCTGCAGATTTCCAATAATAGTGGTCACATAACCACTATAATAAGTGTGGCAATCTCAACCTGACGCACAAAGCAGCAAACCAAAACAAAAAGCAATAAAATACAGTCTTTTCAAGACGTTTTAAAATTACTAAGCCATCTAATTACCCTTTATAAACACTGAGGCAATATGGGTAAAGACTCCTCGCTAATAGCAATTGGTCGATTGCATTTGTGTTGAAATCTCGTCGCAATACCGACACTGAACCTTCTAAATATTTTAGCAATGGATATGCGAAATTCTTTCCGATATGTAAATCTTATCTTTGATTGTTTTAGGCATTTGCGGATATTAGTACAATTCATAGAAAAGATAACAAATTGTCTGAACGAAAACAGTTTATGAAAGCAAAATATAAAAGGCTTAGGCCCGTCAACACTGTCTAGAAACTTGTTGTGAAACGTAGAACTTATATAAAAACAGATCGTATGTTATTAGTCTTTGTGGCGGGCATTGATCGCATCTTCTATGTGCGTTCAGATCAGAAATAAACGCAATATCGGCCAGTCTAAGACGAATACCTCTCAAGCCCCTTTCAAAATGGCGGCTTAACGGGATGCATTACAACGCCTTTAAACTATTTCACGTACTGTTTAATACAACATGATTGCAATATAAACGAACCGTGAACTTTCATACTTTGCAAGCAACATGATACCGCATAAACAGAACTTCTCACCTAAGATATTTGTTAAAATTTGATACATCCACTGGCCTCCTACGAGAGTACACGCCTTTAAATTTGAAATACTAAATCAACAGTCTAACCTTTTCTAACTGCCTCGCAACATTCTGTCGCTCCAGTGCCATTTCACGGGAAATTTTTTCAAACTGTGCCTCCTGCAATGTGATTTGAATAGAGAGATAAGCATTCCCAGATTGAAAACAAATCTTGGTTGGCTCCAATAATTTTGGTAACCGTTTGTGGAAATGTGGAAATACGATTTGTAAATTTGAAAATGCCTTGTCAATATCGGATGCTCTTTGTCATGTACCAGCAGGAGGTTGGGATGGTAAGAATTTTTATTCTCAAACCGATACTATGAAATATTTCAAGGTGAAACTAAAATTCACTTTTGTATCCAATTTCATTCTCTCATAAATATTAAGGGAATGTTTTCGAGATCCATGAGCTCATTTCTTGAAATCTATTTCGCTTTCGCTGTCCTTACCATTTTCTTAGTTTCTTTAGAAAAAAATTAAACTGTTTATTATATTTTCGAAACTTCAATCTATTTCCGAGGAACTCATGAAAGAAATTAAAGCAAGGTGATAGAGGCTGGAGTTTCTGCCTCCAATTTCAAAAATGGGTGACATCGTTCCTAACAAGGGTCCCTACTTATCTAAGGTGCCCACAAAATCAAAATCTTATGACGTCAATACCAAACACGTTTATTTGCAAGACGAATTCCTTCTTTTCCTTTATCCGGGCAAACAAAGACCTGAATCTCACTTAAAAACGTGTGACTTTTAAGAGCGAAATGTTCTTGCCAATTTTGTCAGCAATATTAGAATTCGAATGATGCATCCATTATTCAAAGTTTTATTTCCGGCCCAGGTAAGCCTTTGACAAAACGAAACGAGGGCGTGACTATAGATCATTATCCGGTCTTCTGTGCATCGACACACCCACATCTCCCTGAAGTGTATGACACGTAGCTAGCAGGAACAAGGATTGCGTATTGTCTTGCTTCAACCATAAATGCTTACAACAACAGGAACAATACATACATTGCTTATGCATTGAATAACGAGGAAAATCTATTGACATGCAAAATACTGAAAAATTGACCTGTTCCCTCACTGATCGTAAAAGACTCGCAGCAGTAGTCTCCTCGGACATATCCTCCCTGTTTGACCTTGCCTCGTACATGTTTACTTTCAGAAGGCATCAAATATTACCTTCACGTTGTGCACTAACGTACCGACCCACGGTTATCACCCATTTAGTGCCGTACAGGGCACAAAACCAACCGCAACAATAACTCTCCTTTCAAATTCGTAACAGAGTCCTTCAGAAACTGATCTCTGGTAAAATAATTACCGAAAAACAGCATACATTCGTTTATTTATCCGCTAATGGACCGTCTGGTGAAAAAACTATGGGCGTAAAAAGGAAACTTGATTGACATGTCCTTTTGTTTGACAACTTCTCAATGGTTTCTTTCGGATATAGGATCGTCATTATGAAGTTTGGATGATTGACGGCCTTTTGTACATTCATACAGCTTTTGTTTATCAACAATTGTTCGCAATAAAAAGAAACTTCTGCAATCTTTTCAAATAGAACGAAATTCATTATCTTGTCTGTTCTTTCGCTCCATGAAGTTTTGCTTTGGCCGATTGTTCGATATATGTCGGTTCAACTTTAAGAAAATTCGAAAACTAATCCTTTTGGAAATAGACAGAACCCGGCCAAGTCATCTGTTGTCTGTCCGTTTCCCAATGTCCAGTGGCAGAACGTAAACAAGAAAACAGACGGACCCCACCGATTTGTGACTAACGACGATACTCTTGTGCAAAAAGGTCATACCAAAAAACCGGTTTAGTGGGGATGACAATAAAGTATGGTCAAAACACCCAAAAATTGACGCCTTCAGCGAATTCTCTTGAAATCGCAAAGCCTACATCATTTATTTCCTATTTACTGTCCCTTCTGGACACAAGATGGCAATCTGTCTTGGAAAATTACATTTCTTATGGGAAGTGACGTTTCAAGGGAAGTCCTTGAAACAAATTTTGAAATTATTTCTTCAAACTTTGTATAATAAGAATAAAACCCCAGTATATGGACGTACACAATGAAAAATGGATGACAAATTTTTATTAAGTCTAACCTAGATTGAAAAACAGCAGCAAATAAATTAAAACCCTTGTGTTTAATGCCCAAATATGATCAATTTTTATTACTCACTTCTGTTCTTTCTAAATTTCTTTTGTTACTAAGTAGAAAACTTTCAAGTTAATGTGTTTAGAGCACAGGCAATTTCCTACCCAATTTTGAAATTCTTTCAATGTTCACATTTGTATCAACGTTCAGGGACGGAATTGGCGAGGGGGGGATAAGGGTGCGACACCCTCCCTCAATATTTTTGTGCTCTTCAGAATATTTTGCTTTGATTCGGTAAAAAAAGCATTTTTGGTAGCCAGTAGTAAAAATGATGTAGAAAAGTGCGATTTTTAAGTTAAGTTAAACATAAAATTAAAGACTGAATTCTTAAAATGGTTGTTTCCATCAGTTTCTAGTCGACTGAAGGGTATGACACAATGTGCAATCATTATCGAGCAAATCCTTGCCACTTAAATCCATCCCAAGCAACGTTAGTAGTATCCTGGGTTCCAGAGCGTCACTGTCGAGGAAATAGGGTGTTTCCCCCTATTTCCTCGACGCCCCACTTGCTACACTTGACGCTCTGGAACCCAGGGTACGTTAGTAGGTAACTACTCTTTATCATGTTTCAGACCAATGCATGAAACGTGTCTTTGCCAGAAGTTTACTTCATTTCTGCTCACTGGGCGTGACTTTTCAGAATGCCGAACCAAAACAAAATCATGCCCGTGCTTGTTGTTCTCAAACCGCAGAGTAAACATTTACTCTATCACCCGCGATCTGTTTTGCATGTCTTCATGTGTTAATCCTTACGATAATTTTGACAATGGAATTCTCTTTATCACATTATATAATGTAATTCTCTCTTAATATTGTAATAAATAATTCAAGAATCATCAATTCATGGGAATACAAAGTATAGATAACAGTAGAATATGTTGCATGTCTGGCGCCTGTTACGTAGACGAAACTATTTCAAAGCTCACGGCATCATAAAACGATACAGTCCTACGCAAGGTGGCAGAAGCAAAACCCCACCAGTGGTAGCGCCAAGGGGGATATGAGGGCCAATTACCTCCCCCCTACTTTGTCAATACATGGTCCACTTCTTTCTTCTAGAAATTGATTAAAATGCGCAAGGTAGAGGGTAGAACCTGGTATAAAGCACTGTAGCAAGTAAAAATGGGGCGTTGTCTCACTGGTCACGCCCTTTACCCTCCCACTCTGCAGTAGTTGGTGCTGCCACTGAATCCCAAAATACCTCCAGCCCCTACCTCGATAACAAGCCATCTCCCCTCCAATCAGTTTTAAAAATCACAAGTATGGGTTTATATTTGGCAATAGGCCTTGCACCGATCTGTGCCTGAGGCTTCTGACTTACACTTTATCTTATAAACGTACGAAATAGGAAGTTCAAGGTTGAATATATTGTGTACATGGAAAAATTGAATTGCACGTCACGAAAAATTGTACTCTTTATCTCCCAACTCTAATTACAGACATATCAGAGAATTTTTCCAAAAAAAACGACAAAAGCATTATTATTTATGAATGTTTTTATTCAGCAATACTTCCTGAATAAGTTTTGGGTGCTGATGAAAAGCTTAATCAAACCCCAACAGAAGCTGCATTGAAGTGGTGTCAGGCCCATTCCTTTTAAGAAAAAGTAACAACTGATATCCTAAACCCCTTTCTACTCTGTGGCTCTTCCGTTTTGAAGTCGAAACCGTGAAATTTGAGGTAAAGTTATCTTATTTTCGAATGCCACGAGTTTAGAAACCAACCATCATCAAAACCAACAAGGCCTAGAAAATCGTAGACATATAGGAACGTAGGGCTATGCTGTCATAGGCAAGTTCGAGCGTAGGCCTCTAAGGCAGGGATGGCGCCACCGGGGGTGCTGGGGGGGGGCAGGAGCTCCCCAAAAATTCATTGAGCTCCCCCGTCGGCACTTCAATTTTTGAAAACTTTTAAGCAATGTCGTCACTTTCATAACTTCCACTTCGTGATTTTTCTATTTTTTTCATTGTTTGATTTTCTTAAAATTTATTTTTCATTTATTGAGCTAGAATTACCAAAGCGGAAATGGTACTATATTCCATCTTTGTGGGTGGTTCACTCACTGTCGGCAATCTGACATAACAGCCCCCCCAGCATTTCTTTTCTGGCGCCACCCCTGCTCTTAGGCCACTTTGAGGTCATAAAAGACAGAAAATGCCTTAGTAGGTTTCCATAATATCGCATTAACAATAGTTGACCCAATTAGCAGGAAAGCTGTAAAGGACAATCTAGCCTTTGATATAAAGATATGTCAAAACATTTTCAAATGATATGACACATGGAATATATACACGAAAAGGACGCCTTGTTGCGGTCTGGCCAGCAAGAAAATTTGTGCCCCAAAGTCAAAGAACTATAGAAAGAGCTGTCAAAACAGGACCTCTTGTAGATGCGGTCTGACGGTGACTACATTCATCCAAAGCTTTGCAAAGCAGGGATTGTATAAATTATTGAAATATTCAGTCATGCTGGCATATTCACCTGCTCTGGCAAAGGCAATGCTGGAGATCAAGTTTATTCACCTTGCCTATTACAATTTTTATAATGAGCCCTCAAAAAGATATAAAACCGCTTCAAAAACCAAGATGGTTTTAGGATGAGCAAGCAATGGCTGAAAATGGGTTGACTTGTATTTGGGTGGTGAATAGTCAGCAATTTAACATGTGATCTTGTTTAAGGATTTTGAACTTGCAAAAGAAATTTTTGACAAGAAAGTCACGACCGTTATATATTTTAGCCGACCACTGGATGGTAAAAAATATAGAAATTAGAAGGGCCTAATTGAAAACAGAATTTAGAGGGGTAAAGATGTTATCTTGCATTAAGTCAGAAAGGGGGTCAGCGAGCACTTCCTTCCTAGGCTCTATTCATCGGGGGGTAGTTTTTACACAATTTCTTTAAGGTAATCTGCAGCCATTTCAGGCTACATGACAATGCTGAGGCGAGTTTCTGTAAAATTACTGTGCAACTGGGTTAAAAGCATATTTGCTTGGCAGCTGTCTAAATTCCAGTTAATGTGTCATTAACGTCTGCATTTTCTATCATTATTAATCACTTTTATCTGATTTTAAAAAGTCTCTTTTAGTTTAAATTGTTAATTGTTATATGTAAACTTATGAAGTTAATGTAGTATTGTTATTAAAACGACTTGATTGTGTTAGCAAAACTTTGAGAGCAAAGAGCAAATCCTCTTAAACACAAACGCCTTCTTGACTGAGTCATACTCACCAGAAACCAGCTAGTTTCCAAAGATTAAAAAGCAGGTGCATTGGCTGCTCGCCGAGAAAATGAATTGAAAATAGTTATGACGAGGCTATTCATACTAGTTATGGTTGCGGTCAATTTTGTTAGAGTTATCACCATCATTTGAAAAGCTGGCCTACCTGATTGGTATGATCTGTTTTGTCTAACAGGTAGGTAGACCCAAAAAAACCAACTATTTATTGTCATCATTAACAAAGTGAGGTTAAGAATGGTAATTATAATCATTATTTTTGCGTTTGTTATAGTTTGGAGTGGCGACCAGAGATTGATGATGCTGGAAATGGTGGTTGTTGTTGTTATAATGGTAATCATGATTGATTGATTGATTGATTGATTATGACGATCAATTATTATTACTATAGTTGCAAATTTCTGGTAACGCGGTTCATAACAAGATGAACACGAAACTGGTAAGAATTTCTCATTAAAATTGGAAAAAATGATGAAACAAAGCTTCAAACATTCTTTCTTATCGAAAAGCCTGATTTGACCAAGAGAATTCGTGCTCAGGAAAGTCAAACTAAAGATTGAAAAAGGAAAGATAGAGTTGATAAAATACTTTATCTAAACGGAACACGGACGTATAAACGATTTCCTTATATAAAAAACACAATTAGGAGATACGAAAAACTGTGAATTGAATAAGTGCAAAGACATTGCTTGCGGGTTGATAAGGCACTTAACGCTAACAACTTCTCACAAGTTTTGGCATTATGATGATTATTATGAAATCGTTGTTCTTTGATTGTCTTGGCTTGAATAGTAATAATGATAGCATTATCCGAAATCGGATTCTCAACAACAAAGAAATGATCGATTGACCAGAGAACTCCCAAAAAAAATTTAAAGAATGAAAAGATTTGATCCCACAAAGTGGCTCTAGGACATTTTGCAATGTACAATACTTGCCAAAAATAGTTGAAACATCAGAAATTCAATTTCAAAGTCACTCAAAACATCTAAAGCACCTATCAGAAATACCAAAAAAATTAGAATACCAAAAATTAGCTCCGCAAAAATAAGGCACTACAGGCTCTGCCAAGAGCTATGTAAAAAATGATAAAAGCAAAGGATAACATTTAGCAGATGAGATTAGGAAAAAGATAATTGCACAACAAGCTCACCCTTTTTGCACCAACTCCTTGATACTTTTGGCCTGAGTGAATTTTTGGTTTGTTTGCAAGATTCCTGGGATTGAAACTGGCACTTATAATAGCATTAGAATTTAAGTCGATTCGCTGGATTCGACCCGTCATATTTCGCCTACTGCAATACTGCAAGAAGCAGATAGTCGAAGAACGAAGCTTTACTGTAAATTGGTATGCAGCTTCATACAACAAAAGACGGATCGCTGCACCTCTGTATGTCAAGCACTTGGACACTAGAAATTTATCTTTTGCAAAATTAAAACAGATACACCAACCTGCTAAGTAAAAAACCTAGTCATTAATAATCGATTGAAAAATATTGCTATATCTGAACTGAGCGAAATTCATTTTCCAACTGGTATTTTGCGTGTGCAGGGGGTTTGCCCCAAGTACTTGCGTTTTCGAATTGGGGTTGCGAAGTCACTGACCAAAATGACGTAATATCTGTTTGGTGCAAGCAGTAATTGTGATGAGATGACGTTTCAAATTTCTGCAATACCATTCGAAACACTGATATAATCAATTGCTTTCCATGAGAAAAAATGAGGATCAGGTGATGACATGTAATTAAGCAGCTTATGTTTATACAATCTTAAACTTGTATCGACTGAAACGAAAGTGTGTGACCATTCTCAACCAGGGGCGGATCCTGAGCAAATTTGAAGGAGGGGCAGTCGGTAGTGGGGGCGCTGAAAAATTTTCAAAAATTTGTGACGAGAGTACGCTGTAAAATGGATCTGAAATTGCGAGAGTACGCAATTTCAGATCCATTTTCAGAATAAACAACATAACTTTGAGCATAATGCTTTGAGGTAATCCTTGAAGCGAATTAACCTATCGGTCTCAGAAACTTTTTCACCTGATTCTCATTCTTCAAAAGGGGCGCAAAATTTCCAAAAAGGGACGCAAGACTTGCTTCAACTCGTTGAGGGAGGGGCAACTGCCCCTAGTTGCCCCCCTTAAGTCCGCCACTGTTCTCAACGATCTTTGCATGGTTCTCTAATAGTCTTTCAATGTTGGCATACAGCTATGTGATTCCGAGAAATGCTGTTTGACTCGAGGAATCAATGAAACGGAGCCTTGTATAATATAACATGTTACTATTTTCTTGAAAAATGAAAAACTCAATATACCAATGTAAACATGAGCATTTTAAGATACTTCGAAAGTTATTGGCGGGCATGAAAACCCCCCTGACTAAAACCTAAGCGATAAACGACCTCCCTTCAAGAACGTCCTATGGAAAAAGATAGTCACTGGTTCATTCAAATGTCAGACAATTGGTGGGCTGCTAGATATCAAATACATTGATTGTTTGGTCGATGAATCCAAGCCTACCAATAGTGTTATTTTATTTAATGAAAGGAAAAGAAAACCATTTATTATAAACTCCAAGCCTAAATTTAAGCACCAGTTTTAAAATGAATATTTTATGAGGCGCTATCTTCCAAAGACAGAATGATTGTTGATTCTGTAACCTGCACTTAACTTTAATTTTTAGATTCATCCTATAAATGACCACAAACGCTTAACTTGAATACTGTGCATTCATTTACACTTACTTTTCAGTATATCGTCTTACCGTCTATATCTGGCACTGGAAATTTGCCACCTCTATCACATATTTTTTTGGAAAGGACGCAAATTTTCTTGAGTTTTAACAACCACAAGCTGGAAATGAATTATCATCTAGAATATAATGTGAGGTGGTTTTAAACCATCATCTTTGATGCAAAGGCCTTTAAATCACACTACAGCAAAAAATGGAGGGGGCTACAGCCCCTCCAGCACCCCCCGCCGACAAAGAAACCCTACATAGCAAAAAAAATACTCCTTGTTTTTGCAATAAAATTGCTTGGGTGCCACATCCCCCTACGCCGTACCGCAGCAAAAATGTGCATGAAAATGTAATGATCCAGTAGTACTTAAGTATCTTAGTGTTTTGTTATATTAAAAGTAGGATAAACAAGTGATGTAATTTAAGTTAATAATGAGAAGAAAACAAGGAAATTAGTTACTGAAAACAATTCATGAAAAAAGTTTATTATTAAGGAAGTAAGTCATTTTCTCGATTCTAGACTGGGAAACAAACAAGTTATTTTGGTAAACTTTGAGACCTTGAAGTTTGTTGCTTCCAAATGTTTCCAAAACCTCACTATTTATTGGCATTGAATTATTTATTATACTGTTCGAAATTTCCCCTTCCAATCTATCATTGAAATAGGAGAATGTAAACAACGTGTCTTTCCAAGCAAATAAAGTAAAAAAAATAAATTTAACATTACCTTTTTCGAGATTAACCGAAAAGAATTGAACACCGAAAAAGTACTAGTTGAGATTGGTTTCAACATAGACTAAAAGCTTAAAGTTATGCAAAAAGCAATGTTTGGCTACAAAATCCGGCTTTAACACGATAAGTCTAAATCTGATTTCTGCAAAATTTACATCAATGTGAAAAGAAGTTTAAAAAAACATACGAGTTTCCCCAATTTCAAACATAGTCTTGCTTGTTCCTTATAACAAAACAACATCCAAAATTTCCAGAGTTTCTTAACAAAAGCAGTGCTCGGTACCTTTCAGGCCCTGCCAAATGTAGCCGTTTTGTCAAGGTCGTCACCAACAATTTGCCTCAAGGGCGGGTAATCTGTATCATCATTTGACTCCACTGTTGCTGGCCTTACAGTGATTTCCTCCTCCCTAGCAGAAGAATCTTCCTCTGAGTCCCCATCTAGACGCCGGTATTTTTCTATTTCCTCTTGCATGTTTCTGTAATCACCGTCGTACTAAAATACAAATTCATTTCAGTATATTGTAAAAGTTCAATTTAGGGCAGAGCTTGCATTTAAAGCAAGACAAATAAAACATCGACAGCAGAATAGACCAACCACATGTGATATCAATTTTCTCAGACAAAATTAGATCCACCACGGTGCTTACAAATCTCAGTTTAATCTAAGTCTAACCCAGATCTCTCACTACACGACCCATTTTTGTCTGGGTTCATCCCGGGTTGAATCCGACCCAACACAAACACATTCCTTCATGCCACACGCCATTTTTTCTTTACCATTCTCAACATAATCGAATGCATTTTACTTTTCAAATCTGGATGGGCCCAATTTAAAAAGCCCCTGTTACAAGAAGCACAAGATTCACTTAATCCAGCTTGAATCCATGTTGAAATAAAGATTCACTTACTGATTGGAAATCAGGATTGAGAAGACTTTCTGATAACATCGAAGTCTGGCCATCCTTTTTACTGGTTGGCAGGTTAGTCATGAATACTGCTGCAGATAACGCCAAGATTCCTAAATATAAAGAAATGAAAGACTGAAAACTCCAAAAAGCTTTAATTTTCAAGGAAGATATGACCCTGCATACCATCGATAAAATAGAATGAGTGAACGCTTGCAACTGAACCTACTAAAACCTAAAAAAACGTTAATGCTCGATTAAGCGCCCTTTTTGAAAAAGTTTGATATTGAAGTGCTACCTGTATGCAAAAACTATCACAATAAAGAAAAGCTAATAAAACTTATTTATATACATCATGCTTGACTTTCTGAACCCCGTTAATGTTTATAGCGTTTTCAAAACATTGCTTTTCAAAAGGGATTTCATACAAATGTTAAAATGAAAATGAAATTAAAAACTGATAAAGATTAATTATCAAGAATTACAGTACTGCGATTATCCGAAAAAAAAGAGGCCAGGTTTCTTTAATCACTCTAAGGTCCTTAATAGAAGGGGGGTCTTGATAGTTGGGGGTCTAAGGTCCTTAATAGAAGGGGGGTCTTGATAGTTGGGGGGGGGGGGGGGTCAGAAATTTTTCAAAAAATAAATAACGGGGAGGGGGGTCTAGTAAGTGGGGGGTCCTAGTAAGTGGGGGGGGGGTCGGAAATGTGAAAAATCTGAAAAATTACGTGGTGATTCTTTTTTGGGGTCAAATGAGATTTTCTTCTGAATACAATCGATAGAAAATGACAATTATCACCATGTAATAATGCATTGTTATATTACTAAAATGAACAGGCTAATTATTATTGTGTACATCAGCCAGGCCTATGTAAATTTTTTCGGATGAAAAAAGGGATATGAATGATTGCATATAAAAATTAATAAGCGGGGGGGGGGGGGGTCCAAATAGGCTCCGATGTGGTCAGAAAAAAATCGAAAAATTAATAAGCGCCCCCCTTCTATTAAGGACCTTAGAGTAGGCCCATTATAATTAGTGAGAGCCAATGAGGCGACATTGCTGAGAGCAGAGGTTCGCTGTCGTCAGCAGCTGCTGGCGGGAAAACTAATTGAATTTATTGCAATAAAGTCTCGGCTATCGATATTTATGAAAAAAGTTCTTCTTCGAGGACTTTTAAGGATTAAAAGGAATCAACTTTGTCTACTCTTTGCCCTTTAGAGCTTGCACAATATCCGGAAATATCTTACTACTTTCAACACTAGGCAACCGGGATTAACTTTTTTAAATCTTGAAAGCACAAGGCAACTTTCAACTTTCAACACAAAGGCCGGAGTACTAATAAATACTACTTATAAAATCGCTAGGAATTACTTTATCAAATTTCCAAACAAAAAGCTCAAATCTATTCATTAAAGCTCCTGTACTGAAAAACATTTCCTAGCGAAACGATCTTGGAAACTAATGGCTGCTTTTTCACGCTTATATAAAAAGTAGCAAATCAAATCATTGTGTGAGATCAGAAAACTAAGAATCCCTAAGCCATAGACGAAAGCATGGTTTCTCATTAGGGGCGCAAAGAGGTTCCTAGAGAGAGATCAAATGCTGAGGGTGGTTTAGCAGTACTTTCCTTTCACGCTTCTTTTAAAAAAGCTACAAATTGATAAAAATAATATTGTTTGTTCTTAAGCACCCCGAATACACAGACGAAGAAGGACTTACCCCACGGCGAGTTTGCACACCTTAACCACTTTATCTTAAAGATTCAAACTAAAATGACTACTTGAAAATAAATTGGATTTTTAAGATGCAAAGAAGAAAAAGCAAATTTCATACTGTTCTGTTTAATTTCATCACGATATTTTCAAATTTCCTAGAACATATACTCTTAGGTCCCGAATAAGTATCCCCCGCGTACTTTTTCGAAGAAATTTACGACCCTCCCGCTCTTATTAGGACCCCCCGCTTATCAAATTTTCAATTTTTGTAGGAGAGCCCTTCAAAAAGTGTGAACAACTGAGCTTGAGTGCGTTGGTAAAAGTAGTAGGACATTATTTTTCCGTTCTGTTTTTAAACTATCATCTTGATGTTTACGGATATTTTTCCTTTAACACTGCTTGGTACTCTTTTACACCAAATTTCCACCCCCTGCTTATTTCGACCCCCCCCCCCTTATTGAATTTTAAGAAATCTTCCAACCCACCCCTTCCCCCGCTTATTAGGACCCCCGCTTATTCGGAACCTAAGAGTAACAAACTCTAGACACCAAATAGAAAACCCTGCTTACCGGTCTGCCATAAAGTACTCAGTTTCGTATAGTCATACCTGTATACGCTTTTAAATACCTAAACAATCTTCCTGATGATCGCATTAAGAGTAAACCCGGAGCTGTTACTTAGAACGGACGATTTTTCAAACCAAGGACCCTAAACAAACCTGATGCTAACATCGCTTTGCACAACATCGGCCAATCCTCGACCAATCCGAAACAATGTTGCGGTCGATAATAAAGGCACATAGAGATAGAATAGCGAATGACACAGACAAAATCGAATCTTTGATGCATTCTACAGAAAAGCCAGCTTTCCTTAAGAAAACGAGAAGTAGTATACTGTACCTACCTACAACCATAAAAAAAATGTTTGGTTTTTACAGTATATAACTCACCAATGATCTCTAGTGCAATTAGCCATGGATGTACAGTTACAATGCTTTTAACAAAGACACAGTCTTCTATAAAAGCAACCATTGGGAGAACTGCCAAAACTTGATTTGTTGGTTTCGGGCCTAAAATTAAAACAGACAGCCATAAAGATTTACTTTCTGAGAAATGTTAGTTTTCTAAACCATAATTGAAAGAAAGGGCTGAGTAAATTATTGAAAATGTGCACATCCTAGAAGATTGACAAGAAAACTTAGCAGGACTGAAAAGAAGCGTATACTGAGACCCTAAACATGAACAATAATAAGTTCAAAGATCTACCACCATTAAATGAAAAAATTATTTGAAGTGGATAAATTAAGAAAATTGAAGTATGAAACTTGAGAAACAGATGAAACTTGCAAGTAAATATCAGTTCCACACTTAAAAGTTCTTGTTTTTCTATACTAGGTTTTACACTTTTATCTTCTTTGCATATAATAGTCCCCTGGTAAAAGTTATATCATGAAATGAATTTCTTGGCTAGAAGCTGAAAACTACATATTGCAAAGTAGTTTAATGATCATTAAACTGACAAGTTGCATACCTATTTTTCTGCCTAATGACTGAACCAATACAGTAGCAAGCCAGCCTGTACCAATGCCTAAAAACATCACCCCAAATATTGTCTTGTACCCCACCAAGCTGGACTGAAATATAAATAAGATTTCTAGAATCACCATTAAATCATAAACACAGTGATGCTATAGCAGAGTGATAACAAATAATAGTTAAATATAGAATCAGAATATGAAAGCAAATCTATCTGATCTTGTGAATAAATATGACCTTAACTTACAGAATTCTCTGGATATTCAATTTCAACGGCAGCCCAAAATACAGCTGCAACAGTTGCAGCTACTAAATTCTGTCCAATACTTGAAGATATGTAATGAATGTCCCCTCTCTGTGACCTCCAAAATACTGGAAAATAAAATATATCTTAATATAATTAAAATAAAATACTGTAAAATAAAGATGCCACTACACATGAGGTATAACAGGCCTGGTCATAATACTCTTAGCAAGGGAGCAGTAAACAGCTCCCCTAGTAATCTCCAGTTGAGCTAATTCTAGATAAATAAGAATTTAAACAAAGAAAAAATTGATTTCAAGAAAAGAAATTTGCTTTTCAAAAGCAATTTAGGAGAGCAATCTGTAGCTCCCCTCCAGCATTTGAAGAGAGCCTGAAGGGGAGCAAGAGCTGTGGCTCTCTTTAAATGGCCAGGCTGGGGTATAATGCTATAAAAAAAAGGTGGCCCTCCCAAAACAATTCTTTAAAAAACAAAAACAAAATAAGATTCACTTCCCAGCATTAACAAGGAGGGCTTGCCCTCTGAGCTCTCTGGGTCTTCATCCATGTATGACGTAATCATGAAGGTCTACACACCTGAGGAAACAGCCCAAAGAAAAGATCCAGCAAAAAGCGCTAGTGTACCAAAAAAAAGATCTTCTGGCTTCAAGCAAATGTCGTATATCACTGGGAACTTCTTGTGAGAACTGGTTTGGTTTGTAAAGTTCTTGTATACTTCAAGTTTACTGCAGTTCACCAGAGATTCGTGCAAGATTGGACTCATGATTAGAATGATTGATGGGAAACCAAAAATCATACCAATTTTCACATAACTGCTCATTGTTGATTTTATCTATTGTGCAAAGCAAAACATACATGTTATTTGAAATATTTAAAAATTATGCAAACCGCAATATTGTAAAATAACTTGGCTTTAGGTGAATATAGGAGAAAATAAAATACTAGCTGTTCAAAAAGTGTGCCACATCAAAAAGATATTGCAGGATGGGTAGCTTTGATTCATTTATTTGTAAAATTTAACATTATATTTATTTATAGTGCTTGATGCCAATCAGACAGAGCTGAAAACACATGGAATGCATATAGCTGATTTGAGGCTGACCAGTGCGAGGGCAGACCCTGGTGAATTGAATACCTGCAGGTCCCTTTCTTGACAACAAAGATAGATTCCAGAAAACGACAATCAATAATTATGGGCCCCACCCTGGGGCATTTGTCTTTGTGCCCTATCATCAAAGGTTCTGAGGAGGTTGGTTCTAAATTGCAACTTTGACATAAATTTTTTACAGGAATTGTTCATATAGATCATTAATTGGATTAGTTACAAATCAACCTTGCAGGGTACTGGGCCATCCACCAGTTGAGGGAAGATTTTTGACAACAAATGCATGCAACCTAGCATGTGTTTACCTCTCAACAACTGTGTCAAAAATTGTAGTTTGCACAGCTACCTACATCCACACAGTACAACTCTGAGCTGTAAATTTCCACTTTAGGTTTATATTCTATGCAACTATTTGCAACTCCTTTCATCAAGTATGAAATGAAAATAGGGTTGCTAATACAATGATGATTTATGCTAGAACAAGCCTAGGTAGATTTTCAGTTCTCAGTTTTCTTGCAAAAGCCATCCCTTGGTAACAAATTGATTATTTCAAATTATTTTAAATGATTTTTTGTTGTAATTGTAAGTCTTACTAAGCTTAGTAGCACATTTTTCGATACGCAGCAGAAGAAGGTATATTTCGTTCCTAAAGCTTCTGGACAAGTAATGAATAGTCCAATTCCGTAATTAAATGTTCCTACCTTGACAAATGGCAGTCTCTCTAATAGAATCGTAAACCACGGAGTAGCAGCCATGAAAACACCAAGTAGGGTAGGTGGCAGATACTTTAAGCTGTAAATAATAAGCAAATAGGGTGCTGCAGATTGCATGATTCCTAGAACCGTCAGCTTCCAGTACGTGTGTTTGTCCTTGAAGTTTTCTGTAATATGTTGCCTGAACTCCCCACTAACAGAGTAGAGCACGGACGCAGAAAATAGAAAGAACATAAAACTAATAACTGACTTCCATGCAACTACAAGTCCGGTGGAGTCAAGATTCGAAACAGCAAAATAGGCCATCAATGGCGTGGTCCCTCTTATCAAAGCAAGAATAATGAATTGGGCAAGTATACCGAAGCGCGATTTAGAACCTTCCATTTTGCAAAAGCCGATTGTCCCAACGATGGTTTTAAGCTAAAATTCGCTGGACAGTTGCAGCTATAAAGGGCTCCTCTTTGCTAATCAAATCCAGTGAATATTTCTAGGCCAAATATGATAATGAATGCAAGCCGGCTATGTTTTTAAATAACAGCAAAACATCTTTAAACTGTGACACCCTCTGCATAATTTTTGTCTTTCTGCCTTCTGCTTTTAGCAAATAATTAAAGAAACATAATTAATCCTTGGACGAAATCTCAAACCAGAAAGCAAATTCCTTAATGCAATCTCCAACAAGGCATGAAAACTTTCACTTTCAAACTTCCGCTTTGCTCGATGTTTGATTATATCTCGAATGGAGGCCTGGGGACAAAATCAACATTCTGTGACGTAGATTTTTCTATTAGTTTGCTTCGTTCTATTTTGTGCTTATGAAAATCACGGAAAATTTGGACGACAAATGGAAACACTACATTAAAGAAAAGGCGGCAAAATCTGATTTACAGGTAAGCTAAGTTTGCGTTTAGTTCCGTATCTCTTCTTAGACTCAAGACAACACTAAAAGATTTTGCAACAACGAATAACAAAAAATTTGCATCAAAATGTATTAATTTTCTATTTCTATTATAAGCAGTCACCCAAAAAACTACCATTTATGTTTCCAAAATAAATCCTTAAATTAACAATTTTAAGCTGCTATTACATCATTACAAATATTTTTTTGATTCAGTTATTTTTGAGATAATAATACGAATAAGTCAAAAATTTTTACATTCAAAAATTCCTCGTGGAAAAGTATCCAATTACAATTGAGACAAAACTCCGAGCAACAAAAAGGGGGGCAATAATATCAAAAAATAGAATTGAAACTTAATGTTTGCAAAGTGTTCGGTATATGAGTAAAAAGAAGCTTATTATTTTGATTTGAGCATTTAAGAAAATAAGTGGAAGTTTCTGAAGAATTTTAGTCTCTTTTGACATCTTTATATTCTACACTGGTACTAATGTGCATGGTGGTTAACAGTAAAATCAACGTAGTTATGTCCTTGGTTGACCTTAGCTGAACAAGAGCGGAAAATGTAATGGCTGAACATTTGGCACCTAGAGCTAAAAAGGTCAGATTTCCAAATATCAAAAACTCTGCCCTTATTCTTGTATTAAAGGCATTTGACACCAAGTAATGTAGTTTTGGTAATCTGGCACACTTTTTCAGAACACGAAAAGGTAGGCCTTGGACACATTTCTTACTAATAGCAAAATGACAACCCTTAGTTTTTGATTACTGCCAGCCTGTGCTCGTGACCAGGCTACATAACTAGATAATTGTTGCTATACACAAGGAAATTAAAATTTAAAGAACAATAAATTTATAAAAACTGTGCTAAAAACTAAATATGAATGTTAAAGGTTATAGAAAATCAAATCGTTTATTTTATGCCAACAAGGCAGGACAATTTCTGTTTATTTTAAAATTATAGACAAACTTTAAAATTGTTGACATGTAGTTCTCATAGTTTTATCGGGTGTTCAATCTGACAAATCGCAATATACGAAGGTTCAAAGGCTCATTTTTCAATATCCGTATCAACTGTCTATGGGCCTATACCAGATTATCTTATAGCCTATTCCAAAATTTTTGTGGCATTTCGATTCTTGCACGAAACTTGAATTCAAGTAAAACCAATTTCGGATTACTTAATAGGTAAATTTTGCTTACATTTTTAAAGTTTAAGCAGTTAATCAATAAAAATCCTGATGATAAAAATCGACTTGATGACCAAAGTCAACGTTATACTGCTTTGAATGCTAGAAAGCCTTGAATGCTGGGATACATGTCATCAAACGGAATGACTGACTCTTCATCGTGACGTCACTAGGTGGCTATTCTTGCTGTCATCTCTTTCTACAAAAGGAATATAAAGGCTTTTTAATGAGTGAATATTTCTCGAAGATTAATGAAGATACCCGTTTACGAATCTGTTACAAATTTCTCGATACAATAATGACAGACCGGTATTAAATTCCAGATGATCACATTAAGCGTCTCGAGGCGTTTACTAAGAAACGTTCTGTTCTATTCATCAAGAGCTTTTAAAAAGAAACGGGATAAATATATTTTCCCAAGTAATGATACCATTTGCATTTCTATGAAATGTGCCCAGACAAAAAGTAACAGAATTAGATTAAATATTGAATATAATTGGGCTCTGTTATACTTATGTCTTAAAAACATGGCAGTTAAAAAACAGAAACAGCTTGCATGGATTTTTACTACAGCGAATCGTCGCAAAGAAGTAGTTACGTTTTCAAGTGTAAGGCATTTGGTCTTTTATACAGATGCATTTAAAAGTGGTAAGGTTAACAGATATTATATAGTGTTTTATCTACAATATGTCATTTGAATATGAACTTTGTCAGTGATTAGTACGAGCAAGAAGATCATCGACGCCAGTAGACCGTTTTCATTACACGTAAGGGCTCATCAGTACTGCCAAAATAAAAGTAATAATCTAGAAAGGGCTACCAAATTGGCCCCCTCTCTGAAAACCTTCAAAGAACAACTATAGTCGGGGACAACTTTTATTTCATCTTTACGTTCACTTTTTATAGCCTTAGTATTATTAGATATTGTAAATTAGGTTTGATTGGTAAATTTCTTTTGTTACTAGTATTTTAACATAGTTATTAGCTCTTATTTTATTCTTTTAAACAGGTCAGGTTGAAAAACATATGTATGAACCTTTAACCTGTATAAATATTATAAAAAAAAAAAGAAAAGTGGACCTTAAAGCTGGCCCAAAGCCAATCATTAACCTGTCAGTGACAATGCTGGTGGGATCATCGGACAAATGTCATTAAATTCCCTCTGTGGGTGTTGTCATATTCGGTTGCTACACCCTTGGAAATATCTAGATTCAATTATTCGTATGTACTAAAAGATTTGCAAATATGGTGATGAAAATATTGTTTCAGTCAATCCTCGATCAAATATTAATTTACGTCAAAATAAAAAGGTTAGTTGCCCCCCCCCCCCCCCTAGACAATGTACTCCACATCCATCCTAGTTTCTAAATTTCAGGTTCGAATAGTGTATTTTAATGGAGAATAACAAAACAGTTTTTGAAAGGGAAAACAGCTGTCGGTGTTCCAAAACTTTTGGCAGGCACTGTGGAATAAAAGCCAATACAAAACTTTAAATGAGAAACCATAAGAACATTCTTACCAGTGGTTCCAGCTCACGCTTTTCTATAAGTCCAAATTCCGAAGTGAAATAGTAAAAATGTTTGTAGCATTGGTTGACATGCGGCTCCTAAAATGAAATAATTTGTAATTTGTAACTTTCCTTCACTTAATAAGTCATTATCAAATCTTTGATAAACTTAATATCACACAGGAAATTGCAGTCTTCTCTTAGAAAGGCAAAAATGTTATGCAGAGGCATCATGGAATGGGTGGAGGAAGTGTACGCCCCAATTGCTAAATCACTTCAGAATTTTTCTTTGTCCAGGATGAATCATAAGCTGCATTTGAATAACAAGCTGCATTAAAAAAAATAAACCTGTCCGTGAAGAGACATTTGAAAAATATTTGAAAAAGACAAATCTTACCGCCTCTAGTCTTACAACAGTGTCGAAATGGTGGATGTAAACATGAACAAAAACACGAAATAGTCTTGTGAAGATTTTCTTTACAATTGGCTGGAAATTCTTTGGGAAAGGTACAGCTGGAAAAAACATCAGATTGTTAACAGGTGATAAATCAAAATGATAAAATGGGATGATGATTTGATACTTGTAAATGTTGAAAGCATTCTTTAATGTGTTGAACGAGTGAACGGCGGCTACCCTATGTAACGATAAGCTCTATGAAATTCAATAATACATACTTTACAGCACTATAAAATTTCATTCTAATTTTGATCAAGAATCCGACTAGAGGTAAGGAGGAATTTATATGGAACACTGACGTCAGTTCGTCAGTTTGCAAGGACAGATTCAGCCACCCGTCTCTTCTCCCCTACGGAACAATGTTGGTTTACTACAAAATGGTTTAGGGAATTAGGAAGTACCTTCTTTTGCGATTCTTTTATGTTATTTGTCTAGACTGTTAACATTGTTCCCAGGAGAAGGGGGCGAAAGTAGAATTTTTTCAGAGAAGAATAAAATTAACAAAATGCAGTGCAAATTGCCTGGTGAAGTACTAATGGCAGGCATTGTAGATGTGCACCATAAGAGAAATAATGGTGTGTTCAGGGACGCCTGCACAAGATTAGGGCAGGAGGGTCAGTGTTGGTTCCTAAGGTAAATCGTTGAATTTTTCTATTAACATAATCGAGCATTCCTAGGTGGGAGAGGGGCGAGGGTGGGGTAACATAATAAAATATGAACTTGAATATGTGCCACCCATACAGCTGGGTTTTTTAACCATCAAAGATTTTAAACATAAAGAAAATGTTGACAAAATTACCCATAAATGAAAATGGTTATTAAATGGCCTTGTCACTCACTATTCACAATATTTGGTTTTAATAAAAATCATGGCTGTTATAAATGGGCTGGTTGTAAAATTTTGATTGTCCGCAAAGTTTTTATACCGATTTATCCTCCTTAGGTTCCTGGGGTACTTCTGAGGGTACACATCTTTTATTTATCATTTATTATCTTTGCCGCTCTCTCTCTTCTGGCCGACCTTGTCACAGACAAACTTTTCATTCTCTGCATTTTTTGTGCTGGTGTTATCATCTTTCTATTATTTTCTAATATATATTAACATAACGAGAGTAGTCAAAGTAGTCATCATATTTCAGGGCACTTCTTGCCCCCTCTGCCCCCCTTGTGTAGGCGCCCCTGGGTGTGTTTGATTAGGTACAACCATCACCCGCCTATCACGGAGAAAAGGTTTAAATATTTTACTTCCAATGTTAAAAGGATCTGACAAATAGCTGGGGTTTTTCTATGGGTAGTTCTCATTGAATAATGCAGATGGCTTCCACGAAAACAGACTTGAACTAGCTGCCTAATTTCGTTATGTTGATGACACTATTGTCACTTTTAGTTGCAGTGTGACTGTTTCCAAAACAAACTGAATTTGTTGCATCCAGCTCTTAGAATCACCATTGATAAGGACCAAAAGAACCATTGACTTTTTGTAACGTTTATGTGCCAAGAAATAGTTGGGTTTCTTACCAATAATAAAAGAAAACCAAAATTTTTCACAGCAATACATTCGTTGGAATTGCATTGGCCCAAAAAAGGGGAAATGGTCTAATGGAAACCTTAGCTTACAGAGCACTAATGCTTGTCCAACACTAAATTGGATCCTGTGCTTGAAAAATTAAGGGGATTCTTATAGAATATGGCTACCAAGAGGATATCATTTCGAGCTGTTTAGCAGTTTTTCAGCAAAATTTGTGAGTCAAATTGAAACAACCACATAAATTGCCTTTTTAATCAAAAGAATTACATTCTACTGAATCAAAAGTTTAGTAGTCTATGAGTTTTAATCAGAAGTGAAACTTCGCTTGGTATGTAGGACAGGATCTTTTTAAGAAATTTTCACTGGTGGGGAATTGACATAAAAGGGCACTTTTCTTAACGTGACACATCTCACGGTAAAAACAAAAGCAACAGGAGGAGTATGTATAGTCTGTAAGGCTTCACGGTCTTGCACATCAGTCATTACTCCAAGTGGTGTGATTGCAAATTCTTAGGAAGCATAACGCAAAAGTAAATAACAACAACAGTGTTTCTTTGGCACTTTCAGAAAATATCCCATTATGTGCTTTTTGAGACATCTCTGCATTGAATATTTGACTGTTTGTGTTACACTTCATGTATCTCATCCTAGTGATATATGCGATGTTCTGCAGATCATCTTTTCGCCCCTTTTTAAGCCTTTTGCACCCTCTTTATTGAAATTGGTATCTTCTCTGTCCACTTTATGTGTGTCTTTTTTGCTACATGGCTTGCCCATTTGCCACTCTTTTTTTTCTGAGTTTTGTATTATTTTCTGAGAGTCTATTTGAATGGGAGTAAGCATTGATGCAGCGAAAAGTTGCATAAAACAAGCGCAATGAAATGAAAGGTATTCAGATCTTTGCATGTTTGCAGAAAATGGCGCAAGAAAACCCGTCAAAGCATTTGTAGTAGAATTTCCCCGCGAATTTCATACCTCGCTTTTGTGTAGTGCAAGAAAACCAAACAGAGTCAGCCATTTACATTTACAATGAGACAAAAGAAGTAACTTTCATAATTTGACACATACATAAAACGACAACAACATAACAAGTAGTAACAGCTTTTAAAACAATTTTCAACAAAAGGGCACTTGCAAGAGGGTAGTCATGGGCTAACTGGTAGGGAAATTTGAGGACCTGGTGGGGAAACTTCCAAGCAGATTGTACATTGAAAGATCCCCTGATGTAGGACAAAATAATTAGCCATCAGTTGACAGAACTGCATACTACCACAGGCATCAGGCAATACTGTTTACTTAGAGAAAAGCCATGAAATGTTTGCAAAAATCTGAATGCCCACCAAAACAAATCTGAGGGCACCAAAACAAATCTACTTACTGGTGTCATGAGGGAAGATCTCTTCATCATTGATAATACCATCAGTCCAATCCATCAATAACTGTACATACTGACGAGCAGTTACAGAAGTTGGTTTTTTGTATTTGTCTCCATCAGCCCAATAATAATCATACCTTAAAGTGAAATTTCATACAACTTGTAAAAGAAAAATTCAGACCATAGCTCTAGCAGATGCTGTAAAGCATATCTGCATTGCTTGACAAAATTTGGAGCAGAGAGGGCACTATTTCTAAAAAACTAGAAGTAGAAAATTGTTATATTCCTCAGATCTTTTGGTTTCAAAGCTCTTCTTTGCAACTTCCTTAAGAATTCAGTTTCAAGTGGAATTATAACAAAATTATCAAACTGTTAAACAATCTAAATTTCTAAATTTCATCATATGATGTCTTTGCTTCATGAGTTTGATAAATAGTTATAAACAGTCAAATACGAGCACTGGCAGTAAGACATAACATTATTGGATTCAGCTCTGATATGCATGCTTTGCTCCTTTGTCATTTTCAATGATAAGCAAAATATAAGTATTTAGGATTTCTAAAATGCATATAAGCAGTTTCTGGGTAATCAACAAATACTTAATTAGCCTAAACATCTCTTAATCCACATTTGGCCAATTAGTGAGCAGCATGACACCACTTATAGGCTTATAGATTGGCTAAAACTGATTGACAAATGGCTTAAGCCACTAAATTATCGGTCAATAGATCTGTTGTCTCAAAAAAGTAAATGATTGCAGATAGGATCAGTAGTAAACAACAGTGCCTATTTGCTCATGTTCATGAAAATGGTTGCTGGCATAAACATGACAAGACAGTTTCAGAGAGAGAGAAAACAATAATGAATTATATTAAGCTTAATTACTTTGGTCCTCCAGACATAACAGGACAGGACTGGTCTGTACAATAATCGTATATTGTTCCATAAATGAGATTAATTCTATTGAAAAAATCAACAACTGTGGAAAAAGAAACACACATAAGTCAGGATTTTTGAACAGCAGAAAGGCAAATTAAAAACAAGTGTAGAAGAAGTTATTTTATGATCATGTATTGAATAATGTACAACACAAATTTTAATGTCTAAAATCCAATTTAATAAATTTCTGTTTCTCATACAATAGATAAAGGTTTGAGAAAAGTATACTTTACCTAAATTTATTAAAATAGGTTCAGACACAAAACATTTAACCTTTGGGACAAAGTATTTTAAATTATGCCATTGCTCTTTGTTAATCAATGATCATCAATCAATTACTGGTTGCTTGGCTAAAGGATGTTATCAAGTATAAACAAGAAGTAGTAAAACCAACAAACACAGAACACATAAAAGCGCATATGAATACAAACATAATAAATGAGATGAAACAGACAAATATACTTGAAACATTATTTTTGGGCTAGACGTTTTTTTGAAGAATAGGTAAACTTTTCTTACTTTCTTTTTCTTAGAATAATAATTTTGTTCAACAACACATACCATGAACTGCCAGCCAGTCATTCAAATTTTCCCCAGTTGGAAGTTTAACAGCTTCTTTCAAATCAATACCAGCTCTTAGTGTTGCCTGTTGGATGACAAAAATCTAATATAAGCAATAAAGTAATGAAGCTATGGTTTGAGCAATTTACAGTCAAATACAGTAATGACCACAACAGGCATAGGATTCATGGTCTAGGGGAGAGAAGGTCAAGAACACTGCTCAGAGACTCAGAAGTAAAAGTTCATATGTTTGCAAAAAATGGCAGTTCTCAGGAGATCCCCTACATGTTATCTGCATGCAAACACTCTTGACACTGAGAAGCTTAAGTATATAAAGCAGTGTCCTGGTCCTTCTTCTCGATGGGACCACACCTTGTGATTCTTATGCCTGGAATTACAGAGAGCTGGTAACTTTCCTCACTCTGAGTGAAAGTTTGGTCATGCCAGGGACTCAAACCAAGGACCTTTCGGTCGGTAGTCAACGTCTCTAACAAGTTAGCTATCCTCACACATTAACATGGTAAGGGCCATCCTCGCACATTATCTGGACAAATATCTTTGATGAAAATTTGAAAGACATGATCATACAGAATTACAAAGTAATTTTGTATATAAAGTATAACTGATTTTGCAGAGATTTTTTGGATGCCAACAGCCCTACACCTGAGGGTGCGGATGGGCAGAAGTCATCCAAAGATGGCAGGTGTGCCAGCACTATCAACTTTTCTTTTCAACTATAAAGTATAATCCGGTTATAACATACTTTAAGGGACCTATGTATTAAGCGTGTTATATCCGAAGTACATTGTAACAAGGGTAAGTAAAAATTGACTAAAACCAAGCACACCTTTTGCCGGGAACAAGCACACCAGTATGTTATATCCGAAAGTACGTAATGATCGAGTATGTTATAACAGGATTCTACTGTAGATCTAGCCTTTAGATGCACCCTCAGGGTTACCATGTTTGTATCTCGAGTGGGCAATTTCAGCATACCCTGCACACTGGGTGATGATCTTTATGATAATTATGATAATTGGATGATAATTATGCATTTAATATCAAGTTTCAAATCTGAAAAATTTCACAAACCCTTGCTCTTTTGTGGAGATCGTACTTCATTGTTCCTTCAGACCATTTCTTCTTTGGTTTAAACGTCTACAAAACAACTCATTATGAATGAAAATATTTTTGTATGACAGAAGAAATCAACAAATAAAAAACTGCTGGGCATTATCAGCTATTTCTGGGAATGGATTAGAGTCCCCTGAAAATAAAAAAACAAATTTGTTCTGAGAATGATTCTATTATTTTCAAACTGTGAGGGTTGTGATGCCCCTAATAAATCTATACGTCCTACTGCACGGAAAAATTCTGAAAACAATTTCAGGGGTTTTCGATAAGACGTTAGGAAATTTTTGCCAAAGTATCAACAAACAAGCATCTAAAGTTCCATTTTGTAAAAAAGGATTCAAGCATAAACCCATTTCATCAGATCACTTCGTAGTGTCTTATTTGTTTATTCATGGCGATTTTCACTATCAAATTGTCAAACAAAATTTTATCTCTTTCTTGTCCAAGAATAAATAATAAATCTATTCCTAAACTACATAAGAAAATATCTCTACACAAAACGAGGTGAAGTTTTAGCAAATACTTCCCTCGCATTTTAGCACCTCAAAGCGACACCAGGAAGTTGAGAATGTCAAGGCCCTTACCGGATGAAAAGCTACTAGTATCATTAATGTCAACTTACTTTCACTTTGTTGGGCATCTTGAAGTTTACTTTTGATGCCATTGCGATTTCACCGCTAAAACCGATAATATTTATAAGCAATCCACGATTATTTAGCCAACTTCTCTTGTTTTCTCTGGTATTACTTGACAAACAAACGCTGACTTCTCACGCGGTTGTCAAAATCAACAACTCTTTCACCGAGGCTACAACCAATGGAATCGAGGCAAAGTAAATGACAAACAAAGGGCGTGTTTCCTCCTCCTTTGTTCACGCCCTTTCCCTGTTGTTGAAATTTGTTTCATTTTCACAAATACATCCATTGTGATATAGACTAGTTTTGTCACTGATTGCTTTCCAACTATAATCGTATTTTCTGAGCAGCCAAAAGGGGTTGCGCTTGAACTTCGAAGAGAAGTGCCCACTTGCGGATTTACGAGCCCATTCAAGGGCGGATCCAGAGCAAATTTGAAGAAGGGACAGTTGGTAGTGGGGGCGGTGAAACATTTTCAGAAATTGGTGACGAGTATACGCTGTATACAACAATTTCAGTCCCTAACTACTGACAGAAGGCTCTCCATTCACTTTATAAGGGAATTTTTACAATAATTGTTGTATGCTTTGAGGTAATCCTTGAAGAAAATTAGCCTAAAAGTCTCAGAAACCTTTTCACCTGATTCGCATTTTGTAAAAAAGGCGCATAATTTCCAGGAAAAGGGGCGCCAGACTTGCTTCAAGTCGTTGAGGGAGGGGCAACTACACTGAGCCCATTTTCATTCTTTTTTGTAAGAATATTGTTTATGTGAATATTCAGACCAAGAATTATCCAATCTCTAGGAATATTGTTTAGCCTCAGCTCAGCTCGCATATTTGTTTCTGATTTTTTAGCAGTCGCCTTTTCGCGATGTTTACAACACAACGGGGAATCACAGAACTAACATATCTTTTTTTACCAAAAGCTTGGTCTTTTTTAAAGCGGGCGATGTTACTTTTCAACCAGATATTTGAAAAAGTGAGAATACTTTAAGAATATATTCAAGCTCATGACGAAAGTTTTTCAAGGATATTGAGGCTGGAAAAAACTTGATGTATTCTTATAAAAAGAGAGTAGAGAAAAAGGTTTGAAAGCATCATGATGAAAGTGCAGGGGAGATGGTCCTCCTCTGGGTGTAGTAATTGCTTCAGATTTTTAAGAAAGCAATCTGCTAGATATTTTGCTTCCTATTCAGTTACTATCTTCGAAGGCTTTGGCTGACTTCACTGACAATTGCTATCTTCGAAGGCTTTGGATGACTTCACTGACAACTAAAATTAGTTTCTTAAAATATTTATCTTTAAGCTATTTTATAACTGTATAAAGGCTTAGATTAGTGTATTGTAGTGCAAGGGGCGTTGCCAGCGGGTGAGGACATAAATCAGTTGCAAAATTACTTGCAAAAACATTAGATTAGATTAGTGCAAAAAACATTGAACGGAGCAGAAACACCCAACCCAACAGTGACTCCACCCTCCTCGATTGTCTAGAGGCTACGTCATAAGGTCTTCTTGAAACCGAGGCCTATTGTCGGAAACTTGACCTCATAAACCATTTGACACTGACTTGTTTACATCAAGGACAACTGACATATTTATATTTATAAATATACATGTAACAATGATCAAATGCAAGAAGTGTAGTAAAAGTTTTAGCTCTTCATTTTGCGCCACCATTCATCAAAGATTGCACTCTGACAGCTCGAATGAAGAGTTGTATAATTGTGGCCTAAGTCACTGTGATCGAAGGTTCAGGAAATACTCAAACTACATAGCTCACAGGAAGCTGCATAAACCGAGATTGCATAATCAAGCAGATACTGAAAAGTCAAAAAGTTCTATTATAAATGTACCGTTCCATCGCAAAGGGAAAAGAAAATTGGACAATAGCAAAGTTTTTAGGCCAGGTAAGTGTTAGCTAACTAACTTTCATTGAAAAGGAATACAACTAAAAGGATAAAAATGAATTAATTGGCACCATCATCCACTCCAGCTTGCGTACAAGTGTGGGCTCCATGTCATTTTTTCTTGTTTTTTTTCTTGCATTTGAATTCAAGGAAACATGTATGTAAACAAAGATAGAAACTTCAAAATATTCACAAGGCAGAGTTTTAGTATGTAATTTTTTAATTACAAACTTTTATCAGATAGTCAATATAGTGTCACATGCTCATAAACCATAAAATGTTAAATAATGTATCATGTCTATGTTCATTAGAATCGTGTATTGCTAGTCTTCTGCTCTTAGGTTTTTTGTGTTTGTGTTCAAATATATTAGATTTTTAAGGCTCTCTAGTAGTTTCTCAACTTAGGTGTTTGGAACTGGTGGCTATTCAGCTTACAAACTCTTTTTGAATTTTTGTCTCATGATGTTATAGGGGAAGTTCATACATTGGATCATTCAAGGACAATTTCCAAAGCGAAAATTACAATAAACACAGTCAAGCCAAAATCTGATGGTGAAAGTATTTCTGTCATAACCCCTGATGAAAATGATGGTAACAAATTAGACAAAATAAGAATTATACATGATGATGTTAAAACAAAGTGCAGCGCAAGAAAATCTATTGAAGATATTGATAAAACTGGCCAAGAAATTGGGAAGTATAATATTGGATGCAATTGTGATGATAATGAAATAACAATGCTAGAGATGGGTTATAATGAATTTAATCACAAAACAGACAGTGGATCTTCAGGCCATACCTCACCTTGCTCCAGTATACAAAAGGGAAGGGTAGATTCCCATAGCTCTGCTACAAAATTTTCAAGTTGTGATAAATCAGTTGCACTTCTGTTTGGTTGTAACTTCTGTCAGGCAATGTTTGTAACAGAGAAGCTGTTGTTTGATCATCAGTTGGTCCATAGAGATGTAGAAGATGATTCTCCAGTCGTTGGTAGTATTATCGATGTAAGCAAATTTGCAAATTATTCTGCAAGGACCCATAGCAGTAAAGATAATTTTCGGTTTGGGCAGAAGTCTTTCTGTTGTAACTGTCAGAGCATGAAATCAGTGAATCAAAGTCTGAGCCAACCACAAAAACAAGGATGCGCAGAAGTTGGGCCAAAAAGTCTTAGAACTTGCGGAAATTCAATCAATAATGGTAATGATACAGGTTTCAGAATTGTTTCAACATATTCATTACAAGAAGACAAAAATGAAATTGGAAACACCCAGATTCATGACAGAAAAGGAACAGGGTTTAGTAAGCATATAGATTTAGAAAATGAGAGTGCTACTGCCTCACAGATTGGCAGAGGTATGGTTAAGAATGCAGACGAGTTAAAGCTAGACTCGCCAAAAAAGATTTGTAAAGGTACAACTGAAGATTTCATTGAAGAGGAATTTGCAGCTAATGCACAAGAGAGCATTTGTGTTTCAAAATATAGCAAACAGGCAACTGGAAATAAAACTGTTCTAATACAAGATAAGATTGTACCAGTAAATAAAACATTGATGGATAACAAGATTTTAAGAGAACAGGTGTTTGCTAATGTGGAAGATCGGCTTCCCACATGTCCGTCTTCTAGTCTTGATATAATTTCAAAAGAATCTGACATAAATGTGACTGTTGGAAAAAATAGTGGATCGTCAGAAAGAGAACTTTATTCTATAACTTCTGTTCCTTTTAGAGGTACCATGCAAGATATTTTTCGGAAGAAAGGAGAAAGGTTTGATCAACAAAAAGATGTTCAACGGATAGAGTTTGAGAGACCAACAATGGTACATGGAATAGTTGACACAGAGGGAAAAGTACAAAATAATAAAAATGGAATTAGAAATAATGGTAGAGTTTTTGACAAACTATATGACAAAGCTGTTAGACAAGATGCCTCAGTTGTAGAACAGCAAAATGAAATAAAGTCTGCATTGAATGGAACCTTTGGCAGAATTAAACATGTGAAAATTCTACCTAAAAAAATGACCAGTGGAAACATAATAGTTCCATTGATTTCAGGAGACACAAAACCACAACAAGATGACAACAGAGCCAATAATATTGCACTTCCTTCATACATTTTAGGTGAGAATAGTACATTCAGACCTTTCAAATGTGAATTATGTTCACATACTTTCACACGAGAATGGAATTTGAAGAACCATATGAGAACACACACAGGAGAGCGGCCATTCTCTTGTCACTTGTGTTTCAAGGGCTTCATAATGAAGCACCATTTGAAAAGACATCTTTTGACTCATGCAAAATGTATTGTGTCACCAAAAAGCAATGTTGAAGACAACTCTGGATCTGATAATCAAAACATAACTTCCAGTACATTGAGTTAGTTTTTAAGTGCATTTAAACACACTGTTTCAAAGAATAGCATGGAAATTAATTTTATAGTTTTACAAAAGTTGAGCAGGATAAAACTTCTCAAATTGCTAATTCAGTACATATCCTCTCTGTTTTTATTATGCAGTAGAATCATTATTTCTTCCTTTACAAGACATTTTCCAAAGTTACAGCCAATACTTTTTTACCAGCCACAACCTTATGCCTTGTGAGTACTCCTGCATGTAGAATTCAAATTTTCTAAACCATATGCTGAAACCTACCATTGCAGACAAAGCAAACCTCTTAGGTATTTTCTACTTCTGAGAAATTTAAATTTCCTACACCCGTTCATTCATTCTGATCTGAAATGATAGAAACACAAAACCTTCATGAATGCAGATGCAGAATAGGAGCTTACGCCTTGATGTTGGCATAAGCCATATTTTGAGATTTTTATGTCCCTTTTTCAATTTTATGCTCTTTAAGTGCCCTGTTAGTTATAAAAGTTCTTGTCAAAGAGCTATGCAACCCAACAAACATATTATGTCTTTTGCATTCAAACTCTTAGAATTGTCTGTTCTCACTTTTTCCGATCAGCGCCCCAAAGCCTGAATTTTCCCTAGTGTCATTGTTTGTTGGAAGGTTGAATGGCCAAAAATCGCAGACAATAAATCTCATCTCTCTCTCTCTCTCTCTCTCTCTCTCTCTCTCTCTCTCTCTCTCTCTCTCTCTCTCTCTCTCTCTCTCTCTCTCTCTCTCGTGTCAAAAGTTCTGGATGCTTTTCAATTTAGAATGAATTGTCTGTATTTAGAGTTTTGTAGAAAGAAAGTTTTGATTATCTTAACGAAATGATGATCTTTAAGTATGAATAATAAAGTCATTTTCCAGTGGGAAGCGTGTAGTTACTTAAAATTGTTGCTTAAAATTTTGGCGATCAATAAAGCTTATCTATATTTTACTCTATTTTCAAGGGCAGTGACTCAAGAAATACGAAACTGATTCAGCTATCATATTTATTTCTCTTTGTATAATAGAGCTGTAAAAAATCATTAAATTTATAAATACACTTTTATTTTACACATTAATTGAATATTTTACTGTAATTTTTAAAAAAATCATCCACAATAGAGATTGATGTTATCAAATATAATAATAATTTGACCAAATTTTGTCATCAAATATCTTGGTGCTGCAGATGGGTTTTTTTTAGAAATGTAAGTCACAATAAATTTTCTCCTTGCACCAAAGTGGATCAACGGGGTGCTGGTTTTTATTTACCAAACATAATTGTTTTAGCAGATCCATTTTTTGCAGGAGGGTACATACTTATTTTATATAAAGGCTGTAAGAAAATTGATGTCACCCTACAATCAAATTTTAGCCTCATTGGATGGCCTGCTCCAAAGTTCTTGAGTATATATGCATCTCATGAAAAGTGCTGACAAACTGCTGACTTAAGCCTTAAAGAGTCCATCTTTAAATAAACCCATCTGATTTGGGAATTTTTGCCATGTTGGGATTGATCATGAAAAATCACAAAAAGGACCATTGTTGTAGAATGCTTGGCAAATGATTGAAAGGGAATGTGCTTTGTTCAGGCACCGCAGAGCTTTGAGAAAAGTGGGAGGTCTAAAAAAAGTGAAGAGGGGGTGGCTGAAACTGAATAAAAAGTGGCTTGACTGGTGATTACTTGGTAAATTTTTTGCATTTTTGACAAAAAGTGGGGGCTATAGCCCCCAGCCCCCCATTCTCCACAGTGCCTGTTGTTTTAAAACAAGTGTTCTCTTTAGTTAAGCATTTGTAGGGCCTCAAGTTGTAATTCCGGATGCCTAGGTCTTGTGGTTTGAATATTACCTGCTACACTACCCTTTATTTTTGCTTTCCTTCTTCTGGTAAAGGTGATTGCATAGCAAAACATTTGTAAGAGAACGAAATCATTATACATACAGTGTATAAATTTTGTATATAGCAAATAGTTGTATTAGATATTCTCCACAAGGAGCCACTTCGTCAGAACATTTCACTTGAACGTGTGTTCACTCTCAGAAGCTGCTCTTTCTAGCGATGGCACAGGCTTGTCAAAACCTTGGTAACCAAGAAGAAAATATGTCGTAATTGTTCCTTTTCCCTGAAAAATATGAAAGTTATCGACTTAGCAGGCAGCTTAGTACAATCACAATCAGGACAATCAATTGAGAACAATCAAAACAAGAGGGGTGTCCATTTGAAACAACGAAATTCACACTTTTGGGGAACCATAAACATGTGAAATAAAAGCTTTTTTAGGCAGGGACCGCGCACCACTCTAAAATTGGGGGGGCTGCCCATTGTTTTCCTTCTTATTCAGTACACTGTTATAAAGGAAACATACTACAGTTTGACAATTATTGGGGGGGGGGGGGGGGCTCCGACAGGCCTGCTTTAGCAACATTTTCCCTCCTGTCTTGCAAAGAAGCGAATTACAGAACACATGCGTTGTAAGAGGTCGTAAATCCCATTAATGGAGCAAATATTTAGTGAGCTTTCTACATGAGACTTTGAGAAGAGTTGACTGGAACGATAATTTTAACTCTGTAGCAACTATCTATCATAGTTTATTATTGGAAACTGAAACCTCGCTATTATAGGGTGACCAGGTCCTCTTTTTTCGGACATGTCCTCTTTTCAAGAACTGCCAATTGCGTCCGGGATTTTAGAATCGTCCGGGATTTTGAGATACGTCAAGTCATGGATATTTCTTGTAAATTACAACTGAAATGTGCATTATCCAGGAGTTAATAATTTTTCCAATTTTCTGAAAATTTTTGTTCTCAAATCTGTGGCATTGTTTCAGATGTACTTATACTCCATCAAAGAACGATATTGACAGAAGAAGAAATCTCTTAATGATTGCGTGAAAAATGTCAAAAAGTTACGTAAAATTTTGGCCAAGGGACTACATTGTTTGTTAGGGCCAATAAAGCTGATTTACCTGATCACCCGGCCGTAATGACGTATTGGCGCCCCCAGTATGCCCCCAAACCCCGCATACAATCGCGCTAAGGTTTTGTATTGAAGGTATCACCCTAGCTATCATGATTCCACGTATTGTGCACCACATGTTTTTATGTCCTGTTATAAAACAAAGAAGTACCTTCATGGAGACGGGTCCTCTTTCAACCAAATGATAGCCACCAAGTTGCAGCAGAACATCGCGACAATACGGACTCACATGGATTCTTAAAGCTGCAAAGAAAACAATATGCTTTGCCAATCGAAAGATTTAAACCTTGAAGATTTAGCTTGTTCATCTTAAATAGTCATTTGGTTGAAAGTATAGTACTTATTAATAGACGTAGCTTAAGCTAAGGTGTTATTTCCATGACTTTCAGTCTGTATAATTAAGATCTGCTTGAAAAAAACTACATTCAACGATACAATCTTTTTGTAAATGACTTTGAAAAAAGCAGACATTTTAGAGCATACTTAAGCTTCTCAAAGCTATAGATCGCTATGTAATAACCTACCCAAACCGCTAGATTCCATTCTTGATGCAAAATTCACTGTGTCTCCGAATAAACAATATCTAGGCATTTTCATACCAACAACGCCAGCGACGCAAGGACCTGCAAATAAGGTTGTAAAATCGCATAAATGCATCATGTTTTTTGAACAATGAATGGTATGGTTGTACTCAAAGAAATTACTTTGTATGCAAAATGTTCCAGAGAGAAAGACAGATTAGATGTTTTTAGTATGTGTGCGAGAGATACAATTTGGTCTTGATTTTCATCAGGGAGACCTGCATCGCCAATTGTGGTAAAGCAAAAGAAGACAAGACCAGTGGAAATCTTACATTCCTGCACAATTTTCTATTGAGCAAACAGCAAGCATGCATACAGTATTTCTTATGCGTTCAAATGACGAAATCATCTATGTAGACCGTTAAGGAGTTTTAAGCCCCCTCTCCCTGGTTATCAATACCTTGCGTACACATGTGGTGAAATTCGATTAAAGGTAGAGAAATTGCAATATAATGACCGCTCAAATACAAATACTAACCCGAGTGAATGCCTATCCGGAGCTGCAGCTGAATATCTGGTTTATGCCTTACTTTGAAGTTTGTCATTGCACTTAACAGATCAAGTGACATTTTGGCTATTTCACCCGCGTGCTTGTTGCCAATTCGATTCGGCAGTCCTGATACAACCATGTACGCATCACCAATTGTCTCTACCTAGATGGCCAGTTTAAAACATTTAAAAACTCAATCAAACATCCAACTGGTCTCTCTTATCTTAGCCTGCAGTCTCTGCTTCTCCAAGTACCAAAATTGTACTGTAACACATTTAATTATATTGGAAATGCAAATTGTAAACCAACTCAATGTTTTTGAATGGCTATGGTATATAGGTATGACTGCCTGGTTTGAATGCCCATATCTTGGTTTTAAATCCCTTTAATTGCTCTATTTGGAGCAAGCTATCACGATGCAGGTTACAGCATGTTTTGAAACTGAAATTTTCGTTCATTTACTATTAGTTTTCTATAAAGCAAAGAGATCGTACTCCGTTAAAGGGCAATCACTTACCTTATAAACGTCATGGCACTCAACAATGTTATCAAAGCATGTATACAGGTCGTTAAGAAAATCCACCACCTTGAATAAGATGACATGTTTATTAATTGGCTGGGAATGCTTCAAAAGACTTCAAACAACAAATAATCAACAAATACATTAATCACTTGACACATGAAAAATTATTTCATATGATTATTAAAGCCATTTCTGTATTTTGGATTAAAAGCATTGTAGAAGAAAAATAGCCAAAAAATAAGTAAGAAAAGACTCTGCTGTGAGCCTTGCCGCACAGCAAGCTTGAATTGAGGAAAAACAATGCACTGGATGGGTTTCAAGCAATAACATTTTGACTCGACAATGAATGAAAGAATTACAAGAAGAAAATTCGAAATGCGACGTTACAGAAAGATGAAGTCTGCTACCTCTAGAGGACTGCTTTCAGCTGCCATTTTGGTAAACCCGACAATATCACTGAAGAAGATTGTGACCATATCAAAACTCTCAGCTGTGACACGCTCTCCTCGTTTGAGAACATCTGCAACCGGTCTAGGATAAGAGGTTTTCCGTTATAAGACATGCCTTTTAATAAGCTTCTCACACAGCAATATTTCTCAGATTTTGTTTCAAAATATTCCGTCTTAGAAACAGCTTTTTCTTACAAAAATTTCAGGTTATATCGAGAGGCCAACCACGGGGTTTAATAAGTCCAATTGCCTTTATGTGTGAACGTGTATTCTTTTTGGTCGATTAAAGCTATCTACAAGAAATATGCCATTTTATCGATGTACTCCAGAGATTAAAAACGCATAGACAGATAAGGATATCGAAGATTCCACATTGCTCATAAGGAGTTATGATGGCTTTTTTAGGATTAAGTAAGAGTCTTCCTACCTAGGGAGCATGCTGTAAAGAAGCTCATCTGTCTTCTGTTTCTCATCTTCTAGTTGCTTGGTTCTTTCAGCGACCAGTTCCTCGAGGTTATCTGTATATTTCTCCATCATGCTTATCATGTTGTCGACCATGTTTATGTTCCTATTAAAAATATACTCACCATAGATTGAAGTTTTCATTATCTTAGGGTGTGAAAAAAAATTCAACAGCAAGGTAATTAAGGCAGAGCCTTGTGGACGACATAGTCATTGAATTCACTCATACTCTTAAGAATTTGCAGAAATTGGCTCCATATAAAAACGTATATGGAATGTTTGAAAGAAAATTTTTATCAAATCTACTGGTAAAGCTTCATTTGTACATCAGCGAATTTTGTACTTAGTTTTCAATGATTTTGCTTGGGATAATTGCAAGTTAAGATTGAATGTGCGGAAATCTAGAAATTTTCCAATACAGTACAAATAACTGGAATATCTATTGATAAAAATCCCTGGATCAATGTATGATGAATAAAGAACCGCACACTTCTCTTGGTTTGAAAATCTATTACAAAAATATGAATGATAATCTATTACAAAAGCTGATAGAAACAGCTTCTGATGAAGTTTAAAACAAAAAAATCTGTCATGTTACCGACAGTGTTCTACCTACAAGAAAACTACTCCGAAACAGGGATGTTGCAGCTACTTACTTTCCCCCGTTAATTTTCTTGAGGTTCTTCATGACGTCATCAAATCTAGGCCTCTGCGTAGCATCTTCACTCCAGCAGCTGCGCATAAGCTCTTGAAACATTGTCCTCCCAGTGTCATCGGGGATTTTAGGACGAAAAGGAGGGTATTCCAGGTTTCGCACACGTGCTACGATTTCTGAAAAACACGAAGAAATGCTGACAGAAGAACGAGCATAGATGGATAAAATTTGAAGCAAGAAGAAAAGTGAGCGTTGGAGAAAACAGTTTGGCGGCAAGACCATCTTGGTTTATGTTTTTAGGAAATTTTAAACATAACATGCAAAAAATTTTACCTTCGGGTGCAAGAAACTCAAACATACTGTACGGAAGGTCCCGTAGTAGAATCTCCTGAAGAATAATTCCATAGCTGTAAACATCTCCAGGCTGTGACATTGCAAGGCTGGGCTCTCGCAGGTGTTCGGGAGCAGTCCAAAATTGCTCTGAAATTACAATGATATTCATATAATGATATGCTGGTTATTGGATATAGTAGAAGTTTTCTGTTTACAGAACAGCTGTCAGCTCATAGTACAAATATGGTATATGCTTAAACAAGGAGAGCGTCCTAGAAGTCTACAAGAGAGAGCAAGCTGGTTATGACTTAATACGCTGTCCCATAATCTGCCCTTTACTTTGAGATGTATATCTGATTGTGTTTAGTAAATCTGAAGATAGCTTTATCGATATCTATAAATAGAGCTCAGAGCTGTGGCATGAATAAATGAGATGTTTGGGTATGGAGGCTTCCTTTAAAATTCAGTCGTTTTCATAAAATACATGGTAAAGCTAAGAAATATTTCATCCTCGCATCTCGTGTACTAATAGTAGCAAAATTTAGCATGAGGTTAGAAATGTTACAGCAAATCTGTATCGCAAAAATTAGTTTGGTCAGGACTCAATCACTCCCTACCCCCACCCTATTCGAAGCATACTATTAGTACAGCGACACTGCCTTCAAGTTACTAGATTTACACAGAACCAGATGAATCAAATTCTAGATATAAAATTGATTGTTCACTAACGTCGAAATTGGTAGTCTGTTCCATGAGCAGTCGTTGGTTTTTGTCCAGCTTTGAATTTGACCAATCCAAAGTCAGTAATTTTGCAAGCTAACCGGCTGTCAATCAAAATATTTGATGATTTTAAGCAGCCGTGAACTTTGATTTCAGACCCATGTATGTACTGCATGCCCTGAGAAAAAGAAAAGATAGAAATCATTGCTACATCAATACTTACTACTGCGATGATATCAGGGGTGTAGAGCTAGGGGGGGCTCAGCAAGGCCCCCCCTTGTTAATGCCAAAAATTGACAAATTTCTACTTTTCTTATTTTTTTTCGCATAATTTTGTGCAAGAGCCTCCCTTGTTATTTTCTTAGCACTGCACCACTAGTTATTTTTTGCAAAAGCTCTCTGATTCCTAATAAAAGTGTGACGGGAAGTCAAGCAGAACCATCAGCAGCGACACCCTATTTCAACCCTACTTCAAAGAAATGTTCCTAAAATAAATATGTTTTGAATTAATTATAGTAAAGCAGGATTTGTAAGAAAGTGTGACTGGGCACTTACTCTTGCGATGTCGAATGCTATTGACATCTGGAAGAGCCAATCCAGCTTCAAGCTTGCATTGTGCAGCACATCCTAGATATGAAGTGGAAAAAGATAAACAGACTGCAGAACTACCATAAGTGAGTGCGAATTTCTCTTCACTTTCTCAGTACGCTTTTGCTCAGTAATAATTTTTCAGGGACAGAAGGTATGAAAAAGATCCAAACCAGAGTCGTTTCAACGAATGACATCGTACATGAGTTCTTAAAGAATTATTAGAGAAATTATGAAAATCGAGCCTTCTCTCTAGTATCGAAGGGACATCATCTCTCCCTTATTACGACTGCTAGAAAAGATAAATATACTACAATCTTCAACATTAATATGTGTTCCTTTTTGCCTTTGAAGACTTGAGAACTAGGTAAATACTGTCTCCACTTATCTATAAAGTATTTTGTGGGAAAATGTTTCTGTTCCTGGTTAATTAATGCAAAAGATAATTTTTTTTGGATATACGTCCGTGGAATGTATCGACAGCAATATCATATGTCGTAGAATGTCTTAAAATGTAACAACAGCCATAGGTGTTGGAGAAGGGGTTCTGCAAATACTAGTTTTGGATGGTAGGCAATTTGAAATACTTACCAATAAGCTGCCTTTATTGCAATACTGTGTTAGAAGAAATATGTTGTTGGGTTCGACGCATGCACCAATTAATGGATTCACATTTTGATGCTGGCATTCGTAGGCCTATCAATGAACAAACAGTCAGTAGATCGCAAACATTGTTTAAGAGCTTGAAAGCATCTATAAAGTAGAGATGAAATAGAAATTTTACTGCAGCTATTTGGTTTATGAATACATTACGCATTTCAATTGTATTATTATAAAAATATCAGTAGAAAGAGAGAGAAAGATCCTATAGTGATTACACCAAGTATCACTTATACTGGTAGTCGCATACCTTTTTATTAAACTTTAAGCCAACATGACAAGATTTTAAAGATCTTCATATATACGCAGCAAAAGACGTATTTTGTGTTAGGCACGATATATCTTGCTTTCAAAGCCTTTCTCGCATCACAGTGATAAAAACAAGTAGGGAGTGAGTCTCAATAGAGAGTAGCAGTTGCTATACAGTTAAAAAGGGGCGTGGCATTTACCCAACTAAAAATATAATGCCCTCATCACTTTTTGCCTCCTATATTTACTGTTGATGTCCCCTATACGTATTTTGTACCTAACGGTTCCTTATGCCTCGATAACATAAAATTGCACAGACAGGCTGTGCAATTTTAGTTGGGTAAATGCCACGCCCATTTTTAACTGTATAGCAACTGTTACTCTCTACAGATTACTCACGTATTTAAGCTCAAGCAGGACGTCTCGGTTCAGATCGATGCTGCTTTTGTTGATTTTCTTGAGTGCAACAACCCTAGACTGGAAAAGAATAAGCTCTATTCTAAAATTGTAATTTCATTTCTCAAAAAATAGCAGAATATACAGGAAGGGTGGTTAATATCTAAGAATGCTCACGTACATAACAAAAATCTGGAATCTCAAAATAATACTACATCTTTATGATGTGTATAAATATATTTTTCTATACCAACTTCAAATATGAATTGTATATAATATATTTACATATTATATAAAATTCATAGTACATCATACACCAAACAATGCATAAAGTTCTTTTCGAGCCATGTGTGCTGGGCATTAGCTAGGCTGTCTTCTGCAAAATGGAAATTACTAATCAACATCTTCTGATCAATGTTACAACAGCCTTTTGTATTTCTGGCATCAAATTAGACAGGCGACAAAGAATGAATTCTCTATTATCTGGTTGATTCTATAACTGTTGACGTCAGTAAGGAATTCCAGTAAAACAAAAACTAACGCCAAAAACTCCAATCGATGTAAAAATCTGCTGTCCATGACCATCTTCGTTGACGCCACTAGTAAATGAGTATTGACTTCCCATCATTGTTGATGCGTACTGCAAAATGAAAAGGACTTAAAGGCATCGAGCAAACCACCACAAGATAGCCACTGCAAAAGCCAGAAGCTTGGAGCAGCGCCTGAAGTAATGGCTGTACATGAGAACTAGAGAAAACTGGTCTTGAAAATAGGTAATCTCCTCTCACAGCTCCCTCCTGAAGATGAGAGGCATCATAGGTTTTTTGGTAGGACACTTGGATAGCGTGGAAACTAATGAGAAAAGAAACCAATTTAGCAGAATTCGAAATTTTGAATTCCATAAGGTCATATTTTGAATAACTGGGGTTAGTAAGGAGGACTCACTGGGGTCCAGGGGCGAAGCAAAGGAAACTCTAACGATATCCTCAAGCTTTCACAATTTTGAAGCCAATCCATCAAATATGTTACGACCTTTTACTTAAATTCCTGTATTAGTGTATAGAAAAAATCTATTATATCTTCAAAGCTATTAAAAGATTCAGAACAATCAAAAGTCATGTGCTCGTGTTTCTGATTGGCCTATTTCGATCCACAACTGGGTATATATATTTCTTAGCGTAGAGTTTTCGATCTATGTTCTGACGTTTTAAACTCTGAAGAGTGTCAGACGAAAAGCTCTAGTTTACTAAATGTTTGCTTTTTTCAAAGCCATTAACAATCAAAGGTGCTTACAAACGATCGTCTGCTTATTCCACCGATATTTTTGAACTGAATGTCTGAATATTGAACTTTCCATCGCTGGCTCATTAAAATACGCTCAAAGTTCTTTCTTCTAAAACGACAAAATCGCCCTGAATTAAATACAGATCATTTCTACAAACCATCTTATTGAGAAGTTCAAGATAAGGAAAGATAAGGAAAGATAAGAAATTCAAGATAAAATAGACATTACATTAAGGTTTTCCTGCAATCTATCTACTGTCCTGTACATGCGTTTGGTGATTTCGCATTCCTTTTCCCCAAGTTTAAATGCCAATGCCTGTGCTATTAAGATACATATGCTCCAAATTTGAATGAAGGGATGGGTAGAAACTAGGTTATACAAGGCGTTTGCCCAGTGTGCAGTGAAAGATCAAAATGTTCGTCGTCAGAAACGTTTTGCACTATAACTTTAATTCTAAAAAGTTAAACAAATTAGGATGGGTTCAAGTTGCAACCACTCAAATTCTTGGTAAACATTCTTGGCAAACTCGTGCAAAAACAAATGATATTTTAAGTAAGTTTTAGCTGCTAGCGAAGTGTTGTACATGCAACTGACGTCATTTTTAAACCTGCATAATTTTGAGATCCTTGTCCTCATAACAGCTGGGCCATACACTTACCTACTTTTCTGCCTTCTAAAGTTCTTAGGAAGATCAATCTAATTCAAGCTTTGGGAATCAAATTCTGGCAGCAACAAAAACTTTTGATAATAGCCTTTATTATATTTATAAGACAATCTTATCAGAGTCATATCGTTTAAGTATGGAACGGGCGTACCTCTTTTGCACAAAGAATAGAGTAAGAGCAAATACAAATATGAGCAGCGATGCCACGCCTATGACAATGTACAGCCAGCTATCTGAAATGACAAATCAGTGGATTACACATGTATAAATATATGGCACGCTGTGAAACGTGTTTGAGTATTTTTGATCTACTTCGAAACTTTTACGAAAATAAGCTTCCTCGAGCAGTGTTTTACGGAAGGGGGGGGGGGGGCTTTTTCGCAAGAACGAAAATCGAAATCGATCTAGACAACAGCCCCTCTCCCCCCCCCCCCAAAGTTTTCTCAACGGATTTAGAGTAATTAGAAAATGCAACTCTAAAGAAACTTACATAGCATTGTAAACCAGCAGCAAAAAAAATGGAGAGTACTGGGGGCAATCTTATATAATATGATATTGTATCTGTCACTTACAATTTGTTTTCTTACAGAGTTCTCCACCAAAACCACACTCAGGTCTTCCAAGAGGCGCACTTAGAGTATTTCCTGGCCATATTATCTGAGTCTCGTTTAAGACCTGTAGTTTCTGTTCAGAGTTGAAATAGTTAAATACTCTGCGATATTTTCCTTTCTGGATGTTTTTAAGTTGCAGAGCTGCAGCTCTATCGCCCACGGAGTCGATAATAACCAACCCAGAAGCACCTGCAAGATCAGCGAAGATGATGAGAACTGACAGCTTGATTTAAATAGAGAGTAGCGTCATTAAGATTGTGCGTGGAAGCCCTATTTAAATCAAGTTTCAGCAAATTTTTAGCAGTATACCCTAACGTGTGTTCCTTTAGTTCTGGACTCCCTATATACACTATTATGATGGGTATGCCATGAAATGAGATCGAAATTCCAGTTGTAATATATTCATGTTATGTTCAGACATTTGTTAAATCAGCTATACGTGCTAGTGCCCAGTAGGTAGCGACGGTCCTGTATACAAGTCGACAGTCTGTGTGGCGATGTTATCTTAGCAAAATTTCAAGTAAGCAAGGCAAGCAGCAACATTGTATATCCAACTACTGCAATAATACAGTTCTTCTGACTAAGAATTCTGCTAGCATTTTGAAATTTCTAGTGAAAATGGAACAATATGTAAGTTTTATTCACCGTAAAATTGTCTCCCAAATATATTTTGCATGATTGCAGTGCCATTCCTAGAGTCAATCCCTTGCGCTAAACTTGAATTCAAGCCATACGCATACAAATAAACTGCATCGTGTATTAACGAAGCGTACAGCTCAACCTATAAGAGAAACGGTACGCGTCAGCTATGAAGTAATTCTATTGAGAGCAATTTAAACGTAATGGTATACACAATTTCCACGAAGGATTCGTATGGTTTCAAGATCGCCCTGTCGTATGACAATAATCTCTCCTTTCATCGCAGGATGTGAGTTAGGAGGAAATTTCTATCGCAAAATTATGTGACTCTATTTTAAGATTGAGCCAATGGCAAATAACTATGCACACTAATCTCTGTATTTGTCCCCCTCCCTACCTACATCGCTGACTTAACTTTGACCACCCCCCCTGAATGTTGGAAACTGAATGTTAGGAGAAGATTTTCCTTCGCATCTAATTCTTGAAATTTATTTATCTAATCAATGCTACAGAATATAAAGAAAATAAATGCAAACTGCAGTAATAACTAATTTCAAACAGCGTTATATGTAGAATTCAGAAGAGAAATTGATAATTATTTGTTTGTAACAGCGAGAGGCTCATACATGGAGTACTAGCGCCAGCGTAAGGCTGATGCAGTTCGAAAGGAGCCTTCGAAGGAATGTGTATTTCTATACATTATCAATCTAATGCCTTAGGATCTGTAAAGGCACATGCAATTTGCAAGTATGTGAATAAAAGAAAAAAACAGACCTTTATTGTAGTCATTCGAAAGCCTTGACTTTTTAGAGTGAGTTTTAAGAGGCAATGTGTCCCCTCCGTGTTAGGCTAATTCTAACTTGAAAGCCTCGCCTTTAGAGGGTATTCCTCCGCCTTTTCAGCATCCGTCATTAGTTATTGTGGGTGAACACGACAAAAAATGCATAATCTTTATATCATCGAAACTGACTTAGACATTGAAACCAAAACAAAATTCACAGCAACTCGCTCATGGAGAGTAGATTATGATGGTTCTAAATTCTGATTGATCATTTGTGCATTAAACAAGCGATGCATGAATACCTTGGACATGGAAATAAAATCTGGGAACCATCTATGAAAACTTACTTCTTCTCCGGGTAACATGGGTCTATTAAATGGAGGCTCAGCCATTCGCCTTCTGACTTCTGCTGTAAAGTTTTTGTACTCCGCTGTCTCTGGCACATACAGACTGATATCAAGCAGTCCTTCGTATGCTTGGCATGCAATTCTGTTTTCTTCGTCAGAAGCTGTAGTTGAGTTGCAGGAATCGAGTAGAAGATCATAGGAAAAAAATGCATACCCAGATGTGGTAAGGCCTAACGTGTGAGCTGCAAGCATCAGCCTGCGGATTGTTACACTGTACCCACCGAAGATGAAGACTGTAGGGAGGAAAACCATTCCACAATATCAAACGTAATTAAGCAAAAAACTGATTAATAGCATTAGAATTGGTCAATTCAGACATGGAAGAAAACTTGTAAAATAATCAGGTATTATTCACTTCTTTCCAGCAATTTAGATTGAAACATCAAGGAAATTAGTACAATTTTCCCTCTCCGACCTCCTTTGTTTGCATACCAAAGGTATTGGCGGGAAAGCGCTGATATCAGAACTTTGGGAGGGATGAGATTAAAAAGAGCCAGACAATGCTGAATTTAAACTTTAATGTGGCGTTACAAGGTTTAACCTGAATTTGCCCATGGAAAATCCAGAGAAAACTCATAGAAAGCAAAATTAGACCCGGAGGTTATAGCCAAACAACATTAACTCTTTAAAATTTTTGAAATACTACTCTGGATTTCAGAGTCTCGTGAATATGGGGATAAAGTATTGTAGACGGCTGTGGTGGCAAAGAATGAGTGGATTCTCGCTCAAAAAAGTATTCCTGTGGCTAGTCTTGAACCATATTGATGAGATTAAATGATGGAGACTCTGGAACCCAGGGTATTGAAAAGTTTGAGTAGAAAGGGCGTGTAAAGTATATGTTCTACTTACTATGGGACAGGGTACTAGCAGTTTCAAGGATTTCTTGGAGGTAAGTATCTGTGACACTGCCAACATTGAAATTCTGGTAGTATGCAATTTTTAGGTTGGCTTTTGTCACGTCAGCTTGAACACCGGTCATTATTGAAGTCCAGAGGAAATCAGTGGATGTCAGGAGTGCAATGCGGTCCCACTTGTAGAATTTCATAAGATTGACGATAATTTTGCCAGAATTGGCATAAACACCGACGGTCCGGGCAAATAAGGGGAAATCTTTCTTATTAGACAGCTCTACAGATCCACAGGCGTACGAAATTAGCGGCATATTCCAGTGATTTGCTAAGTATCCGACCGACTTGCAGCTATGAGAACAAGCCGGACCAATCAATGCATGCACGTGGGGGTTTATTCTTGCATACATATCGACGGCTGCAGTCAGCGAAACACTCTCCTCGCATTTGCTATCCTGCCATTCAAAAGTAACATTGTAACCGGGTAAGATATTTGGATCTGCATTGATCTTTTCAATGGCAATGACAATCCCCGATGCAAAACGCGGGCCAGCATTCCATTTATCGCCAGTCATTGGTATTAACACTCCAAGTTTCAGTTCTTTAGTCGTATTCGAAGTGCTCGTTCCACATTCTTGTATCAAAATGCCCAAAAACAGAACAAGTGTTAACAGCAACATTATTGGAGTCTCTTTGCAGTTCGATGTATGGGTTTTTCTTGCAATGCAATCATGATAAGACACCTTTAGAAACAACGACCAGATGCGCGAAACTCTATTTAAGTCATACTTTGACAGCAAAACAATATCTGGGAAAACAATCACATGGCGAACAAATCAGTGTTTTTCCTTTACCAGAGCTGATGTGTATTTACGGAGTAACAATATTATTGATGTTCTTGACATTTTCTAACCAGATTATCCGAGGTTTAATAACTGTACGCTATATTTTTCATAATTGAGATCGATCAAAGATTAAGAACACCGTAAAGATTATGATTCCAAATTAAGCTGTTTGTATTAAGGTAAATCTGTGATATTTCTGATTTCCAGCGTGTACTGCCAAACAGTTACAGCTGCAGCCTCAACTGCGTAACCTAAAAAAATACGATCAAATATTGTAAAAGATGAATCGAAGATATTTCTTAGAAAACCATGATTAAGACGATTTTGAAGATTGTGACACCATGATACAAGTGGGGCTATAATCGAAATTTGCCAGTTCTTCTGTAGCTCAAATATGGCCCATTGTTAATCAACGAAATTCAGGTTTTTATTCCAAAATATTTCTCTATTCTAAAGAAGTTTCACGGCCAAAAAAGTAAAAGAGCGGTTTCTATCCACCATGAGTTTTCGCTGGTTTGCCCCACCTGAGTGATAGGAATTTGAATTCCATCCTGGCGTCGCGAACTCCAAGATGGTCTATTGCAAGTTGCGCCTTTCGCACGCCTTTTGCCTGCATAGAAATGAAAAGTGTCTTTCTTATAGAGGGGGTCAGTTTCCCCTCCATATCTAGTGAGCTTTAATAAACTATTGACCTCTTTCTATAAAGGCAGGGTTTAGCCCCCCCCTCCCTTTGGAGAACCGGGTTCTCCACCAGTTTTGTGAGAGGTTTTCCTTGAAGAGTTGAGTAACAAAGAAGTTCTTGTTATGCTTTTGCCATCTCAACAACAACTGATTTTTTTTATAAAACTACTGCCTTAAAACTTAACTCAAGAAGAAAATTGATAAATAGCTAAAAAAAATTAAGAGTTCATTCATTTACGCATAAAAACAAGACTTAAAAAACTAAATTGTCCATATTACGGAACCTATTCAAGCTACAAGCTGAAGTGCCAGCAGAACTATTTGCCCTGTGATGATATTGGCATATCCATTTCCTATATTCATATCTTATTTCAGTAATAGTGTTATGAAATGGTATAGTCTTTATTATATATTACTATAGTATTATTCTATAGAGGTGGAGTAGGCCATTCTCGGAGTGTTATTGTCCTATTTTTATAAGAGCTAAGATTTGGCTCCACCAGCTGAAATCCGTTACAAATGAAACTGGGATTGGGAGATAAGACAAAATAATTGCAGTTCCATTGCCTTTTCCTAGATAACAGAGAAAGGGTTATGGTTTAACTTGCGATGCAAATGGAATAAAAATTAAAGATAACTAACATCAAAGCTTACGGTTCTGTCATTGCATAGCCACACGCTGAATGAGTTTATGGGAACATCGAATTTGTATCTCTTTCTGTTGTACACGAGGATTTCGTTTGACCTTACTTATGAGTAACAAATTACGGTAGCGACTATCTAAAAAAGACCGTTTCAGAAAGGAGATGTTTCAAAAAGAGGATGTTTACCTGAAGTATCATGTCCACCTGCCTCACTGTTAGAGACAGCGCTTAGAGCCCGATTTGGTATAATTAGCACCATGGGTTAGGTCATGAGTCCTTGAAACTGCGAAAAGAAAGTTGATCTTCGCAGTAATACAATTGCACACAATCGAATTCCAATTTGCGTATGTTATTGATGCTATTTGCGTATGCAGATGCTATTTCACTTCTAGGAAGCAGCCGCTGTACCTGCAGCAGAGAGATGTGATGATTTTTATGCATCCTAAAACAGGACAACAGCCTGCCAGTAAACTTGGAGAAAAATAAGCCTTACTTAGCAGTTATTGATGTAAGGAACAATTTTGGGGCATCAGGGTAGATGTAGCGTTTTAAGCAGGCAAGGGAGCAGCCCTACTAGCCTTCCACTGATAAATGACAAATTCATCGATTGCATGGGGGCTTGAGAGCTCCAGCCCCCTTAGAAAGTTTTTAGAGGTGGGGGTCGGTCACCCCTGGAAGCTTTTTATGCATTGCAGAGATTCGGTAAAGACAATATCCAGCATATTTCATCGAAATTAAATACAAAAATTATAAAGGTGCTTTTAGAAGTAACGATCCTCTGTTTATAAGGCATAATTTTAATGATTCTAATTATCCCGAAAACCTTGCAAACAATGTGCACCCCTTTTCATGAACATACCTACATTTAAATTTTCGCGCCATCCTTGGAACACCAATCATCGTTGCCTATGGTACAAAACAAAAGACTATTGTCCTCCTTCTCATAAGAGCTTCATCATCCCCATCTGATTCCCCCTAAAGCCAAAGTAGCTATGACCCTTGTCACTTCCCCTAAAGGCTATGCCAAAGTGGCTATGACATGACCCTTGTCTGATCCCCACTTAAGTTGAGAATCGAGATTCAATATTTCTTTCATGACTAAATTTTATTTGAACCTCAACTCAAAAGTAAACACCACAAGTAGTCACTGCTAACGATTTTAGCATCAAACATACATTGTACAAAGTGCAATTTTCAACAACTTGAAAATTTCCGGACTTGCCACACCATACCTCAAATATTTTCTACCCTCAACTCTACCAGCTAAGACATGCGAGAGCCAGGGAGCTGGGGGCTGAGGCCCCCCTCACCTTTGCTAAAATATGATATCAAATATAATGATGGCAAATTACCATAGAAGTTTGCAAATTCGTCCACCACCCTCCCCCTGCCCCAAACTCGGGAGAAGGGCATGGCACCCCTCATGACCCCCTGGTCCTACGTCACTGTTTATTAATATCCTACGTCATTTTAGTACACCAACATGGTTTGAAGGGTGAAAGTACTTGGTAAATTTGACGATGAAAAATCACGTCAGTGCTCTGTCTAGGCCTTTGGCAACGACTGTGGCTTTTTTAATTATGGCTTTTTACGAATGTCAGGTATAAAAGTCAATTAAACTCATTAGTGAGAAAATATAAATATTTTCAAACGCAGGACAAATGGTTATAAAGTAACAACGAAATTGCAGCAATTTAATCCAAAGAAACATGTTTTTCTCTTGCCAGAGATGTGTTATCCTAGTCTTACTGAATACTGGGTCAACAGGCTTTCGCAGCATATTGCATAGAATTTGATTGAATGCTCTGCTTAAAAAGAGTTTTTATTAGTTTTTCCCTATAAGAACAGCGAGAGCAGTGTACAGTGAACTTAATTCAATGGCAATTTTTCTTAATTTAACGTTGGTAAACATAGCAAAATAGGGCCAAAAAGCAATGATCTAGTCAAAGTGATTAAATATTGAATAACAATATGAAGCTGTTTATAGAAACGGTAAGGCTATGATAAAAGGCACGGAGCGATGAAAGAAGGAAAATTCTCTGTATAAAGAAGAGAACAGTTATACTAAAGTCTCTATGAATGATTGAAATTACCATAATACTTGCTTATTATATAATTGTTGAAATGTGAAGTTTCTATTAATGGCAGCCTCATTAATAAAAGTAATAAAGTCTAGCTTAAGTAGATGTGACATGCTGGAGAGCATGAACTAAGAAAGAGAGTAAAATTGTATTGTGTAAAAGTGGAAGTTCAATTGGATGCGATAAATGTTGCCTGATTATGCGGCTGCAGTCCCCTCCCTGCCCCTGTCTCCCATGCCTACGACCTTCTCAAAAAATATAAAAAATAGTGAGTGTTCACAAAATTAGCTCTCGCGTACTTGTCAACAAATTTTTGAAGAAAGAGTTTATTTCTCTGAAAAATAAAAGAGTTACTTAAAAAAGCGACACTTTGAAAGTTAACTAGGAGAGCTTTTCTGGGAAAAGTCGTCTAATCGCTGCAGTTTCTTAGTTTTGGGAATTTTTTGAACACAGACTTCTCGGTGCTTTAGCGATTTGTTTTTAAATCTTTTATTGATTATTTCACAACTGAGTGTGGTGTATTATGTAAAAAGATTAATACTTTAGAACTAGCTGAATATACAGAACTCGATGCAATTTTGACATCATAATTTCTTAATTATTCATTGATTATTACGAAATGAAATCGCGTGCCGCATAGGCACATGCAAGAATGCATTGAGAATGTGGATTGCCGTATCAAAGCAGATTTCTCCTGAACAGACAAGCACTTTATCAAACTTTATCGAAATGTAGAAGGATTAAAAAAGGAGACAAAGTTGAAATACCTAAAATCGTACCTTTATCTTCTTGATGAAATACTATTAGCATGAAAACTTTTTTATTAGATCATCACAAACCGAAGTTCTCTTGTGAATTCTAGAACCAACCACGTTCTAACTTTACGAAGGTCTTTGTAATCGTATAGACAACCAGTGAAGCAACTATCTCTGTTCTGTGACTGAACAATGATAATAAAGAACATTTGTTATCCCGGATTACGTGCGTTTCTAGAAAAATTTCTTGCATCTCTTTCTCCAATTCTTAGAAGACAAAGCCAGCTTAATGAGATCTGTTCCCGCTATATCGTACGTGTTGTCATGTGGCAGAAGCTTGAAGTTGTCGCCTATTTTGAATCAGAATCGTAAAAATTTATGTAAAATGCAGAACGATATACTAGCATTTCCATTACTGTATATATAAACAAATAGGGAAATTTTTTTTTAATATCAGTGGAAAAAGACAAAAGTATGGTTTTCTCGAGACAGTATAGTGGTATAGTGGTTACACGTTAAAGGAGCAGCACTAACATCATGTATAATAAAAAGCTCAACCACAAAAGTGTTTGTTATTCTTTCAAATCATAAGATGTAAGTTGAGAAAATCTTAAAAGGCTTATGACGTCACCATTTAGTCACATTTGTTTATGCGTACGTATCGTAGCAACCTATAAACGAAAAAGCAATAGAAGACTCAAGTGTGACGTCATAAACACATAATACTTTTACTTTGACAACCTGAATTTTCTAACAGAAAAAACAACGATCATTAACGAAAGATACCCAGCATCGATCTCATAACAGAATGTCGTGACGTTAGACACTAGTGGTTTTGGAACAGTCAAAACATTAGAGAAGTAACTTTTGTATGTATTAATTGAATTTTGAATAAGGTTCCAACGCTAGAGTAGCGCGTTTCAATGAAGATAAAAAGTTATGATAAACACAAGGTGTGAGCAAAAGTTTTCGAACGAAAGAGCCGAAATCAAGTAATTCCCGAGAAACTCTTGCCTTGACAAACAGTGCACTTTCTCAGAGGATAGGCAATAAGATTTGGAAAAATGCCTGTTTGTTTCTTGCAGGTAGCAACCATAACGAAGTGTCCGTAAGTGGAGGTTCAACTGTGTATTACCAAGGAGTCTTGCTTGTTTTCCCCGTAAATATGTTTAAGGAATATCTTATAGCGGAATTGATTCTTCTTGGAATCAGTTTCTATAGAATACTGCAGCCGAAAACCATCGTAACCTATAGGTTTATTGTGTTTCTCCTAAGATCCTTTAAGAAGAATTATAGTGTGAGACATTACACACTTGAAATCTGGCTGTAATCCTTTGACAAGATGAAGTATAATCCTTGAAAGGATTAAGACCAGAAAGGCAGTAAATGTGGATTATTCGTTCCAATGCAGAACTGAATAGTTTAAATTCAAAGAAGTTGGTTGCCGAATGAATTGGAAGCATGTAAATAATTTCCATAGCAATATGCCATGAAATGAGTTTTAAAGACATTTACAATAATTACGAGGAATTTCTGATGATTTAGAGTAGTGAAATAGCGAAGAAGGGTTTAAACTCCCCCACAGAGGCGCAACAACAATGGGGTAGAATGGCTAAAACCAAGAGGCACCGAGAAAATTATCTTGCAATGGAGGCCCCTAATGTACACAGATTCAAATCTGTGGTTAATCAAAGGGGTCCATTCTTGTTGTCCAAAAGGGGCCCCGGATTAATTTTTGCACCACCCCAATAAAGTGCTTAAAGAATATGGATACTTTTATGTATACCAATGCTGAACTGAGAGCACATTGTAGCACAAGTACTAGTAGAAGTTCTTTCACCACTTACGAAGTCGACACCAGCTTCATCGATTCTAAACTTGATAAGTGCCAGCAAAGAAAAAGATTCGTCATGAATGCTACTGGCAATTTTCGCAGTTCTTTTTCACCTTCATCAACAAAGACTGCCCCTGCTATTTCAACTTGCAGGTTCCCGCAAAAATATCAAGATCTTAAAAACGTTTCAGCACTTTAACTTTTCCGTTATAAAATACACCAATTTTCTCAGGGGCTTTTACTACTTAGTATGATTTTTAACTGTTTAATCATTTTATTATAATAATTTTGTGTCCACTGACTGAGCAGGAATATGACGTCAATTGCACCTCTCTTAACAGGTATAAGCACTATCAAATGAATACAAAACTGTCTTGGGAATTAATCCCTTGACTTACATTTAACCAAGAACAAAATCCTGAAAATTACGTTTCTATAAAGCAAGAATGATTGATGTTTTTAATAGCATGAAAGGGCTATGGGAAAGAACTTTCGAGAATAATTGTCAAATATCTTTTAAACATTTTTCATCCTAGTCAAAAGGTTTTTTAGGAATTTTCACTGAGCTGAAAAAAGGGAAAGTTTCAGGCAAAAAGACTTGAAAATAGTATAATATACACCTTTACAACATTTGTTTGCAATCACAGAATAGTGTGCTGCTCAACTCACTGTTCGTTGAATCCTGAATTCGCAGTACTAAATATTGATTTTGTTGACAATTGAAACCAAATAGTAAGCATAATTTTACCAAAGATATGACTGTCTGTTAATGCAAAATTTTACTAAATTTCCAAGAGATGATTGTCTAATTTCCAGCCATCAAAACAGGTCAACTACGTCACCAGGGCAAACAGCTTCGTCGAGAATCAACCGAATCTCAAATCCACCATCAGCCGTAACCCACAAGATCCAAAAGAAGAGTTAAATTCGTATAAATTCTCGCAACAGATGTGATGTGCATGTAAGCATTTGAATGATCATGGCGTTAATAAATGATGTGAGACTTTTTCAAAGACATTACTGTGTCTGTGAATGCAACATTTTATTGAGTCTTTGACTGATGATTGTCTAATTTCCATGACGATGCTGGGTGATCTCTTTCGTCAGAGTTATGCTTTTTTGTCAGTGATTTCTTATGACAAGAGAATCAATCCTAGTTGTTATACAAATGTTTTTGAGAAAGATTAGGAAGAATATAACCTTTGAAGAACACTTTATCAATGCAGCAAGTGAAGTTATGCTTTTTTGCCAGTGCTTTCTTATGACACGAGAATCAATCCTAGTTGTTATACTAATGTTTTTGAGAAAGATTAGGAAGAATATAACCTTTGAAGAACACTTTACCAATGCAGCATATGAAGTGATAGTAAATAAAGCTCGTACAATCATGTTACGTTTGCAAACAATCAATAAGGACAAATACTAACAAATCTTGAACTAGATGCAAACTTTTCATCATAATACTCACCTTGTGTGACCTTAAAAATCCGAAATCTTCTTGTCATGTGCGTTTACAGCCTCAAATTGAGCAGTTAAACAGTGAGCTTGAAAATGCCTTGCTTTGAAGCAATTAGGCCTAATGTGCCATTGTGAATAGCAAGAATGTACTTGTACTCAAAAGACAGTCATATATGAATCAAACGCTAAAAGCATCATCAATTTTTCAGTTGATTATTTATCACACCGCTCATGCGACCTGTTGCGCTGAATAATCAATGAGAGGCCACATAGTGATCGGCTAATTGTTGGGGCATTGTGAAAATTATTTCCATTTCCATAACTTTAGATTGGCTATGCAATGAATAGAGCAATGCAAAAACAGTTGTGGTCAATAGCTAACAGCCAGTTGGTATGTGCTATTATATCCTGTACAAAACTTATAAAGATCATTTGATTGCAAGCCATTTTTCAGTGAAAACGATCAGGTATGCAGGTCCGTTGAAAAGCGACTTTTTAACTGAGTTGGAGTAGAGTTGCCAATTGATGACGTAATAAAACTAGGTTCAATTTTTATGAATTTTGGTGATATGCAATACTATACCAATAAGAATTGAAAAAAAATAAGAAGATAGCCCTTTATCTGAAAAAACAAACATTTTATACTTTTCATGATTACCTGCGAAATAGCCATTGGCCCTTTTCATGGGCAATTTTCCCTGTGCAGGTACATAAAGATGGTTAATTGGCATCTATAATGATGAAGCTACATGATATATCAGTTTCGAATCATTAGCGGTATCAATACCAATAGCTGCCTATCCAGAAGAAAATAGCAAGTAATGCCAAAGACAGAAGGAAGGAACTGGCTATCCTTTTATGCCTGCCAAAATAACTTTGAAACCTATAATTTTGCGTCGAGGCTTCATATTTTCCTTTTTTCTAAAATATTACTACTTATGCCACCTTTGCCCCAAAACAAAATTAATGGTTTAGGGTAATATCATACAAGTCATGCGAAAAATTAACTGTCTAATCCCTACGCTGTTTTCGCTGTAGTAAACCAACATTTTCCCATAGCATAGGTGATTAAAATGGTCAAAGATTCAAATATTTGTGATTTACATGACTGGTGACTTTTCAAGTCATTTTAATTTTTTGATCAATGTGATTAATTTGTGATTGAAGTGTGATCATTTCCGCGAGTGTACGTGATTTTACATGGGGGCTGAGGGGCTTCAGATTTCAGATTGTGGCTATCCTATGGGATTCAAATATTTGTGATTTATATGACTGGTGATTTTTCAAGTCATTGTAATTTTTTGATCAATGTGATTAATTTGTGATTGAAGTGTGATCATTTTCGCGAGTGTACGTGATTTTACATGGGGGCTGAGGGGCTTCAGATTTCAAATTGTGGCTATCCTATGGGATTCAAATATTTGTGATTTACATGACTGGTGACTTTTCAAGTCATTTTAATTTTTTGATCAATGTGATTAATTTGTGATTGAAGTGTGATCATTTCCGCGAGTGTACGTGATTTTACATGGGGGCTGAGGGGCTTCAGATTTCAGATTGTGGCTATCCTATGGGATTCAAATATTTGTGATTTATATGACTGGTGATTTTTCAAGTCATTGTAATTTTTTGATCAATGTGATTAATTTGTGATTGAAGTGTGATCATTTTCGCGAGTGTACGTGATTTTACATGGGGGCTGAGGGGCTTCAGATTTCAAATTGTGGCTATCCTATGGGATTCAAATATTTGTGATTTACATGACTGGTGACTTTTCAAGTCATTTTAATTTTTTGATCAATGTGATTAATTTGTGATTGAAGTGTGATCATTTTCGCGAGTGTACGTGATTTTACATGGGGGCTGAGGGGCTTCAGATTTCAGATTGTGGCTATCCTATGGGATTCAAATATTTGTGATTTATATGACTGGTGATTTTTTCAAATTAATGTGATTATTGTGATTGATGTGATTAAATTGTGATTGAAGTGTGATCACTTTCGCGAGTGTACGTGATTTTACATGGGGGCTGAGGGGCTTCAGATTTCAAATTGTGGCTATCCTACAGGATTCAAATATTTGTGATTTATATGACTGGTGATTTTTTCAAGTTAATGTGATTATTGTGATTGATGTGATTAAATTGTGATTGAAGTGTGATCATTTTCGAGAGCGTACGTGATTTTACATGGGGGCTGAGGGGCTTCAGCCATCCTCCTCACTACTTTTTTGCACAAACGTATTTTATAAAAACAAAAAAATTAATGAAAAAAGATAGAAGAAAATAAATGTGCGATAAATCCTTTTATTGCCTAATTTCTGAAGGAACAGTCGAGGTCTATAGTGCCTCATAAAATATTGAATTCCATTTTAAGACTAGAATTATTCAATCGTAGTAAAAGCATACCTTAAAACTGATAAAATGTTTTAAACGGTTCAAAAAATGACTAAAACAAATGTTCTGAAATGTATTTTAAGCTAATCTAAAGGACATGGTTGCAAAGGATTTTCTGCTCGGTTTGCTCGCATGGAAGCCTTTTCTCTCAGATATATGGTTCCGACAATCTCTCGTCGCCCCTTCCAATGAACCGCATAACGAATGCCCCATAAAATCACAGGCATGAATTATCGTGAGGCACTTTAGTGCCATTCTCAAAAGTAAGTTTTTTAGTCTAATAATGCTGTCAACTCGAGCCCCCCCCCCCCAAACTTCGAATTTCTAGGCCCCGTCCCTGTTTTAAACAGTGATTTGCCCCTCGACAATCAACACTTATTCATGCACGAATAGCATTATTATTGTCATTATTTCTGTCATTATCATAGTCATATCATCACCATGTGATTAACATTTTCATTATATTTCCATAGCAACATTATCAGAATCATATCGCTACTAGTATCACATATAAAAAGCTTGAATAAGTTTTACTGGCAAATGCCACCAACAACGGGACAATTATAAGAACACTTTTGTCTGTAATAGGATGCAATTTTTTAAACCCAATCATTGAAAATTGTTGAACTACAATATAAAAATATTCAGTTATTTTTATTCAAACTTTTCTAACCTAATTCATTGGAATTAATAAGATATTATATGTGGAAATCCCAATTCCAACGAGCAATTTCAAATTATAAATCAAAAATCCATCTAGCTTCTCTTGGCACCAAACAGGAGCCAAACCAGCAAGAATCTCATTAAATGTAATTGACTAATGCAAGTATTGACCAAGATATTGAAATGTGAATTACTGCGAAATAATAGAATTTTATCTGTGAGGTAGAATTCGATTCATCAAGATGCAGAAGCTTCTTTCATTTTGTGTAATATTTTGATAATCAGCATTTTGAATGCTGCCGCTTTGGTAAACCAAAATAGCGCCACACGGTGCCTTTAAATCAAAGGTCCACAACATGAAAAAGAAAATGGCTCTTTTCGAGCAAAATCAATTAGAAATCCATTCAATTTCCAGAACACATGCAAAGTAAAAGAGTAGGCCGTAAAACAAGCTTAGATCTGTTTGTGAAAATAACGTGAGCTTTTTGTCAAAAAACGTCAGATTTCCAAAATGTTTTTGACCCGAGAATCTGATAGGCTGGAAAGAGGCTGGAAAGGATACAAAATCTTTTTGAAAAAACAACTTGAACCTGATCCGAGACAAGCTTTTAATGTCTACTGAAATATATGAAATTTCAGCTCTCAAAGTATTAGTTAAAGTTTAATTATATTAATTTATTTACTAATAGTTCTGATAATAGTGATCACAGGAATAGAGTTCTAAAGTGGTGACGTCACAAATTCTATTTGTAGAATTTTCAATTTTGACCACAAGCCGAATGTGAAAAGGCGGCTGATTACAAAAAATTGGCTGACATATGGCTACATAAGCATGGGCACTTTTCCAGTCGAATTACTGTAATCGTGATAAAATAAAGAGTTCTTTATCTTATCTTGCTGTAGATTGTCTGTGTTCATAACAGAGCCCATCAAACTCCTCAACCTTCTTCCAGTTAAAATTGTTCCCTGTCAAAATCTTCCTCAAATTTTTCAGGCAATCAGCGTGGATATGGCGTGGCTAGGGAGTAGCTAGGGCATGGCTAAAAAGTGGCAGAAGTTATAAATCGAGACAACGTTATGTGTTTGGGTCAAGTGAAATTATAGCATAGGATACAATTTTCCTAGAATAACATTCAAAACATCATCGCACAGAAAAAATATTCCTTTATAAATGTTGATCGATAAAGTCGATATAAACATGATAGAATATAAATTGAAAAGTTTCAAAACCATGGAACATGAAAAGTATCTATTTTCAGACGTTAAATTGCATTTCATTCTGGCTTGTTTTGTAGTGTAATGAAATACCAATTCTTTCCACCACCAAATTGCCTATCCAAAGCTGATTTTAAGAGGTTATTGCTGCAATTAATTTTGTCTCCCCTAAAACCTAGCGGCTCGCACCCCCAGTCGACTCTGTAAAAAACTTTTCTCTCTAAACCTTCCTCCGTACTTTAATGTTTTTCAAATCTTCCTCCGGTCAATGACCGTGAGATCATAATGTTTTCTGAACTTTGTTTCATAACTTTATGAACCAAATCATAATAACATTTATCCGTTAGCAAACTTGAAAACATCACTAAGCCATATCTTTACTATGCCATATTTTACTGCTTTTACGCATTTAGAGACATTTAATGCTATTTCAGCTTATGTGGTCAAAATTGAACTTCCTAAACTTAGCTTTTTGATGACGTCATACTTTGGTGCTCTATCAAGACACTATGCAGCACTAAGCTAACATTAAGCAGCATCAGAGATTGCAAAAGATGCCAATTGCCGCACTATTATATGAGCAGAGGCAGATATTTGCAAAAAGCAAATTTACTTTTCAAAAAGGTATGGTACAGAAGGATTGCAACCAAAATTGTAGCAAAGTTACAGATGACAAAAATGTTGCTTGGTTGTCAAATTGCTTGGAGCTTATTCATAAATCGTGACTAAGTAAGTCCAGCCCTAGTCATACAGCACCAGCCTGTTAATCTCTTGCTCTTTTAAATTAAGTATAGTTCTAGCGCAACATTCTATGCTCTCTTGAATTACAATGAAGTACACTAAAACCTATCTCAGCAAATACGTCTATAAGATGGACACCTCTGAATTTCTGGTCGTTCCCAACCTTATATAAGATACATTGTTAGTATACTGTCTAATGTAGCCTGTATCCAGTCTCCTAACTTTGAAAAGGGCTGATGTTTTTTGGGTTTTCCTCAAATATCGTCGGAAAACCCCCTATCTACTTTAATATTAATTGTCTCCTGCGGATTTTTATAAAGTTCCACAAAGATAGCTCAGTGCACACGATGGGACCAGATTTAATTAAAGGTTCTTTATATTATCTTGACGAGGCATATAGCCTTATTTTCAAGACAGGGCAAATTTTGCAAGCTCATTGTCCGAGAGCACGACAGCAAATACATATCCAAAAATAAGCCTATTCAACTAAAATGAAACAGAGGACCTTTTAATCTTTAATCCTCTGCAACACAAACAAACACGGCATGGCAAGTATCTCTATTAGAATGGAATATTTTTTTCTTTACTTCAGATATTGGAACACAATACAACATTTACGCAGCTTAATCTTAGATCGGATGTGGATACCTGAAGCTAATATATCATTACTAGAAATGGCTGAGATATGCTGTTCCAAGTAAAGGTCTTGGAGCGTTAAAAGAGTAGGGGTTGGCGATTCGGATTTTTACAAAGGAGCTTTTAAATATAGATTGAAAAAGGTAAATTTTACCAAACCTTCCTATTCCCTATCTCAAGGAATCTCTTCTTCTTTATTTATTCCTTCAATCTTGTACTCGTATGGCTTTTTACCTATTACTGAAACTTTGTATAATTTTATTTTTCAATTCAAGCATTTGAAGTACCATTCATAGTCATAAAAATCACATCACTGTCTTCTAGATCATGTGCATGAGATAGAAAACTAGCAAATCATTCAATCGAGAAATAGAATTAGGTGTCTGCCAAATATTTTAATGATCTGAAAACCTTAAAATGGTCACTCGATCACTCAATCAGTTGCTCGACTGCTCAATCAAGTAATAACTTGATCACTCGATCATTCGATCACTCAACCAATCAGTACCCGAAAAAGGCCTACATTCGCGTTTTTTATTGCGAATGCATGTCGTTGTTTCTACATTCATAGCCCCTAGTCATTTGCTACAATTCTGCACTATTACTTATGCATAAATCTGGTTGAAGTATCAGGAACGAGACGTGAGTTTGGTGGAAAATTAAATTTTTTTTAGGTATAGCATGTATTGTTAGGTGTCTTTTGAACAGTGACAGCATAAGTGTTTATTGATCATAGGAAGTTAAGACATAACATTTCCTGGAGACTCAGGGCCCCTGACCTTGCAAAACTGTTAATAAAAAGTCAACAACTTTGGAACTTGGGAAAGGATACTGAGGTATCCATTTCCTCGAATATAAGAGCACTAACTGGCTGCAATATCAACGAAGCGGGGAGCGCAAAACCTGGGGCCAAATGGAGTTACAGTGTGTGTTGCTATGTCCTGTGTATGTAATGTTATACAAGCATTATCTCCCAAGCCTAACCTTTATTACAATGATGCTTGGTTACTGGCTAATACAAAGTGCCAAGGACACTAAAGAACATCTAAAGCCATACACCAAATATCATTAAGTTCTACCTATAAAGTTGCTAATTAGAAACATAAAAAGAAGCAGTAATCACAAACCATATAATGATTCTTTCTATTGCGTTATACAAGTGTTTTCTAAGACACTGAAAGTCGCTCATTGAATAACTTCTGATCTCAAGTAGGTTGCATCTCGCAGATATAAATAGGGAAATATGTGAACTAAAAAATAAAGTGATTTTAAACATTGTCTACAATTATGTATGAGTTTAGATGATACAGTAAAGTTGATTAACAAAAAAGACTTACTACTGGAGAAGACTTTTGCGGATTCGGAAGTTTGGGGAGTTCCTGCAAAGGGGCGGGTAGGGTGAGCGTATATCACTTACCTTCATATTTTCATTGACATCTCCCAATTTCGTACCAATTTCCTTCAAGAAGACTTCAACAATTGTGCAGGTTTTGTTTGCTCATTGCTCTACGTTCAAGCACTGTTGATGGAACAAAACATCATTTTCAGTATAAAGATGTAAAATAATTCATGTTAGTTCATGCTTTCAGTAAAAAATTACCATTTCAAAAGCGTCTTGTTTATTGGTCGGTGATACTTTGCTGTTGGTCAACAATAAAAATCCATGCCACCAGTTCTCTCCTGTTTTTCAGATTTGATGTTTGGTAGCTTTTGTTTGTTTTATTTGCGTAGCTCCGGGCCAACTGAAAAAACAAACTAGAAATGAAACTAACTTACACCAAGAAGCCCATCTTGATAACTACAGGGAATTGTTTGTGGCATCTTACCATATTCAGACAAGTTTTTGTTGTTGTGTTTTGCCCTATTGAACCGACGTAACAACGATTTAACAGTTGCATTTACAAAGAAAACAGTCAAATTTACAAATTTGCGTCCATAAAAAACAAATTCGTATTTTCTCGCTCTCAATAAAAACTCTTCTTCGCCCTCCAAGTTTCTTTCGCAGTTTTTGTTTCTGACTCATTGCTTAACTATATTATTTTGTTCTTTTTCCTGTCATAAAAAGTGTAAGTATTGCTTTCTGTGATGCTTATAATTTATTTATAAGTAAATCTGCTCTGCTTAACAATAAAAAGGTTCCTTATTAGAACAAACGACTTTTCTCGCGGTAAGTAAAGCCAAAGTTTGATGATTCAATAACAAAACTTTTTTTTAAATAAGAAAAATGCTGTTTCCTTTAAAATTACCCGTGTTTATATAACGTTATGTTAATTCAAACTTTCGATGACACGAAAAATTGCTTTTCTTGAAAACTCGAATTTTTGGATATTTGCGGCATATCTGGAAATGTGCGATCATTGCAAAGACAAATTTGTCAGCTACAGGAAAAGTACTTTTATGTGCTCTAATAACAGGATCCTTGCCATTGCAATCGCTGACAATCAATCACGATTACGAAAAGCCTAATAATCATAAATTCTGCAAGGAATATTGCCTACATTTTCTGTCATGTGACTCGTTTTCTTCGAAGTTAAAAACCAAACGACACGAGGAGGGACGGTCTGAAGGGGTATCCTCCATAAATATTTCGAATTGAAATGAAATTGAAGTGAAATTAGAATAGCAGTTGTATCAGGGAGATGAACACGACTTGCCTATGCATTTGTCCACCTCACATTTCCATGGCCCCTTGTTAACATTGTAACACTTTCTTGTATTCCAGTTCATTAAGAGACTTCTAGAGAGATTTCTGGCTTTGCCTTTGTTTGGAGAGAGCCATATGCCCATTGCTTCGTCCTGTGTAACTGTTAAAAGCAAATAAATCAACATAGTTTATTTACGAAATAAACGGGAGAGGTTTCCTTTCCATAACTCGGAAAAGGACTTTCTAGGAACCAGATATTTTTTATCGCAGCTCAGAAACGGACCCTTTAGGAACCGGACTGTTGCAGATCACAACTCGGAAATGGACTTTATAGGAACCAGAATGCTTTTTATCACAGCTCGGAAAGGGACTCTTTAGGAATCGGACTGTTGTAGATCATAACTCGGAAACGGACTTTTTAGGAACCAGAATGTTTTTTATCACAGCTCGGAAAGGGACCCTTTAGGAACCGGACTGTTGTAGATCACAACTCGGAAATGGACTTTTTAGGAACCAGAATGCTTTTTATCACAGCTCGGAAAGGGACCCTTTAGGAACCGGACTGTTGTAGATCACAACTCGGAAACGGACTTTTTAGGAACCAGAATGTTTTTTATCACAGCTCGGAAAGGGACCCTTTAGGAACCGGACTGTTGTAGATCACAACTCGGAAACGGAATTTTTAGAAACGGCATTTCGTTATTCGATTGATTATTTCTTCACTGGCTTGACTTTTGGGTTATACAGTTTTAAAAATATGGTTTCTGGTATAAGATCTTCAGGAACATACAACTCTTTTATTCTCATTTTGTTTCTTAAACACCGTCTATAAAAACTTTGACGTTAAAATGATTTATTTACGAATAATTCTTCGCAACAATTATGCATCTATCTTCTGTTCAATCGAAAATGATAAAAGAATAATATACATATATGTATATATATATACTTGAAAAATAAATTGACATGGGTAAAAAAATAAGAAGCTGTTAACTAATTCTGAGCTTAGTTTCTCTAGAAAAATGCTTTTGGTATAAAAACGATCTTCGATTTTCGATGGAAGCGGACCCCAAGTAATTATCGCAGTTCTTACCTACTGCAAGAAATTGTACCAGCAGGTATTAGGGGGATCTGTGCTTAGAGCAGCGAGCATTCACTCGAGCATTTATTTAAAAATTCACTGAATTTTTAAAAAAATTATTAGGAATTACCATAGGACAGTTGTTTGGGCGTAGAAGTCTCTGTTTTAAAACTATGACAACCGTTTTAAAACAGCAATTTCATTTCAAAGGAATAAATGAACAAAATAATGTAAATAAAAGCTAGAGGAATTTATCAGTTGATCATTGAAAATACATTTAGTTTTGTTAAAGCAATGGACTTGGATAAACTTCTATTCTTTTCAAAATTTGAAGAACGATTTGCATAGCGGAAACACATTGCATGCAAAAAAGTTCAATTTATTCTGAAGGCCTATTGCATCTATTAAACACGCACATCTACGCGGCATCCTGTGGGGATCTTCTGCTCAAAAGGTGGATTTCTATTTTAAAAACATTCATGAATTTTTTACTTCACATTGTTTGCTATAACGCACTATTTCTTCCGATAAACATACAGAACAGATTTTAGCCAATTCTAATAAATTTTTTTATCTTCCCGAAAGGATTTTTTGTGTGTGTTTATCCAAAGAGTCAAAGAGAAAGTTGAACCTTAGAAGAATAATATTCGGATTAGGGAAGTTAACGGGTTATCACTTTGGTTCTCTTCACACTTACGGGCTTCATATGAATATGAGCTCAGTGGTGGATTTAAGGGGGCAACTAGGGGCAGTTGCCCCTCCCTCGCTGTGTTGAACCAAGTCTGGCGCCCCTTTTTGGAAATTGTTTGGCAGTGAAAATTTCCTTTAGAAGGTGAATAGTGAGCCTTCTGTCAGCAGTTAAGGTCTGAAATTGTTGTATATAGTGTACTCAAATCACCAATTTCTGAAAATTTTTCAGCGCCCCCAATACCAACTGCCCCTCCTTCAAATTTGTTCTGGATCTGTCCCTTTATGAGCTACATATATTCTGAATCTGATTGCTGAGAGGGTGCACGTGAAAATTGTCCCACCGAAATCATTGGTAAAAATATCTCTCAATGCCAAGAGGCCAAAGTTCTCATAAATCTTCTTTCAGCATCACTAGGGAGAGGGGTCGCATAAAAATCCCCTTTTAAAAAAATTAGGAGCTTTTGACATCTTAGGGTGCTTTGTTGGCAAATTTTCAAAATTGGAGGCAAATAAAGGATAGCTTTTCCCTTTTCTTCGGAAAATGGTACCTGGACACACCCATTGAGCACAATAGCTAGTTACGGCCCTAGACTTTACCAATAAATTGTTTGGTCGCCTTTATTGACTTGCTTTCTTCAGCAAATTACTCCTTTCTGCAATATAATCCTCTTCCAAAGATAACTCATGTAAATATTGCATTTAATTGTAGTCTTGTACAAGAACTTTGTTGTTACAAGACAATTTACTTATTGTGTTATTCTTGGTATAGGGTCTTGAGTTTTTTGTTTACCGTGATAAATGGTGGAAGCAAGAGATGTCTGTGATGTACTGGCACTTTTTTTCTTCTTTATTGCGCCTTCGTTACTTTCCCTTTTATCTAAGAACTTCCAGTGTTTAGTGTGATATAATCAGAAGTGTCGAGAGGAGCGTTGGGAGATGCAAAAGGTTCGATTGGACCCGTGCTTCGATGGGGCCCGTGCTCTGATGGGGAACGTGCATTGATGGGGAACGTGCATTGATGGGGAACGTGCATTGATGGGTCTCGTAACAAACTTACACCATGATACTATCAGAATGTTAAAAGATCTATTTGCAAAGAAGAAAACTAATTCAATCAATGCCTGTAAGTTTATCACAGAGATAAGCAATGTCAAAATGCCTTTGAATCACGAATGCAAATGTTTTGCACAATCTTGTTAAGAATCCTTAAAAAGTCTATTTATTAGTGGTACCTAAAGAGGGCGTTTCCCTAGTTCAGCTGAAGACAGAAGGGCGTCTCACGACAATTTTTTAAGGGGAAGGGGTAGTATCTTGAACAACTTCTGGGCCCAAGCTGGATCTCGATGTCTCTTGATAAAGTGAGTCAAAAGAGATGAAGAAAGTAAGCTACAAATAACAAAAGACTTCCAGGAATAAACGTGTTTATTAAGTAACTGTCTTTATTGTGCATTAATATCCATTACCTTGAAGGCAAATTATAAATGCATTGCAATACATATAAATGTGAAAATTACCAAAACCTACCCTGTCGAAACACACAATTTTGCAAAATCTTTCCATCAACTCAAAGTTCCGAAGGCAACCCACACTAACACACCTGCGAAATGCCATTCTTCGTTTGTTTTCAAAACTTTCACTAGTGCATTTGTTCATAAACAGTCGCAATTCTGTTTTATTCAATCTGGAAGAATTCCCTTTGGAAACCAAACGATCTGTGAAGAAAGCAACAAAAACGTGTGTTAGACTTTCTTCCTAGGATTGCTATGGGAATGGTATATTGAATAAAATAGGATCCCTAGATGGAAAAAACATCCTATGTGCATTAAATGACAAAGGGATTGTATTCTCAACTAAAACATGGTATGCAGTCAAAATTGGTAGTGTTTGACGAAGTGGAATTCAAAACTTGCCGAATCAAATAATTATTTGAATTCAATAAGCTCAATTTAATTTTTTTTCATTTCTATTCTTATAAAATGGTCGTTTCCTTTAGGCTCCCTCAGATTAAACAGTTAACTCTAATACACAATTTATATAGATGAAAACTATTGGCAAATAGAGCATAAATATGTTATAAGACCTAACGAAAGTTAAAAAACCGAACTCTTTATAAATACTTCAACGTATTTTGCGAGGAGTTTATTAAACTTTTTTGTGAAATCATATAATCCAAAGCATTTTTCTTAGCTTGTTTTAAAACAAACTCCCAAAATTAGGTAAGTGTTTATGTTAAGAATAAATGGTACCTCGTAACCTTTTTTGCCCATGAAGAAACTTTTCAGATAAACTATAAACTGACGACAGATACGTGAACCTGGTTGGTGTATCTGCGATATTTGATTCAACCATTTCGGATCCTAAAAATGAAAATAAAGTTTGTTAACTAAAATCAATAATCTCTTATTATCAAACATAAACTAATATGCAGACAATACTCGCTGCTCTTACAATCCTTTTTCAAACAGAGTTTATGAAAACCTCCCTAAATGCAATAATTTGGTACAAAATTGATGCAACCTTGACTCTGAAGCAAAAATCCAATCGGATAGTAAAAAAATGAAAAATTCAGTAGTGCACACGTGCAATAATGATCGGGGGAATTTTACTTACATACACGTGGGCAACAACATTCGAAGCAAGTGACAATTATTCACCCATTACGTAAGGCCCAAGCTCTACACCATCCATTTACGATGTATTTTGCATATGCCTCTTGACATGCTTTCCATTCTGATCTTCGAGAAAGGCCATTAGAACTTTGAAGAGCTGAAAAATCACGTTAGCTGTTAACATCAACAATGTACGTGTAGGCGCGAAAATTGCCAATCACGTGTCTGCTCCTCCGCTATGACCAAGTTGTGATTTCACACCCTGCTAGAATAATGCGAAGAAAAATATTTCTCAATGCCTAGGCTAATTTGTGTAGGAATGAAGTCATTCGACTGTCTGAAATAATTTTGCTCAAGGTTCTGAAAACGACATTAGGCGCCTTACGATTGGTGTTATCTCGTACAGAATCTAGGATTATTCCATATTTGGTACAGTCACATGACATTAATTAGATCAATAAATCCTAGCCTGTGCCCCGTCCACAAATGCTGCCACATTCATTGGCTGTGCAATATTGATAAATATTCTGTCCACAGATTCCACCAGGATCTGGTGGTAATTTATGCAACCCTTCAAAATTATGCAATTAGCTGGAATTGTCAACGGTTCCAACCTTGTAAAACTTCAAACTTCATGCACCATCTTATCTATGTCCTGTTTGGTTTCAGTTAATTTTTTTTCGAATATTTTTCATGCAAAATTTCAATGGTTTCATTGCATAAATTATTTTGATAAACTAGACCCAGCCCTCTGTCTGGACAGAATATTTATCAATATTGCACAGTCCATAAATGTTGCAGAATTTGTGGACTGGGGCACAAGCCATAAATACATTGGACAAGCAAACAAAATATAATGAACCTAAAAATCCGCACCGATTTTCTTCGCATTTTGGGCAAATCTTGTGAACCATGTTTTGGAAAGTGGCGAGTATGGGGGAGGAGGGGGGGGGGGGGCTTTGTTGGATCTCAATACCTTATTCCCTTTCAGACGCAAATGTCACCAGGAAAAAGAAAATAATTAAAAAGATCCTTGTATACATTCCAAATTACTTGAACTTTGAATGCACCTCTTTCATGAACTTTGAAAATCAACATTTTGTTACACACACACTTTCAAAAGTCATTAGATTTTTTTGGGTATTTTTCAGAGGAAATTTTGGCGTTCCGTGATGTTTGGCAGTGATAGTAAGCAATAAGTAAATAAGCAACTAGGCTTAGCGAGAGCCAGGACGAGAGCCACAATGAGAGCCAGGACGGGCGCCACGATCAGAGCCAAGATGAATCATGGAAAGCTCAGGCACGACATGGCTTCTTTTATGAGATGTTATAAGGTAACCCGTCAAATTCGGTTTACTAACGAGAGGAACAACGTAATTTGTAGGACTGAAAAGAAATTAAGCATAGACAGGTCCCTGAATATTTTTTTGTCCTTCAAAAAAATGTTTATCTTAATATAAAATGACGTAAAACAACCCCATCAAAATTTATACCGCCCCTTGAGGGCATCGGGGTCACGTACAGTTCCCCCATCGACCCTTGTCAGTAAAATAGCTCGCAACAATACAATACCAGACATAAAGAACAAAAAACTCACAATAAAAACTCGTTACCCATCTTTTTAAATAATGGCGCAGCTGGAAATGGGCCGTTAAGATACAAAACGAATTTCTACATTTCAATCCTGTTTCAGTTATCGAAACTATAACTTTTGAAAGCATTGCTTAAGGATGCCCAGTCCACCCGAAGAGGGCTAAACGTACAAATGAACAGTTATTACAACACGGTATAATACAGGCAGATACATGTGACATAGAATGCCCTTTTCTTATAAAGAACAGGGGGCTCTGCAAATTATAATAGAGTGGTGAAACATACGAATGACAATATTATTTACTATATTATATCGAACCTAAATATTTTCAATTTTGTAATTTTAGGTGTTACCCTGTTGATTCTAAAATAACAGGCTTTCGTTGGGGAATTAGGAACATCAGGGACCTTGAAGCCTTATACTGACTGGGGGATGAGGTTTTCTCGGAGGGGGTCTCAACATGTCAAAAGCCAAGAAGAGGATAATATTTTCACGATAATAAGTACATTTTGTGGGCTAGAATCTATTTGGGGGCTAGTTTCTCTAGGAACATTGCAAAGGCGTTGAAATTCTACCGAACAGCAATACCCGACAGAAAAAATTTGTCATCTTTTCTTACTTTATTTCAACGAGAAGCCTACCAGATTGTTCAATATTGCTAAAATATTTACTATATGTTATGTGTTTAATGATAAAACATCAGCTAGAACAAAATGGTTTCACAAAACCATCACCAAAGAATAAGCTAGGGGTGATGGCATAGAAAGGGACGGTGTTTTTAGGATGACAATACCCTAATACCCAAAAAAATAACTTAAAGTATATCAAAGCTTTTGTTGAGCGTATAAAACTAAAAAAAATCTTCAGGAATGGCCTGAAAAGTTATTATAAATTAAAGTCACCTGAATCTGAGTCGTAGAAAATGATAATAAAAAATTTTATTAATGGAAAAGACAATTCATAATAAAGAGCTTTGATACAGCGACGTGGAAAGAAAAATTGGGACAGTTGTCACTGGTCTTGGTGCCCTATCAACACCAAAACTTGTCATAGAAATAATATATTTCAATGGCAAGTTATAAACGTAACGTAGTATTTTGAGGACCAAGTATATATAAGCGTATAATAACCCAATAATTTGGGACGTTAATGGACATTTGTGGAATTTTCACAACTTTACATAAACATACGAGCCATCCCTTTCATAGACAAAAAGTTGAAAAAATGTCATAGTCTCGTATTCCCTCTCTTTTCCTGGCGAATTTGGACTATCGATTTAAAAACCTCATGATAGATCTTAAAAAGACTTTAATCCTAAAGAGGATTTTCTGTTTTCATTACATTTCTTGACTATTCTCATTAGACAAGACAAAAAACAAGACAAGGAAAATTTACAACTGTAGAAAAACGTATGCCTGTTTAACAGACACACCCCAGGGAATACTAGCTGTAGTAATCATTGCTCATATCATTCTCTAAATCAGCCATTAAATTCAGAGTCGCTTGTGATAGTTCTTCCGACATGTTATGTTCCGTAGTCCTATCGAAATCGTCCATACCCTCCAGGGCATCAAAGCCAGAAACGCTCGCGTAACTTGAAATCCCAGTGAGATCTATATCATTATCGTAATTATGTTCAACATCATCATCATCATCATCATCTTCCTGCTCATAGTCTTCCACATTTTCTTCCTCCTCCTCCTCTTCCTCTTCATCTTCTTCATTTTCGAAATCTTCTTCTAAATCATCATTGGCTTCTACGTCATCCTCAACATCCTCATCTTCCATGTCTTCAACTTCTCCTCCTTCTTCTTCACCACCATCTTCTTCTTCACCACCGTCTTCTTCTTCACAAACATTAACATCGTATTCATTTTCAGACACCTGTCCATTTGTTGACACCCTCTCATCATCATCTTCATTATCTTCACGACTAAAATTCGTGTCATCTTCCTGCTCCAATTCACCACTACTCCCCTTTTCACTCATCTGGGCCTCGTTCAAGTCAAAAGATTCAACATCAACGGCATCATCATCATCTTGAGCGATGTCTGTCACTACCTCGTCATTTCCAGCAAGCCATGAAGATCCAAGTTCCTCTTCTTCCGATTTCTCTTTCTCTTCATTTGTGTCGTTTGGTGCTAAGGAATCCGGGAAGAGTTGTAGCTTGCCTAAAAAGACAGAGAACAATGTCAGTGCTTATTTTCATAGAAAAACTACAGGCGAAAACCATTCTGATTAACGGGTCAAAGTTGACCAATCAGACTTGGGTGCTTGATTGACAGGCTTAAGTTGACCAATCAGATATCATGAAATAGATATGATCAATCAGATCTGACTAAATAGATAACAGATGGTTTAAATTTGTACAAAATACTACGCAAGACCGAACATATGAGATCTGGTCAATGAATTGGAAATCGGAAGATATCTTTAAATTAACTATAACTACAAATTGACTTGTGAGCCAAGCATACCTTCTTTGGCATCTTCCTTTTCTTTGGCGTACCGAGCTTTTTCGTCAGCAAGAAAGATTCTTTCAAGCATCACCATTTCAGAAGAAGATACTTGCAGCTAAAATTACCAGAAACTTTATGAAATTCCCTTTACAAATAAACTTAATATATCCATTGAAAAAACTGAGAAAATAGAATGACAAAATTTACAAAATTAAAATTATTAAATAATCAATATCTTTTTACATCTGTCTTTTATATCTATATCTGTCCACATATCTCATACTTAACACTTTTTTCAATGAATTTGTTTAAAGAAAATTCTATTAATTGATCACTAGTATCAGAGAGTAGATCACTGGTATTAGTATCATTGGTATATCCACAAAAAATACCCTCTGTCTATACAATATATAATCAGATATAAAAAATAAAATCAGAGGATTGAAATTTCTTGTTTTAACATCAGAAAAAATAGAAATCTCAACATCCCAAAACTTAAGCTTGAGAATACAAAAAAAGGATTCCACTTCTCTGGGCTTAAAGCTTAGAACTACGAAATACCCATAGAACTAAGGGAGATCCCCTCGCTCAATCAATTCAAACGAAAATTAAAAGCTCATTTGAAGAGCTCAGAAAGCCCGAACTAAAACACCACTCCCAGGAAGATCAGACGTCAAATTCAATTCAAACATATTATTAAATAATTTTTTAAAATTTTGTCTTCCATTATTAGTTTTTTTAGCTTATAAGAACTTGTATTTAGGTTTCTGATGGGATATCGTGTTGAAATAAGAATTTAAAAAAAAAAATGAAAAATATATATTAATTTTACATAGATCCTCAAGAAAGGTGCTTATTATTTTGCCAAAACTTCAAAAATCGCATCACTTTACCTGGCTTTCTTCTAGCATCAGAGAATGGTACTTGTCAAAGAGCTTCTCTTTTCTCGTCAAAAGTTGCTTTGATACAAGCCCGAAGAGTGCTTCCGCTGAAATGGAGAATCGACATTTCTAAAACGCCTTCTTCAGCAAATTGAAGCATCTCAGAAACAACTTCGAACACATACGTGACAACATCTGGTGCAGCATTTAGTGCTACAACGGGGCCTTTTTGTGGTTATGTCAATATTTTAGGAACTTTTCTGAAACTTTAAAGGACATATCAGTCCCAGCACCCTTTGCAGGCAGATCATTGCTATTTGCTAATGATTTTAGGGCTGCTTACTGTGACCTGGAGCTTGAAAGATTATTCATTGTAAATTTGTGTCAAGGCAGCTCGAGAACTGTTTGGGCAACAACAAAGCGTGAATAGGAATGGGAGCAGAAAAGAAATCTGTTAATGTAAAATGGACAAGAAGAGAAGGATTAAGAAGAAAGATAACCGAAAAAGGGAAACGGGAAGGTACTGAGGCAAATAAATCCTGTATGAATATTACATCTCTTTTCTACAGTCAACTTCAAGTTTGCTTTTAAAGATATCAATCAATAATTAAGAGAAATGGTTGCCAGTGCGTGTATAGTGAAAATACAAAATTGAACTTTTTAATCATAAAATGTCTTGGGAATTTTTCCTAAGTTATAGCATAATTTGGCATGGCCTGTACAACGTCATGCATATTAAACATAACATAAAATCTAAATATTCTGCAAAAAACAGCAACAACTCACCTTTCTGCCATTCGATTTCAGGAGGTACTGTCTCGCAGTGAAGGTGATAAGGCAGCAGTCGAGAAAGCGCATCCTCGACTGATTTGAAAGGTAACTTGTAATTAGGGTCCAGAACTCGATTTTGATCCGCCTGCAGACAATGCTTTAACCTGGAAAAGAAAACAGTAACATAAATGGACAAGATAACTAAACAAAAGGGATATAATTTTCATAATGCAATCTCTTTTTGCTTCATGTTCAACTTTATTGGTGTATGAATTATTTCATAACTAACATAAAATTGTATCATTATCTTCATTATTAGAGCGGGAGTGAGCTATTAGAACTGGGCGAATTATTAGCAATTGTGAAAACTATTGGCAGCATGAAATTTGTTATACGCACACTAAGGCAAACTAATGACACTAGAAAGTGTGACAGGCCATCGACCCACTTATTAATAACTTTTCTCTTTGCTTTCGTACCTATATCTTCTGGGTGTACATAGGCAAAGTCTACCTCATGCAACGAAGGCTCGAACACATAACTACAATCCCGGACAAAATTGTTGAGACAAAATGCAATTTCTGCAATTTTCTACTTTATGTCGCCCCTATAAATTCGAATCCCCCCTTTCCCCCCGAATCAATGTTGGATTTGTAGTTCTATCATTTCTCCTTCAAAACCGTGCATTCAACATTGAATTGGGGGAGGGGGAAAAGTTATTTTTTAAAGGAAAGTGAAAATATAAGCTTTCTTTGAAAAGTCTCAACCATTTTTGTCCGGGATTGTAGATAAAATTCCTTTATTCTCAACATAATACTCATGACCTGCTCTAACATAACTTATGAACAAACTAACTACTATCAAACTAACGGAATTCATACAGAACTTTAACAGCAAGCAATTATAAAGCTTTGTGCCTTCAACAATTTACAGCATAGCGTTGGATTACAGTTGTCATTCTTCGAAAATCATCAGACTAATGGGAAGAGAATGGGAAGACGGGGAGAGAAGAGAAGGGGAGAGAAGAGAAGGGGAGAGAAGAGGAGGGGAGAGCAGGGGAGAGAAGAGAAGGGGAGAGAAGAGAAGGGGAGAGAAGAGAAGGGGAGAGAAGAGAAGGGGAGAGAAGAGAAGGGGAGAGAAGGAGAGAAAAGGTGAGAGAAGGGGAGAAAAGGAGAGAGAAGGGGGGAGAAGGTGAGAGAAAGAAAGACAAGGGGAGACAAGGGGAGAGAAGGGGTAGAAGTAGTAATATTTGGAAAAGAAATGAACGGTATGTTAATTACAACACCACTTGCTAGGTATTCAAAGCAATTTTTGCAGGCGTTGTAGTTTGAAGAAAATATTCAATCGGTAGCTGTCACCATTGTTTTGAAAGCTGATATTCTGATACCTTCTGTAAACGACTTTGATTATTCTATAGTCTAATGCATACACCCCATTTCAAAACTCTATTTCCAATCAAAATGATGGCACATCATTCGGCTTACCTTTTCGACACTTTCGGTTCGCTTGTATCTTCGACCTTTACTTCTTCAGGTGGCGGTCTTTTGATGGACTTGGTTTCCTTTAGGATAAAAGTTTACAAATTGCATCATTAAAATAAAATGATCAGTCTTGAAACAAGCAGAAAATAGACCAAGATATACACATTACACAACCGAATACTTTTTCCATATTGCTTACAACTAATTTGGGTGACAGGGTGCTAGTTTTACAGTATGTTTAAACGTCTTATAGTTGCTATCATTTAATAGAGACTTAAACATGAATAGGCCGTTATTTCTTTATCATTGTTCATACAGTCATGACAGGAGCCGAAGCAAGAGTAATACAATAAACGATAACTGGTGTTCATAACAAAGTAAACATGCGCAAATTTTTTTATAGTAATGGTTCTTAGTTTTATGCCAAACAAGACAAGTGTTACTTTCACGCAAAAAAATTGCAGAACACAAATCAAGCTGTGAATTGTTCTGGTATTTTGAATTCCCGTAGATGTATTATTGATGATGAAGGACTGTAGCAAAGATTTGAACATCCCTATTAAGAATGCGTTAAGAATAATTAAGGCTCGGAATTTCACAACTTTTGAAGAATGTCGAGGCATAAGAAAAATTAAATAACTCCTATAAAAAATATTAAATAACTTATAAAAAAAAATGTTTACTCAGAGTTTCATTTTTAATGCTTTTATCTGGCATAAAATACCAAGTTCGAGAAGAAAAAGAAGAATAAAAGAAATTTGCTTACTAGTTTCAGACTTTCCGTTTCCTGTTTGACTTGAACAATGAGCTTCATAAGCGGCACCGCTTGACCCTTACTGACAAATTCCTGTTGCTTTTTCACGAGCAAATTCCTCTGCGAAGGAGTCAGTTGAAGAAGTAACTGTTGCAGTTTCTTCGTTTGAATTGCTTTTTGCTGATCGGAAATAACCTTACCCGCCGAAACATCTAGTGGTTTAACAACGATATTTGGCGCTGCAGCACCCTGTATCCTAACACCTTGCGCTGCGTTCGATTTTTGCAAAATCTGTTGTTGTAACTGCACTTGCTTTACGATGTTCGCGCTGACATTTGCTGTCGTTGATGTCGTAAATATCGGCAGATTAATTCGTTGTGCTCCGCTGCTACCCGAGATAACACCAATTTGTGACTGTTGACTATTATCGGCAGCACCTTTAGCAACGTTTGTTTGCAAAAAGAACTGCATGCCTTGAGTTGCTATAGGCATTACGAACTGATTTACGCTGCTCTGTTGCGACGTTGTTAATAGTGTGCCAGTTGGAATTTGCTTTAGCGTAACCGTTTGCATGTTCGACGTAGATGGTAGTGTTGACAATGAGACACTGGTAGCGCCAACACTGGTTTCGCCTTGCGATGAAATAGGTTTCGGCTGAACAGCCTGCATCTTCTGCATGATCTTGCCTGCTAGAAGCTTCTGCTGCAATTCAAGGAGCTGAGACGTTGACAATTGTTTTGGCATGAATAGCTGTACGGGTGAACCTTCTTGGGATATCGCTGCAGGGGCCTGAGGACTTGCTCGGCCCTGGTTAGCATTTCCTTGTTTGCTTGCATTTTGCCGACTGATAATGTTCTGAACACTTTGCCCAATGATACTTGCTCGAATGTTTTCCGCTGCCTGCTGCTGTTGCTTTGGCAACAAGGAGCCATCATTGGCAGCCTTTAAGACTTGCTGCATTAGCTGATGTTGCGTCAATCCCCTACCCCCGGAATTTAGGGCTGCACTTTGGTTTGTGAGGACAACATTTTGCGGAAGAGAGGCCTGGTTTTGCTTACCTGAAAGTATTTGTACACCATTATTTTGCAGCTGAACGCTCAAAATCTGGCCCTGTTCATTGGCATTCTGTGAAGTTGCGCTAGCTTGTTGTCCAATACCAATATTAAGTGCCTGTAGACCAGCATTTTGAAGCTGTTGTTGTGTTGGCAACATTTGTTCTTTAGCAGTGGTATCAATAGCATCGGCAGTAGATTGGGCAGCAGCCTGACTTAAACGAAACAACTGTTGCAATGCTATGCTTTGATTTGTAACAGTGGGACCATTGGTCTGTGTGCCACTTGCACCGGTTGATGCACTGTTTGCTAGGACAACGTTGGAATTTGCGAAAGAAAAACCAACATTGGTGGCGCCCAACGAAGAGACAGAAATATTTGCACCAGCCTGTTGCATAGAGGATTCTGCATTTGCTTGCTGTGTTACCATACTCTCAAGACTCTTTAATTGATTATGTTGGGTGGGAAAGTGTGACAGTTTTAAAGTCTGTGCATTTCCAGTGCTTGCAAAAACAGTTTTATCATTGGCCTGATTTCCTGATGGTATTGACGTCATGTTTGTTGTAGATTTTGAAAAAACGTTTTTAGGCTGGGCTGCTGGCCTTACAATTTTTAACAAGTCAGTGCTGGTCCCTGAAGAAGCAGTTTGACTTTGATAAATACTTGCCGTCATGTTGGCCTGTGTCAGCCCCTTTCCCTGGGGTTGAGGCTGTACAACATGGCTAATCGTGGCATTAGGTGACTGAGTTCTCCCGGCTGATACATTCGCAGCAGATGGCTTTCCTTTGATTTGTGTTTGGTTAACACGAGCTCTAATTGGTGCAAGCTTCCTTTGCTGCTGCACTGTTGTTGCTTGTGGCTGGTTTTCTATAATATCTGTGACTTGTGATAAGGTACTTGTAACCACTGTCCCACCTTGACTGCTCAAGAGCTGCTGCATATTTGCTGGCAAAACTAAACGCTGTTGATTTTGCTGTTGATTATACTGCAACACAGTCTGTTTGTTTTGCTGCTGCATTTGTTGTTCCAGTTGCTGCTGTTGCAATTGTTGTTGTTGCTGTAAATGTTGTTGCTGCTGTAATTGTTGTTGTTGTTGCAACTGCTGCAGCTTCAATTGTTGTTGCTGCTGTTGCTTTAACTGCTGCTGTTGGAGCTGTTGCTGTTGAAGCTGCTGTAACTGTTGTTGCTGTAAGCTTTGATTCACATTTTGAGTCATGGCTAGAGCCTGTGCCTGCTGGCCTGTGCTGTTAACAAATACGTAATTTCCATTCATATTTGTTTGAAAAATCATTGCTTGGGTAGTAGCCTGGTTAGAGGCAGTAGAGATCCCTTTAGAAAGAATATTTGGCATCCCCTTTTCCGGTTTGCTTGCTATGCTTTGTGAATAGACTTTGCTTGTCCTTAGACTATTAGGGCTGCTTTGAAATGAAACCTGCTGTCCATTAGTTAGCACTTGACAAGAAGATGAAACAGCCTGAACAGAAATTGGGTTTATGCTGCTACCAGGCAGTGTGTTGTACACACTATTGACAGTTCTTAGCACTGTCCCTTGGTTTTGAATTGAGCTGTGGCCTTGCAAAGTTTGTATAGTTTTCTTAACAGGGTTATCTTGTGTTGGTGGTGTCTGTCTATGGTGTACAGAGGTTGTACTGAGGGTTGGTGTTGAGGCCAAGTGTGGTAATACAATATTTGCTTGGTTGAAGGAACTGCTTGTGTTTACTAATGATAACAAGTTTGTATCACCACTAGACTGACCCTGTTGCTGTAATATGGATGCTTGATTCAATTGACTGGCCAGAAGCTGCAAAAAAGTAAAAAAGCTAAATCTATGGCCAGAAGCTGGAAAAGGCAATTAATTGCCAGTGCAATGAGGCATCATCATCCCAAAAATTCTGCGTTGAATAATTCTAAAGGTGCTGTGGCAAAAAAAATGACAGAGAAAACATAATCTCATTGCCTCGGCAGAAATAAAATATTTTCTTACAAAAATCCAATCAGATGCATATTTCATAGGTACTGTCCTGTTCTATATACCAAATAGCATAAAATTATTAATACATGCAAAACCTCTCTTAAATACCTAATGACTTGTTTTGTGATCTCTTATTTTGAGGGTAATTGGAATCAGATTGAATTTAACAACTTCATATCATGTATTTAAGCAAAATATCTAGTACCTTTTTACATAACCTTACAATACTTTTAAAATATATTGGAATATATTCAAAGACTCAAGATTAACAATACCCCTGTTTGGAACAGTTAAATATCAAATGAAGAGTTGGGCAAGTTGTCTTACTCTAAAATACAATACTTTAAAACTGTAACTGTTAGATTTTATGAATATAAATATAACATGTTAAATCAACTTTATCTTGTGGAAAATACAAGCTAAAATATAAATGGATGATAAACAAACTAACCTGTGCATTGCTGAGAAATTCATTCAAAGCCTGTGGGTCACTGAAAAAAAACAATTGTGATTGGTTTTTGCATGAAAAATTTGAAAAATTCATAGCTTCAGTCAAAGAGAATAATAATGTCTGAATTATGTACTTCATGATGTAAGGTTATATGTGTAGAGAAACACAGTTATTTGCTTAAATCTAGATTTCACAACTAGTGGAAAAGTTAATAGATTAAGACTTTGGGAACCACAGCTTGATGAAAAAATTTACAGTAAGTACCATGACAAAAAAGACAAGTTTTTAACAATGGAAGGCATTGAGCTTCTTTCTATATTTCTGCTTCATTTTTTGCTTTCATTGCCTAGGCCAAAATTTGAGCAGCAAGGGATGCATTATAGCAATTTCAACATTAGAATTGAATTTAGATTGGAAAAATGTATCTTTTAGACTTAAGTTACTTGTTGACCTTAAGAAGCACATCAGAAATGTGTCCCCATTTGTGATGCTACCTTAGTTCACAGAAATTCTTCTAACCGAATTTTAAGCTTGTTTTCTTCAATTTCATTCGTATTTTAATCAAAATACATATATTCAAGATATATGCTTTAATAAATTGGAATAACTGTGTAAATGAACAGGCAGGGACAGAGCATGGTGATGCTAATGTATGTCTGCATACATTAGGGACAGAGTGTGTCTACAGACTTTGAAAATGAGGAATACATTCTGTTTGCTAAGTGAATCCTCTGGCATGTACACTCCCCTCACGAAAGTATCCGAACAGTTTCGAATTCAGTTGCGAATCTGTTATTAGAGAAATTTGCTTACAAATTTCAAAGTCAGTCTTCATGAAAACTTTTTTATCAATTTCCTCGAATTTTTTCTTGAAGTTTTTTGGCCTTTGATCTATTTATTTGTCAAAAAAAATAATCTTATCAATATGCAAGCAAACTCTGTGAGGGTTTTTCCTCAAGATGGTAGCGCACCGAAACAAAAGAATTGACTTTTGAGCAATGTCTAGAAATAATTAATCATAATGATGGGAAAAAGCTATGATTAAACTGTTAGACCATTGGATGCCCAAAGACTACCGATTTCGAGATATGCAAAGAGATTTGAAAAACAAGAAGTCTAAAAAATTTTTCACTGTCAAAAAGAGCAAGGGCTCTCAAGACACCAACGTCTGAGCGTTCCGCTCTAATCAAATTTTCATCAAAACTGGTTTGCATCGTTAGGCAAAACTGCATTAAATGTTTATAAACAATTAAACTTTTAAAAGCTGTTGATTAATAATGCAGGGAAAACGATAAAGAATTGTGAATGTTTCCTTGTACCGACCGACTTTGGCAAAACTTGCAGCGGTAAAGAAATAATATGGCTTTATGGCCCTGCACTGAATGATATGTCTGCTTTCCAAGAAAATTTTTGATCTGATAAAATGTTACCAAATGTCATCTATGTTTTATAATCGATCAGTGGCAGCTCCATGCAAACATTTTTCCCAACTGAAAGTAAACACATTGTACTTCTCTTTATTCGAAAATATTTATGTCTCAAGAACCAGTTTGTAAAAAATTACCATGTTTTATTGGCCGATTTTAACTAACGAGTCCAAGTCACCTGACTTTGCTATTCTCCACTTATTTGAAATCAGTTGATTTGTGTAAGGCTTGTAGCACAAAGGTTTCTCATTTTAACAAAAAAATATAACAGATAAAAAGCGCAGAAGTTTTGCATCATTTGAATGTTTTGGTTTATTTTGGAAGGGTTTCTCAAAAAATCATTATCACAAAGTTAAAAAGTCGTTTTCTCTAGCCTAAATTTGTTTTTGTCAGAAAGCGCAATCGATCTTCGAACTGTTTGGGTACTTTCGTGAGGGGAGTGTATTTGAAGCTGAATTCTGACATTGTTATTAACAAAATGAATTCATTTTTGTTTCTACTATACTCTATATTAAAAACAATCATGAAAACATGCGTTATTCATTGTGTCAAAGATTTTTAAAGCTGTATGACTTTTCTGTTAGAAGAAAAAAAACTGTTTGCCCAGAATTTACCAGCGAAACATGAATCAAACTTTAAATTAAACTCAAAATACTTTTTTCAAACTTTTCCAGCCTTATATTAGGGATGCAGCTTATATACAGATATATAAGATATATATTTTTACTTACACAATAAATTGACTATCTGGTAACAGTATTTTCCCCCTTTGTACTGACATTGTTGCTGTGAACTAGATGTTCTTAGTGTCGTAATTCTTTAAAAATATTAGATTGTTCTTCAATTCTATTTTGTTAAAACTTGAGAATAATTTAAGTACTTTTGTCTTAACTCCATAGGTAGATTTTGGCTTGAAATTCTTGGACAAAAAATGACTAAAACTTTAAACTGGTATATACACAATAGGTTGTTATTGAGTTCTGGTTGTCAAGGCATGAGAGCTTTAAGAGGTTCAGGACACTTAACAACATAACAAAGGATTAATACTTATTGATCGTTGTTTATTATTTTGTAGCTTCTGTATATTTGGGTGGGGTTCTTACAATTACGAGTCCCCAAGTATTTTTGCCTACAAGATTCATAATGCGAGCTCCTTTTCGGAAATTTTTCGTATATCAAAAAGCAAATTTTACACATCAGAGCGTGTAACAAACTCAAAATTCTTTTTTGATTCGAGCAAACACGTGGAGAATTCAATGGAAAGCAAAACATCCGGGATCTTAAATGACGTCATGATGGGCGATTATGCAAAATATGCGCCCACAGAATCACCGAATCGCTGGCTTCGGTTTCAAAGAAATAAACACCGAACTGGAGCGATTTCATTGCAGAAGTAGTTAGCAAGGACCTCAGGAAGGTTGCTGCGTTTCAAAGCACCATAAAAGAGCCCACGGAAAGTTGGAACAGTATCTAAACTAAACGAAAAAAAATTTAGGCCAACGCAGAATCTACTGAAAGCCGCCATCGGGTCAGCGGCGAGTTGTAAATTTTGATGAAATAAAATAGCTTTTACCTGAAATTTTCCGCAAAATTTTTTTCCATATCACTTCCCCATGGCTCTGACTGTTCGATGCCTCACGTGCCAGGGCGCTCTTCTCATTTTCTGCACCGATTTTAAAGCACAATATTTGGAACACAGAATCCTGTCCTTCTTCTAACGTCATGTACTTTGTGTTGCATACACAATAGAAGATCTTTGGGGATCTCGAGTTTCAGGAAAGGGCACTTTTAAAAATGCAGACTTTCATTGTTAGGTTTGAATAAATTATGTCGAAAATATTTAGCTATGTTGTCATAATTATTTTTCATGTGATCAAGTAAAGCTCCCTCGCACGGAAAGTTAATTATTGGACACTGCGAGGATAAAGGTGCTACTTCTTTGCCAGTGTAGAAAGCCCGGGGGTAACTTCCACATACACTTGTACGGGATGTGCCAATTTTCGCAGTATTTTCAAGTAGAAAATAAATCTTGGGGTATCGATTTTGGTATTTACATGAATTCAGAATTCAGAATTTTTCATTTTCTATCAAAGGCTTAGTTACAAATAACTTTTGTATACTTCAAGCAGTTACAAACTGGTAATGACAGAAGTTACAAACAGAGCAAAACGAAGACAACAAAATAATTTACTAGAATACGTGTAAATATGGTATAATCAAACATGAAGTTTGGCAAACTTGAATAAAATTGGTATATTCATTTCATTTCATTTCATTGGTATATGAATATGAAATGGTATGCACTTCATATTTTATCGAAATTTTGGGGTTGTGTTTTTGGAAAATTTGTAAATTTTAGGGCATTTTCATATCTCTTTTCTGTATGGCACATCCCCGTACTTTGCATATTGAAGTTACCCCAGGGGTGGAAGGAGGATTTATGTTCAATTGATTGTGATTTTTTCCATTGTTTAAGATCACATTATTTTTTGCATTGAAAAATTTCAAAGCAGCACAAAAGCAAACTTTGCCAAGTGATAAGAGGGGGAGGGAGCTGCATATGGGTGCGAGGGCTGCTTGACAGCATCGATCAGGCAGTGTAGATAATAGAGGGACCTTCTACCAAAATTAGATATTTAATTAAAGAGTCCTTTTAAAAATCATGCAAATCAGAACTAGATACGAAGATTTGGTCACATTTTGTGATAATTTATAGTTTCTGCTTTGAAGGGACAGGATGAGGCAGGGGATCTCTTTCGATTAGTTAACTTGTTTCGAGGTCTTCCTTACTTTTGATATGTTACAGGCTGTTGCGCAACCGGCATGCTTTGCGACTATATTATCAAATAACAAATACGATCAATTTCAGCTGCTGCTAAGCATGCCAGTTGCGCAAGAGCCTTTAATTACATCAATAGAGTCCTGTTTTGAATACTTATTAGAATTACAATGCTAGAATTGTTTGATATTTTGTAGTATTGTGATGTAGAAGAATTGGTAATGTAAAAGTGTAGTGAAATTGTAAATCGATGAAGAAATAAATCAATGAAACTTAAGTTCTATGTAATAAAAGCCACTGCAAAAACATTTCTGAAACCAACAGAAATCTTAAACCTTCCGAAACGAGGCATGCCTCGTTTGTGACTGCCTTTTCATAAAGGTTCTTTTGTGTGGAAGGGGCATTGATCTTTGGTGGAAAAATAAAATAAAACGAGGGCCAATTTGAGACTACGGATAATGGAAAATACTGCATAGTTAGGGAGTTTACTCTTTTAAATAGTTAAAAGAAGGTAAAAGTTTTATTTTTTGCTATTTTTTATAAAAGTTTTGGTAAAAGTTTTATTATAGTTTCGACCATCGTAGCAACCTGTCAGAGAGACAGTAAAAGAGAAAAACTCAAATTTCATCAAAACAACTTCAGCATCATCACACTACATGAAGCTCAAAAAAATATATTTATGGAGTACAAAATATCCAATATTCGAATAAATGTTCTGAACTAATATCTGTTTGTAATAATTCGAATTACGCAAAAAATGAGATTGAAAACGAAAAATGCATGACATTACAAAACAAACTCGAGGACTTAGCATTAAGCAAAGTAAGCTTACAGAAAAATACTGAACTCAGTTATTGCTGTTTAATCAGAAAACTACAAAGAGATTCAACTGCATTGATATAGTGCTAAAGGGCTTTGGGGCCGAGCCTCATTTGATAATGCCGGAAACTGACCAATATATATTCATTGAAATTTTTTTTTATATAATTTTTACGTAAGCCCCCTCCCCCCCCCCTGATCTTTGGTAGCATTATACCCTCAGACAACTATGCTCGTAGCTAAAATGGTTTTAAGGCATTGGAGTTAAGCAACATTCGATTGAACAAACTAAGACATATTACATGGACAAAATGGACGGCTGGTTCCACAAAATGGACGACAGCCGAATGATGGCTTTGAAATATCAAACAAGCATTAGTTTCAATCTTTAAAATAAATGTAGCACAGATACTGTACATTAGCATATCTGCTATGAAGTCAATCTCCACAAGGACATCCTGTAACTAGAAAATGCTTCCTTGAAAAGTGATTAATCACTCTGGCGTACTTCTAATACTTGTCTGATAACCACTGTTCCATTTTGCTTAGAGTGAGGAACGTAAATACGAATAACGAATGTGTTATGACGAGGTGAGTTAATCTAAAGCAATTAGGATATGTTCATTATACTAGTCATTGATTAGAAATGCGAAAGCAGGATCGTTTTGTGCAAAATTGAAATGCTTCGAGATTCTTTGGTCAAGATCAGAATTTTGTCACGATCAATGCAAGGTTGGAAAACGTTTACTGGAAAGGCATAGAAACATAATTTGAGATAGGATGAGGAGACCTTAATCAATTACGATATAAAGAAAAGTCAACTGGATAAACTTTGCGTTTAGTAAAGTGTTATGATTCAATCAGATAATAGAAAAACATTCTAAAGTAAAAATCATTGTTATTTATAAACCTCATTTCCTGAAATAAGAAAAAACTGCGAATGATGCACCAAAAACAAGAAAGATGTAGAACCAAAAAAATATTCGGTCAATGTAGTAACCAATCACTTCCCATTGCTTCTTATGATCACACTCTTCCTGTGTGTGCGCATTCGAAGGAGCCTCTTTTACAGGTTTCTTAGCCTCTCTTCTATGAACATTGCGATTGTCTAAATCATTGATACATTTGCCGTTTTCCTCATCACCGTCTTTGATGTCTTCTAATTCTATGTTCACAATTTCTTTTGAGGATTTTCTAACTGAATCGGTGTCAAAGACGCCAAGCTTGCTTGATTTGTTGCTTGTGATCCTGAGAGCGAGGCTGCGTAACCAACTTGGAGGCTTGGTGAATTTGTATGCAATGCTTGTGGTTATGATTCCAGTTACACAACCAAAGGTCACAACATAAAACAAAATAACATACAGAACTCCAACCAAGGGAGCACTGTCCCCTTTCCTGGGTAGATCCTGTGATATCACCATCAAATACACGCCCATTGTTAGCAAAATTGTCACTGCAAAGCCTACCCTCTCTCCTGTTTCTGCCGGTATCTGGAAAATCAAAATTGACAGGAAAACGACAGCCATCATTGGTAAGATGAGGTAAAGGAGAAAATAAAGTGGCTTTCGCTTTAACTCGATTCTGTAAACGACTTGTGAAAAGGAGTAGTCGCAACAACCACTTTTGTGTTCGCTCGTTTCTGCTGACATCTTTTCAATGCTCCATTCACCATGGGTAATTTCTTTGCCTTCTAGAACTAAAACAGAATTCTTATTAAGCAATCTAAACATAAACACCTCGTGGTTCAGGGGCCTTCACAATGCCTGATTGAAGGGGGAGAATAGAATAATTAGTACAACCATTCATAGGTAAATATTCCGCGGAGCGCCCAGGCTAACCAAAGGAAATTGAAGCCCTTTCTCCAACTGTTTGAAAAGAAAACCCTCAATAAATTGTAACTCATCTGAAAATATCTACGAACAGCTGATAGGAATATGCTTAAGGGGCACTTCCACGCTACCTCCCCGTGATTTACCTCATGATCCGTAAGGGGATTGTTTCGCAGAAGGGACATAGCAAATTCGTCTGTAGGGTAATTTTTCGTTTTCTGTACATAGCAAAAGCTCTTCGCTTCTGTATGTTACCTGATGTAGCAAAACCATAATAAAGATCAATAACAGATCATTAGAAAGAAATATACTTACTTGAAGGATGTTGTAAAGCGAGCTGCAAACGACGTTTTGTATATGATTTAGAAGCGAATATCAAACGACAGTGCTGAAAGAGACAGAATTATCTTCAGTATGAGACATTCTTGTTTAGTTAAATTTACAAAGATGTTGTATTGTTTTTGGCCTACTAATTCAATTCATTCTGGTACGGAAAGAGGGAAACGATACATTAGCGTATCCACGAGCATGATGAAAAAGACCTGGTCCCGGGCCTCGAAACGAGAGGAAAAAATTACGTGTGCGAAAAGGTGGGAAGGAGGCAGGAGGACAAGAACGAGAAAGAAAGAAAGGCGTACCCAGTGCAGGACAAATAAGTAAAGTAGAATTCGAATATGACCATAATGAACATCTAATCTCGTTATGTTTCAAATAAAATATTAAAACTTTCAGCATTCTTATTGACTCTGGAATGAAAATGGACCCTGAGAGAAGAGGTACATATCACTTGGCATCAATTGTCAGCTTTGAAGAGGAAAGGGACGGGAAGCAGAGTTGAAAAGGGGAAATGGCTTAGAAAAAGAAAAAGCGAAAAGAACTATAATAGAGGAACTTTGGCTTTGGCTTGGAGGGAAATTATGGGAGTTTACCATGAAGAAATTGGGCCCAACAAGGAACGCAGAGGTTGGGACAGGAGGATGATAGCATCCCCAAGTTTTTCTCAATCATACACTGAATCATCTTGCCTTTGGTTACTTACCATAATGAAAATAATTAAGCTCCCCTTGTAACTAGTACGTTCCACGTCCTCAGTGCCCTTCATTCCTGAAACCATGACGAAAGAAGTAAAGCTAACTCACCTGTTCATCTATTGGAAACCATACAATATTTATTGCACAGGAGCTCTTCCACACTACAGTTGAAAACCAGACCAGAGTTCCATTGCTGTATACATGCACAGGCGTACGATAGATATCAGATGGAGCTTTGGAGCTATCATCAGCCCTACACGAATCAGAATAAACGTCAGTAAAATATGATTTAAATATCAAACGGCAAAAATGCAATTGAAGAATGTCCTACCTAAATCATGCACAGAAAATACACAGATATTCAGTGTTGACCGCAAACAAAAATATTCAACAAAGTAAAAGACACGATTTAAATGGCATTGTTTTGTTAGCAATAATGATTAGTCCGTTTGACTGGCATCCTTGGTAATAGAAGCATCTGTACCTAATGAAAAGATATGTTCGAAACGTTGAAATTGCATTTTAAATTTCAAATGTAGAAAGTCTTTATTCAATTATTCTAATTTTTGGTAGATAACCATCGACATACAGCACGCTAAACACCAATGACATCATAAAGAAGCTTTTTGACGTACGTATTGTAAAGAAGAACATCAGGAGTCCATATATCTCCATTTGCAAGATTAATCAAATCAACACCATTGAAGTTCTTTGGATTCCATTTCAGACGATGATCGGTCCATCGCTACAAAAATAGAAATTATAATCAACATACTAATATATTCTATTAACACCATCATGACCACTTATTATGTACAACATTTAACACTTATTTACAATAGATATACAAGTATGTTTAAAAATAAAATTAGTTACATAAAGTGTAACTGGATGTAATGAAAATGCTTGTGTTCAAATCAAAAGCAAGTTGATTATGAAAATCATTAAATACAAATTTAAATACAGAAGTCGCCTATACAGAGGTTTGTAATGTTTACATAATTAGTATCCCGTATGTATATTAAGTCCCGTATGTAATCCGCCCATGAAATCTCGCACAGACGTGTTTTGTTATTTAATTCAATTCTTATGTATGGAGTTCATATACAGTTGGTATTTTAGTAACTATCTAATCATGGACATTTCTCTATGATTAGCTCCTAAAACATTTTAAGGTTGGAAGCACAAGTAAAAGATTTGAGCAAAAATGGCAATGCCAAACTTTATTAGGAGCTTGTCTAAAATAAAAACTGTACAAGAAAAAGCTTCGGCAAAACATGTAAACAGAAAAGAGTCATAGGTTAATAAACATACTGAAAAAAGGAGATATTGCCTAAAACCAGCACCTTCTGCGCAACTGCCGAAAACCAGTATCACATACCCACCTGTGAGACTGCCTAAAATTAACCCAAATCTGAGTTAATTAGGTAGCTGCTGCTCCAAAATGGTTAACATGTTGTAGCATTATTGTTACTTTATAATTATTACCATTATGATCATTATTTGCTTTTTACTCACCATGACAATCGAAGTATGAGTCACTAAAACTTCGTCAGTTATGCTCTAAAGAAAAATTAAAAAATGTGTCAGAATTCATCTGCAAGGAAATTTCTTGCATTGAAATTTTGTAAACTTTCGGAGAACAGGTTATGTTCGTGTTGTCTTGCCTGAGTTTTTATATCTAAGAAAATAGAAAAAAACAATAAAACATAAAATGAGATTATTCCTTGCACAGATTATTTTTCTGAGATTCTTTTGCCCGAAAACGCGTCCAAAAGCTTTTTGTCTGAAATTGCTTGTCCAAAACTTTTCTGCCAAAAATTTACAATTTCAGCGTATCTATTTTACAAAATTCCTTTTTTCTGAAGATTTTGCATAATCTTCCAATAACACCGAGTACCGAATTGTGTCGTCATCAAAATTCTATTTTTAGAATTTCTTAAAATTGGCCACATAATCTGAAAGAGCAGCATAAAATACCTCTCAATATGCAAAATTTGTTAGATATGTTCCAAATCGGGCGAGATATGGCCAATGAAAGATTTCAAGTTTGCTAACGGATTGCTGTTATTCTGGCCTGGTTTATAAAGTTATGAATAAAGATCAAATTATAGAGGTTTGATGGGGCAAGATTCTATGCTCATGTGGCCATATCTCAGCCAATTCGTAATACCTTTAACTTATTTTGCATATCTAGAGGAATTTCATGATGCTCTTTCATGTTCTGGGATCAAAATTCATAAATTCTAAAAATAGATCTTTGTGACGTCATCACTTCGGTAATCTATACACACTGTAAAGAAGGCATGGTGTAATTTTGTTTGGTCTATAGTTGTATCATGGTATAGTTGAAGGCATGGTCTATAGTTGTATCACAGAATAAACTTTAAACCTGATCGCAAGCAAGGATGGAGACTATGGAGGGGGAGAGGCGTTGCAGTCCTCCGCTCTTGTCAGATGCTCAAGATCAGAGATTGAAATAAGCAAAACAAATATTTTTACCAGCTTCTTGATTTTAAGCAGCTTTAGATCGAATTCAACCCGAACGGGATCGTAGCTTGAATTTGATGGCCTTGCTATGGCGGCAGCCTTCGACTTCAACAACGCAATGAGTCTTGCTTCATCCGCATGCTGGGTTGCAGATCCTGCAAAGGCAAAGAATGCAAGTTTAAATAATTCCTAATCACGGATGCCTTAAAGGCAAGGCGGGAAAAGGGATGGGGCAGAATTATTGCAATTTTGATCCATGCAACTTTGACTCGTGAGTCAGACGCAAGGAAAAAATGCATTGAATAGACTGGCCTTGAAACAGCTTAACATAGGTTTTTTGTGTTTAGAAAACGAACCTAAAAATAATCCCTCGCTTTTTGTATAAAAATACACTAGGCTCGCAAAAGTATGGAAACGGTAGGTCAAAATGGCGGCTCACAGTGACCACGGGCCTAAGCCAACCAATTTCAAAATCCCTTGGTGTAGTGCAAGGTGTTGTTTTACGACACCTTGTTGCAAGCACTCATTTCTGAAAGACCTTGTCAATGTTCCGAACCACAGTATAGGAGTGCCGCAATACTTCAATGAAGAGGCGCATAGAAATAGGACCAAGTATTCTCTAATCGCTTTTTCCTGGTAGGCTTGGCAACCAGGACCCTTCCCTCCAAGCTTTCTCACCTTCTACAATTACAGAAACCGCCACAAAGCCGTTACAGTGTTTATTTGGTTGAACAATGAAGTCTAATTACAGAAGTCCTGTCAGCGTATTGTAGCCGCCATTAAAAAATTTAAAAGGAATTCGTTTACTGAGCTCTTGAAGACCCATAAAAAGTCAGTTGGACTTCCAGTTCTTTTTTATTTGAACCTAGAGACTGATATTAACTGACTATTGTAACATAATAATGAGTTTCATGTATAAACAATCATCAAGTGTATAAAAGAACACAAATCTAACAGAAATTACAGATAAAGAAACAAACATGATATCGCAAGCAAGAAATACTTTCCTGTTCAACTCAGGAACTACGTGGGTAGAGAGGAGGGTGATCAAGATTTTGATGGGTTGTTATGACGGAGCAGAAATTTGTGAATATACATTCTTCAAAACTTAAATTCAATAATGAGTTAAGGAAGTATTGGATTATACAGAAATGATGAATTGTTCTTTAATGGTATTGAAAATAAACAAGACTTAAAAGTTTATAACTTTTGACATAGAATAATTTTACCCATTGATATCCGGGAACTATTCAACAAAGCTATAGACCATAGGTTCTTAATTATTTTAAGTGCCGGGCCAGAAAAACATATAGATTATCTTCGGGGGCCACTTGGTTTTCAACTTTTACATACCTTGTGTTAAAAGGCTGCTCAAAATTAAACTCAGATCTCATTTTTACCAGGCTAAGTTAGTGATAAGATAGGCATGCCTATTATTTCGTGCCTGCCTATTTTATCTACCTTAGAATAAACCAAAAAAATAGTTTTCACAAAGGTTTTGTAGCTTTATGTTTTCTTGCACCAGGCTGCGTCAGAAAATCGTTCTATGCTATTTTTAGGCCAGAAGGTTAATCGTTCGTTAGTCTCTTGTTGGGTCGGTTTGAAGCGCCTGAAGTCAGGTCGAGGGACTGCACAGCGTATTTGAAAGAAAGGCCAAAATTTTATGTTAGTGGATGAATTCAATAAAGGCCGCCAACATGGTTGGCTGCAAGAATTTTTCTAGGTTATATTAATCTAGGAATGGCCAGAAACAGCACCTCAAATAGATTTTAACGGGAGAAAATTCAAAGCAATATTCTTATGGTTTTCATAACTAGATTCCATAGTTTTCTCTGTTGACATGAAAAAGGAAAAGTCTCGCAAGATTTTAGAATGATCTTTGCATAACAGCGTGTAAGATGGAGAAAAGTAATAAATTAAAAAGTAGCTAATTAATCGAGGTGAAAAGCATTCGGCGGGCCGGATAAAATTTTGCTGCGGGCCAGAGTTTAAGAATGGCTGCTAAAGACTATGCTAAAAACCTAGCAGAAATTACAAAGAAAGAAAGAAATATCGCAAGCTAGCAAAACTTTACTATTCAACTCGGGAATTCCGTGGGTAAAGGTGAAGGCTACTCCTGTAACCGAGTTCGAACGTTGGGAAATGCTCTGTTAGGGGCGCATCGTCATGAGCTACGGCATTGTGTGAGAGGGGTTGCCAGTTCCTTTCCATGCTGCCTTTTACCTCCCTAGAGTGTTTCAACTTGTTACTCATTTTCAGCAGATCAAAAAAGGCTATGTACTCACCAGCAATGAAGCATAGAAGCACGATACCAAAATTAAAAGACCACTTCGCTGACGTCCAAGCCATGTTTCCGTGAATGAAAGGTTCCTGGAATGAAAATGAATCGACAAAGCCAGCTCTATTCTGACTTCAAACCGCAATCTTGATAAGGGGGAAGTGCTTTGCTCATTAGAAACTATAAAAACAGCGTAAACAATGAATGGCAATATATTGCTGGAAAACTCCTACGCTGCTTTTGATAAGGGGTTAAAAATATCCCCTCACCTCATCGGAGAAATGATTCTATGAGACCTTAGCGAAAAATTCACTTGCATCGTTGTCATCGTCATTATATATCTACTCATATTCATATATTCATATTTTATATTTGATTTGTTTAAGGAGGGTTGCCCTTCAACGGAAGTTGTTTTTCAAGGGGCCCCCCAATAGAAACTTATATACAATTGCAATGCTAAAAAACAATGATATTAAAGACCTATTTACAATTACATGGTATAATATGGTATAATACAGTATAAGAGGAACTAGTCAACTCTGTATTGATCTTTTGAAACCATCCAGGGAGGATTCCCTATTCATTAACAGTTGGATAGAGGACGTGCTTAGCGAATCGAAAACTCATTAAGGCCTATAATTAGCATTATATATGACTCAACAAAACAATCATATATAGAACTGGTGAAAAAACAATCAATATAGAACTTAATACGTATAGAATGAAAACAAATCAAAATTGTGAGTTACAGTGGTGGGAATTGCGGGGGTGTGAAGGCGGAAAGGGGGGGGGGGGGTGGTGATGACGAGCATCCCTAGCTTTTGCTAAATTCTCGGTTAAAAAAAGTTGGTATGCACATTTGTCGGTACACTTTGTCATTTGGCGGCACATTCGCTTGTTTTTGTAGGTTTTGCCGCCCCCTCCCCCACCTGAAGAATGAATCCACCACTGGAGAAATAAATATTTTGCAGTGTCTAAAGTTACAGGTTTTCCGCTTCAATTTGAAAATAGGGTCAGTGTTTGATTGTTTTATTTGTTGTGGTAAAATCCATCATTGCTTTATTTCTAAAGTAGATCACATATGGTCTCCAAAAAGCGTTGTTTTTGCTCGTAGCTTTGAGCCTGGGGCCATTGCAACTAACACTTCTCTTCCCTATATAACCCTTGTCAATTTTTCTCATTTTCAACCGCATCTTTTCAGTTTGCTAATAACATGAACATTAAGCAAATACGTGAATCTTGAAAGCAATAAAACATAAGATCAATCTAACCTTTAGATCTTCCAAGCAATAGACAACAGTGCCTTGTAAAGTGAGGTGCAAACGTTGCTACATTTTCCAAACAGTCATAAAGTTGACAAAAGCAAATTCCTTTCTATGAACTACAGGAACATTTCCGTATAAACTTGGTGCATTTAAGAGAGGTAAAACGTTGTTATACACTGCAGTGTTTATAATTGTGTATATGCAATTTTGAGCAGAGTTAGTCCCTTCTTTTGCTCGGCGCATAAGTCGTTTGATTCTTCAAAATCTACATGTTCGTTGAAATCACCATAGAAACAACAAGCAGTGTTTGCGAATTATTGATATGTCTTCAGGGGCTACCATGGTTGTTTGCAAAACTTTTATGAGTTTTTAAGGTGGTGATAACGTTCATTTTTTATTGCTTTTATTACAGTCTTTTGTTTGCAAATAGCCTGTCCATCACAGAGAAGACTTATCAAGCAATGGAGGATGTGTTAGGAGGAGGAGGCTGTCTGTGTCTTTAGAGAGGTATGGGCATTTCAAAGGAGAAGAGTGGATGTATCGAAGGAAGATAATGTATGTGTCTATGGCTTGAGTTGGTTGTCTTATGACGAGGCCGGATGTGTCATAACGAGGATTACATGAAGCGAATGGAAAAAAGCAAAGCTAGCTGGAGAGGAAAACGTTTGTGACCATGCCACCAATCTTTCTAGAATTGATTTCAGTGCTATATTTTCAACGACAACAACAAATATTGAAAGGTTGAAATGGGCACCCTGGCACCCTAGACCACGACAACGAGAGACAACTTGGCTCTCTAAATCCTCCTTAATGGTAGCGCTTGTCACGAATTCGAACCTTTTGTGGGTTTGTCCGTTAATGTGGGTTTATGTTGATTGGTTTTTAGTTTGGCTAAAATCAAAAAAGGAGGAGTAATTTAACCCAGCGAGTTTTATTTGTGAAGTTCTGTATCAAGATCGGGACACGCTCTTTGTAACCATGGAAAGAGATACCTTCCAAAGTGGGCAACTCTCGAAACAAACAGCGGACATTAAATGTCTTTCCTACCGTGGAAACGCTGTGCAAGTTAGCTTCGGACAACGGACACCTCAAAATAACAGGCATCTCAGTAGCTCTGTTCCCTAACAGTGTCCGTTATATAAAGTTTTTGCTAGTTATAACCCTTCTCCTGTTATAAACAAACATCATGCATACCACAATATATCACAATAAGCATTTGTTTAAATATTGTCTTCTTCTTTCTTGTTCAATATCAATAGAAAGAACAGACTGCTGTTATTCATCTTTCTTACTTTTTCTAACTTACATCAAAACAACACATTCATTATTACAATCTAAATATAATTAAATTATTTCATACTCTGTTAGAAAAACATATAACATTATTCAAGGTATAGACATATAAACGAAATGAAGGTATAAACGAAAACAAATACATGAAGGGCTATAGTTACGGGGAGATGTGGGTTAAGGGGGGTGTGACAACCCCTATGCAGTTAAATCCATTTTAAAAGAGATGATTTTTTGTCATGTAGGGTATTCCACTGGAAAATTTCAAACTCGCCGCCAAAAAAGATATCGCGCAATTTTTGTCGGTAAACGGAACCTGTACACCCCCTTGCACAATAGCTAGCGAGTAGCAACGGCCCTGTAGAACAGTGTTATTAAACAAACTCGTGCCATCTTTGACAAATAACCAGAAGAAGATCCCCCAGCTCAACAAGTCGATATTTCAAACAGTAAATTTGCTTTCCTTCCTATAAGAAGATAAACTTGTGGAGCCCGTCAGATTTAATACCATATACTTATCACCAAGAAGAACTTATTTTAGCTACTAAAAAGCACGTCCAATAATAGCCAATTCGCCACTTCTGAGTTCAGAGGCTATTGACATCGGTAGAATTAAAAGATAAGACCGTTTCGTGTTCGCATCTAAGAGACAAAAGTTTGGGTGTAAAATGTTTATGCTGATTGAACGTACTTCACTTCGAGTCCAAGCAGAACAGAACACGAGGCTATTACAATAGTGCCAAGGTATCCCCAGAAAAACATTCGATCCAGAAAAAACGCGATTTCTTGCCATTGCTTCTGATTGTCAGCCTCGACCTGGGTGAAATCTTGCGCAAGCGCAGCTACTCCGAGGTGTAAGCTTCTCCTTTGCCTTAAAATTGTCATTGATATCTGGTCACTCTTCTCTTTTCTTAATTGTTGACTCCTGTTCTTGTTCATATCATTATCATGTTCGGATTCCGTGAAATCTGTCAATTCTTCGTTAACAGAATGCATATCTTGAATAGGGTGATCGTTAAAGGACGCTTTCAGTGCTCCAATTTTCTTTGAGCTCTTTTTCGTCAACTTAATTACGAGTCTGCGTAGCCATTCCGGAGGACTGGTGACTTTGAATGCCATACGGGCGGTCATAATACCCGTGACGCAGCCAAGCACCATAATGTAAAACAATGTAACATACAAAATGCCCACTAAAGGTGCGCTATCTCCTTTCCGGGGGAGGTCCTGTGCAATCACCATAAGATAGACACCCATAGTAAGAAGGATTGTCACTGCAAATCCAATTCTTTCCCCTGCGTCAGCTGGTATTTTGAAAATCAACATAGACAACAGGACGACAGCAATGATAGGGAATATGAGATATAGAAAGAAGTATAGTGGTCTTCTCTTTAATATGAAAGTATACACAACTTGGGACACAGGTGCATCGCAGCAGTCATAATGGTGCTCGTTGGTCTTCGCAGTTAACGAGAGTACATCCCATTCGCCGTTGGTCACGTGATGTTTACCTTAGTGCGAAAATGACAGAAATTTAATTTTGTTATGGTCATTGCCAAATTTTATATATATTGCATATATAGCCACTATATTTGTTACGCCTTCGTTAGACTTATATATCATCTTTATGGATATTGGTAAATAGATGACATCTTTACAATTCCATCAAATAAACACATATTCTATTATGTTGTTTAGATTGTTGAGCAGGGCGATATTACATTCTTCATTTTAATATCTTCCTTTCTTCACAAAAGAAAGAAATCTATCATAGAAACTTTATAAATGGAAACTTGAAGCTTTGCCCGATACTCGATTGATGTTGATACCAAGCATAATAAATACATGGGTACGAGGAAATATTTAAAGGCACGCTTTGCGACCGGCCTAATATCGTTCTGCGTGAAAATACAAAATACAGTCAATTTCTAAAGACAACTGCTGCTAAGCATGCTGGTTGCGCAAGGGCTTTTAGACTTTTCATCTGAAACTCTTTAGTGTATAAAATGTAAGAATAAATCTCGATTCTAAGCCATCCAGGATACCTTCTCAGTCATCTATCAAAGCAGGCTAATCAGAAACGCAAGCACGTAACTGTCAAGGTTGCCTAATCAGTGCCACTTGCTTATTGAAAATATCACAAATGGGTTTTTATTTTTGTTCCAACTACTGGCCTCTTATGCGAAGAAATTGCAACTACTTTTTGACACAGTCTAGGTGTTCTTCTAAATGTTTCCAAGTGGCATAACCACAAGATTTAAGTCATAATCAAAAACTGCAAGACAGAAGAGGCTGTTCTCACTAGGAAAAAATTTGAAGGTACGAATTTCGAATTACTGTGCTTCAGACAGAGTTGTAATTGTTAGGGTCACAAATACAGATCCAACGTTCTGAGGCACGAGTTTATGCAATGAAAAGTTGCCATACTCCAATGCGACCTATGGTTTCGTAGACCAATTTCTTTTAGTTTATATTTTTGTGCCTTGGATGAAGTTATTCTGCACTGTAAAACAAGCAGGAATCAGAAGGTGTGGTCACATTAAGAGGAAGGAGCAGGTTGATAACCATAGCCTCTAAGTTTTCTGCAAATTCCTTTGAGTGCTACAATTCTTGCCAAAAATAACTGGAACGTCTTACCATTGCAGCATGCAAATAAACAAAGCAAGTCTAAAACTACCTTACCAAAATATCACTGCCGCTTCAAAAATTTCGACGCCCTCCCCCCGTACAATGTTGATTTATTTTCTCAATACTTTCATACAGCTTCCAGTGAAAATTTTTTATCTTCAGCGTCAAAACAGCCAAATTGAACAGCATTGTAATGGGGGTAGGGGGGGATTTTTCAAAAAGCTTCAGTTTTGCGCTAGTGTTCCAAAAATTTTGGCAATGATTGTAGGTTGCAATAAATAAAAATTCAAAATTTTAACTTACTCCGGAGATTAGCAAAGCTTTCAGGCAGCTTGTGGAAGGACAATGTCATTCGATGCTTGGAATATGACAGAGAGCCAAATACAAGAGAACATGTCTGTGGATAATAAAATAAAATCATTATTGTTATACAGCTGTACAGCATAGGACAGCGCAAGAGGTCGAAAGGACAAAGAATCTTTGGTAACAAGTTCGAAGTTTTGTAATGCCATGTTTTCTTAGTGTATTTTGCTCTGTTCTTTCATATATCATTCTCTGTGTTAACTGTTCATCCTAAGTTACCTACTGTTATAGCCTCCATTTGATTTTAGAAGAAGTCTGCATTATTTGGACCCACCTTTGATGGGCAATACGCTTTGGGTACAGTAGTAAAGAAGTACCATGTTAGGCCTTGAAATCTGGGGGTACACTAACGCACACTAACAAACAAGAACCGAAGCTTACACTTAATAACGCAACAAATTTCTTAGGATATATTCTTTAAATGCCCCAGTTTTGGTTATTCTTGAGAGGGTGTAATAGGAAAATGGTCTTTGGTATATTTGGAGGTCTTACCTGGCTATCGACAGGGAACCATGTAATGTCTACTGCACAGGAGCTTTGCCAAACGACAGTTGAAAACCAGGTAATCGTTCCATTGCTGTAGACATGAAGCGGCGATTTGTAGAAATCTGCTGGTGCATTATTGTTCAGATCTGCACTGGAAAAGACAGGAACTTAAGGCTTATAAAGTAGAATCGTTGATTATCCAGTGCATAATGCATTTAGAAAAACACATGTTTATTTAGTTTGGGATCACAGAGACATTAAACAAAGTTTCAAACTTAGTGAAAAAGAACAAGAAATCAATAATTATTGCAGAAGAATCCCTGGGGAGGGAAGGGGGTGGGAATTCAATATGCCGTGGACGGGGTTGTGCAATTTTAAAATATGAAAACACACCCTAAAATTTAAGATTTTTTCCAAAAACCCTACCCCAAATTTAGATACAATGTGAAATGCATATCCTTAAATTTGATTCAAATTTGCAAAAATACAACAACTCAATCAAGAAACTGAGAACATATTACCCTTCTTTTAAAAATGATACCTCAAAGTTTAAGGTTATGCTAAAAATCAATCCTAAAATTTATGACCAAGCTTAATTTTCACAAAATTGGTACCCTTAACACAAAAGGGCACATCCCTTACCAGTAAATGTGGAAGTTACCCCCGGCGAAGGATCCCCTATCACGGGTGGTGCTTTTTTACAATATGAAAATATTGCCCATACAATGTAACATAGGATTTAGCATAAATCTAATGTAGTCTTTTATAGAAAGATTATCTAATGAACATGCATTCACCTCTTAAAGTTGTCATTGTGATACTCACGTATTGTAAAGGACAATGTCAGGAGTCCAAACAAAAGAACTGCCTAAATTGACCAATTTGGTACCATTATATTTGCTAGGATCCCAACGCATCCGAGGATCTGCCCACCTCTGTCAGAAGAATAGTATCATCAAGGTTATTCACAGTTTTTCCTAAAGGTAAGAATAAAAACAGGATGCAACAGGAAGGTAGGACTAATGTAGGCTCCGATTTTTAACAATAGATTCTGCAAAGGTTGGGTCATGGAGCCTTAACTGATAGCCAAAACTACTACAGCTTTCACTCTGATGAAACACCAGATACTGTGAGGGAAGCTCAAATGATTACTTATATTAGGGACGTGGCAAAACTCTGGTCTAGAGGAAAGTTGTCATGGAGACTTCTTGCATTGAAAATGTGCTACTGTGCCATTAATAAGAAGGATATTTATTGAATAAAAGTCAAGTTTTTCATTTTACGCCACATATCAATCACCATTGTTGTTGTAGTGAAGGTCGAAAACCTCACTATCATTACACTGGGTGTACGTTCAACTTATTCAGAAGTGACTAACAAACAGGCCAAGACTCAAGTGCTTCAGAGGTATCGTATGAAGATGCAAAATTTAGAATTTTTGACCAAGAATTTAGAGCAACTTTTTAGAATAATTGTGTTTTCTGGGGCGTTACACACTGACAGCTGTGACAATATATTTTCAAATCCTTCACCAATTCTACTGCAACCAACCATTTGCCTTTAGAAACCGTCGTCTTATTTTGTATAAAAATTTCATAGAAAATCTGATAAGGAATTATAAAGAAGCAAGATTATACTCAATTGCAAGGTGGGGGTACGACACGGCCGCAAAAGGTCGATTTGACGGTGACTCTTTAACTTGCTGTAAATCAATAATACTCACCATTACAACAAACGTATGCGTGATGAGATGTTGTTCCCTTGTAAGCTGTGGAAATCAAATGTTAAAATGCATATAAGATTCCAGATAGGCAGTTATAGTTTTGAAAGACAAACTGAACATTTACAGTTTATCCCTTTCTTGACAAGACGTGAAAAGACCTAATTGCCCTAGGTTAGCCCAGCATACAAAATGAAACAAACCAAAGTATTAATTAGTAAGAATCATTTATGTGTATTCCTTGTAGCTGTGCGTTTTTTTGTTTTGTTACGTGTTATTCATGTTTATAGCTGCGGTGCCGGGTGTCATAGTATCCTACACTCCGTGGTATCGTCCTTGTAGTGTAGTCAAGTAGATTCTACGTAGTATAGCGAATAGCTTGTAATTGTAAAATTTTATATTGAGTATAAAAAACTGAATGTCGTAAATTTGCCAATACGTCACTTAACGTACTCCAGTGTCTCGGCTGTTCACAGGAACTAAAATTAAAAGATTCTGCCTCGGGGTAGCACATAATATACGTGACTAATTGGATGTTTTTGCAAAAAGATAAGCTTGCTGCAAGCTTGACGCCAAAAAAATATCGATATTGATGGCATCATCAAGATATTATGGTTCAGAAATAAATTTTTGGTTTTCTTCTCTAAACCAGCAAACCAAAAGCCAAAACGCCGTAAGCAAACGTTTCGATTTTAAGTCAGAAGGAACGTCAATATGCACTTAACCACGGAAAGTCAGGGAAGGCAAAAATTCCATTTAGATTTTTCAACATAATTGTCAGCATTATAACTACAAACTCTAGACGATAAAAAGAAAACATTTTCTCACCAACTTTTCTATTTTGTGAAGTTTGAGATCAAATGTTACATGAACTGGTTCGTTGTTTGAAAGTACTGGCCTCCCAACTGCCGTGACATTAGCAAGGAGGTCTTCCACAAGCTTTGTTTCGATTGTACTAAAGCTTGAAATTCCTGAAAGGAATTGAATGAAGCATGATTACTGTGAACTTAAATATCAAAATTTTATTACCGTAAGAGTCTTCGATAAACATAAGAATTTTACACCCACAGCTATGGTGGAAGATATGAAGGAAACTAAGAGAAAGAGGAGGAAGAGGGGAAAGAAGAAAGAAAAGAAGAAGCATTAAAAGAGAAATCAATGATTTGGTGGTACAATACTTGAAAATGGCTTTGAAAAAAGCAAACATTTGAGTACACCAGTACACTAAAGCTTTTCGTCTGATCCTCTTCAGAGTTTAAAACGTCAGAACGTAGATGTAAAACTCTACGCTAGGAAAGCAATGAAGTGGAACAGAAATGGTATAAGAAGCAAAGGAAGTAAAAGTAGAAGAAGAAGAAGAAGAATAGGAAGCTAAATAGCGAAGAATAGTGAAGAAAAAAATCGAAGAATCAAAAGACGAGTAAAATGATATGGCAGAAGCAAAGAAACACGAGGAAATAGGGGAAGAGTTGGTAGAAATGGAGAGAAAGGAAGAATAATTGGTAGAAAAGAAGAAAGAAGATAAGAAAGAGGAATCATGGAAAAAAGGGAGAAAAAGTAAGAATAATAAATGAAGGGACAGAGGGTAAGAGGAATAGGAAGAAATAGCATTGCAGCCCGAGTAGATCGAATTAAATTCAATATCGTTTATTGGACGTCTTTTGGCAAAATTGGCACAGGAATGGTGGAAGTGAAAATTCCCTAGACATTTGACATTGTGGTTGCAGTATTTCACTTACACAGATTACACAGTTTATGAAAACTACAAAGTTTTACAATACAAAAAGGCCAGAGTTTCTTTGAGTCTATCATTTACTAGAAAATTTAGCACACTCACCAGCAATCCATTGTAACATTATCAATTCAGCAACCACCCAGGATATTGACACCAAATGCATGGTAGGATTCCAAGAGATGCTCCTACACGACTGAAAACAAGTTATATGAAGAGACAGCTATTACACAAAAAAGGGAAGAGAATGAGAACGGTTTCGTCATCCCATCAACCGTTAAAATCCAAACGAACAGAGCCACACGATTTCTACAAATTGACATCATTGTGATCTAACAGGGCAAATTTTCTTTGCAAAGGAATATGAATAATTTGTGTCTTTTGCAATGCCAAAAGGAGAGCATGTTGACTTAGTTTTCGAAAAATGCACGAGTTGACAGGAGTGCTTATTTCATTGGGTAATCTTTGAAAACCGAAAGCAAACAAATATAGTAAAAAAAGTCCTGTTAAGATTGTTATCAGCAAACAAACCTGGAGGCATGTCTGAAATCTGATATTTCTGTGTACATTGAGTCAAAGATAACTGATATTTAGAACACTAGAGCTTGGGCTAAGCAAGGATTAAGGGATTGGCTGTCTTTTGTCAAGAAAAGAATGTAGGCTATCTCTATCCTGCGGAAATAATACCAACTTGCCTCCAACTTACCTTCATAAAAATAAAAAAGAAAGTATATGGATGGAATAGGATATATAAAATGTAGAAACGCTAGATGTAAATACGTAGTAAGTAAATGAAAGTTTTGTAGGTTCCAAAAACAATTATAAACGATCAAATTCGTCTGAATTAGGCCAGTACAATAAATCAGTTTAATTGGTTAATTTAGGCCAATGTTTTCTTGGGTTCTTCGATAATTTCACGGCAAAAATAAATTTGTTTACAAGCTGGGCTACTAGTTCAGTATGAATCTTGCATTCAGTGAGAAAAATTAATGAAACTACTAACTTGTACTCACAAGAACTCTAGTAAGGACTCCAGGTCTTGCGACGCATGGTAATGTGACTTATTCATTTGAATCTTTTGGTAAACAATCAGTCGCGTAGGATTGCGTCGTCATGTTTCCCATATGAATTAATCTCAATCATTATCGGGTGAAATGCCGTAACAAAACACTATTCAAATCTGTGTCCTTCAATTGCTTTCAAGAATTCCTTTATAAATAATGCAGTTTCGGAAGGAGAATGCTTTGGAAAGGGCTAATTAATGAAATCGTTTATAATTCATCGAAATGCAGGTAAATTTCACCCGACAATGTATGTGTATCAAAACATGACTTTTTTGCTTATTTACCAAATTGGATGATATAATATCAACAAATATATAACTGAAGCTTTTGGTACTGATTAAAGTTTCATTGTTGGCATCAATTTAACTGCATGTCGGCACGATAAAACACTAAAAACCAAATTGATCGACGGCGGAGAACAGTTGAATTACGAGTGATTTGGTGAGCAAAGGGACCGCCGAGAGAGGGGTAGGGCGCAAATTGCCCAAGGAATCGAGGTCCGTGGCACTAAAATAATGAATTTCAATTAATCAAACATAGCAAAAGTGTGCCAGGAAATAGTAAAACGCTTTGAACCAGTAGAAGAAAATGAGTGCACGAGGAATTTTAAAATGCATTATCAGCTAAGTTTTAAGTGTATGGTCGCAAAATTTTTTTCTTTTTTTGCTCGGAGCGGCGCTTCTTTTTCGGTTTTGCAAAAAGGCCTTCAACACCTCTCGACTGACCTGATAAGCAAAGAAAGGCGTAACTTTGTAATCCTATCTAAGGTCAAAATATCCAATCCTGCATCATCAATTCCTTTGCAAACAGCAAATCATTGTCAAAACACAGGAGAACTCCATCTTAACACCTTGTATAGATATAAAGATGGGATCAAAAACATTTTAACTTACACCGAAGGTAGGCTTCAGCAGACACTGGGGGAGCCGAAAACTTGTTTATTTTCTTGAAGGGAGAGAGAGACAGGGGGGGGGGGGCGAATGACTTTATATAGCATGGTGACAAGCAAAGCAACGAGCCCGGCTTAAGTTGTGGCAGAATAGTTTTTGGACCAACAATACTGAAGGAAATACTCCTGGACGTCCAGCTAATGTTAGATTATCAATCGATTTTAAAACGTTTTCTAACACTTGACAAACAATTTGACAAACAGCTGGTTCATGTTGTAACTAAAATTTTGTCCCTTATGAAAACCATTTTCTCCGCGATTGTAGCAATTGTCTGCAGTGATTTTTAATCTTCTTTACTTACTTGAAAAATTATGTTCTAGTTCTATGTGCTTATATCAGAAGGCCGGGGAAATATCAGATCGCGCCTGCTGAGGGGCAGCGTCTGGAGTCTTAGTAGATTTTCCCCAGGTCAATTTTTAATTAAATCTGCAAAGCAAAATATTTCTATACATTAAAACTATTTCATTCATTATCGAAAGATTGAGCAAAATTATGCAAATTACTTGTATAATGCCATACACTTTTTTCCATTGGAAACGGATAATGTTTCGTCAAGGCTCGGTGTTCTTACTAATGTTCACCTCGGTTACAAACCAAAATGCTTACCATGGCTCCTAGCTTGTTAAATAAATGCAATAAAGATTGAGCAAAATAAAGAGAGGAGCCCTAACAAAGTCAAAAAACGATTGAACAGCTTTGGAAGAAAATGCTCGGGTGTTTGTAATGTTGTCCTTATTTCAACATCAATTTTTCTACAACTATGTACTAAAAATTGTTTTTAAGACCACTTAATAAGTTTTTCATGACATTGTTTGCAGCACAGTTTCGCCTCTGTTTGGCTCATGAAAGGAAATGCTCAAAACACATTGCTCTTTCTTTTAATATTCCACCCGAATTTTTGTTGCCTAATAATTAATGAAGCCTCGTTGTTGACACGAGCCATCTTAAAAAGAAAAAGGAGCTCAAGCGGCAGTCAAAGAGTTAAGAATTTTACTTTTCTTTTTAGTATAGCACATGAAGTGACTAAAATGAAAATTCAATTTTATTGCTGATTAACAAAACAAATGAATTGATACACAGTAAATAGATCTGATGTGCCACTGTTTGATACAATTGCAAATTAGTCTTCAGCAAATGTCATTCTTCCGGGTCCACCAGCTTTCATGTATCGCCTGCAAAAGTTTTGAAAATACATTTTAACAAACGATGAAAGATGGATGAGATCAAAGGAGGAGCAAACATAGAATCTGAACGTGATAAGAAAACTGTGAAACAAGTCAACTATAATTACATTATTTCTGTTTGATTAAAATAACTGTGTAACTATTTTGTGAAATAGCAATACTGACATAAATTTAAAAAAGACTTGACAATACTGTTTTGAATTCAAATCATTATTAATAACAAAACATGGCCTAAGTTTAGAGTAGAGTATGATAAATTGTCATTTAAGGAAAAGACAGACCAAACAGACCAATTGATATTACATTCATTACGCACTCACCTCCACATTTTGTGTTTATTATTTTCAGCCATCTTGACTCTCATCTCTTCTTCCTGTTCCTCCTTGAATGCCTGGAAAATTAAAAAGAAACATTTAGAATTTATTGCGAAGCAAGGCAATAGCTGAGTAATGAAGTTGTACTGGGCATCTTTTAGAGGTGGTTTTCTTCAAAATCAGGTATTAACTGCTTAACTGGCATGTCACGTGCAGAAAAGCACACAAATTTATGCCCTGTGTGCTTCTCAGATGAGAATAGCTAACCTAACTAAAGTCAGAGTCGTTTAATTCGAAAACTTCGAATTATGTCGATGTGGATGTCGAAAATGTCGAAGTGGATGGTAAACCTCTATATAATGTACGTTGATAAATTGTTAGGACACCAGGAAGCAATAATTTTTTGGGACATTGAGATGCTATGCTTATCGAGCAGTGTCCTGGTCCCTTTTTCGGTGTGACCATGCCTCGTGATTCCTGCGCCTGGAATTCCAAAGATCCGGCCACTTTTCTCAATTTGGATGAAGGTTTGGTCATGTCAGGGACTTGAACCCCAGACCCGTTGGTCGGTAGTAAGCGACTCTAACCGCTAATAAAACCTCATACAGTATATTACGCAACAAAATTTTGGAAACCTTACGCAACAAAATTTTGGCCAAGCAGATAAAAATGTTGTGAACATTACCTTCAAGTTTTCTTTAACCCATAACTCGCGGTTTAAATAGTCTTTTCGGGCAAGGTCATCAATAGCCTATAACAAAAACAGAATTGGCAGGTCTATAAGTACCAACCATATATTCTATACTGTTTCTATCAAACCTGCAGAAAAATAAAATGACAAAAAATCCCAATGATAATAATATGCTTCTACCGGAGGATACCGAGTTTGTGTCTCCTCAAGGACCAATTTCCTGTAGGTGAATTCTTTCACATTTGCTAAAAATCCCCCCTTTTAACATATCAGGCCATATGCTAAACCCTCTATCAAGTATTGAACGCCTCGGGTGTTGAAAAAATTCAAGCTCTCTTATGAGGGTCCTTCGACAAAAATCGTATAGACAACAAAGATGTTCAAATTCAACAGAACAAAGCTATCAGTGACTTTATTTGCTTCATGAATCGCCTGGAAACATAAGGAATTAGGTGAAAAGGCAAAGCCAGACTTTATACTTTGCTCAGACCATATGATAAGTATCGAAACCTATATATACTTTAAAAATGAGGCATTCTCTGATATATTTCTCTGAATTGCCTTACAATAGGGTGTTTAAAAAAGTAGGCGTGTTTCTCACTTAGCTGAATTAAAAAAGGAGCGTGAATCGGAGATGGGATTTAAACAGAGATAGAGATAGCCTCCAAAGAGTTACGGTGTTTCTAAATCTCGTTGCTCTACCGTGGATTAATCACGTGACTTACCTCTTTCAATACAAATGAAAGAGTTAAAACCAAACATTTTAGCCAAATTTTAAAACATAAACAAAACGTACCTCCCAATATAAATCACTAACTCCAATTGCCTTCCGTGTCAAGTACTCTTTCTCCTCAGAACCATACTCCTCTTTCAAAATCCAGAATTTCCAAATCCATCGTGCGGCCCATGCGATGTACAAGACTATGTAATAAGGGCTAGATAGAGAGAATAACTGCGTTAGTTGGTTATAAATAAACCAGAGGTAAGGCAAAATAAATTATAAAGTAATGTATGAAAAATTAACAGCATTTCTATTGTAATACTATTTTCATACTAATATAATTTTTAAATTTCAATATTTTCAAAGTTTTGTGTGAGGCAAATATATTTCAAATCTTTGAATTTTTTTTTATTTCTCTATATCATGTTTTATTTTCTATACATTTTTCTACATCTTATTACTCTTGTTTAATTTCTCTCTATCTTTATAACAATGATACCTATCTCACTAATAGAAACCAACAAATTCATAAACTAAGTTTGTGTCAATGAATATGTGCTACATAGAGTACCTATCGAGGAAACTGAGAAGAATATATAGTTAAAGAAGTAGTAATAAAAATTAAAGTAATAGAAAATTGAAGGAATAATCAGAAAATTTAAAATGTAAATCCGAAAATTACCGACCTCATCGCTAGCTGCACCCAAAGAATATCTCTTAGCGATGGTTTACTATAACCTCCCCTAAGATGGAAAAAAAGTATTACGCCAGAAGGAAAATAGATTGAGTCATAATAAATCCTTGGATCAACAACTCTTCAAATTTGTGATCATTAATTATTTTTGAGAAAAGCTCTTTTCATCGGTGCTTTTTCAAATATTGAAAAGAAGATTAAAGACTGCATGAAACGCAAGAAGCATTTTACGTATACTGAGAACATTCAGAACTCCTCAGAGCGAGAAAAAACGCGATAATCTAGTATGTTTGACAGAATGAATGAAGCTCTTTATAATGACCAATCCTAATATTTGATTGGCTTTTTATAATGACCAATCCACGATCAATAACCCCTCACGTGGTTGAAGGCTCTTAGTGGAAACTCCTGTCTGGAAACCCTAGTATTTTGTTTAAATAAAGATAGACGCAAAAATATCGAAATGACAAGAGAACTGTGAGGTTTTCTAGCGAACAGAGATAAGCAATTGACCCTTCACTGGTAGAATATAGATTGTTCAACCAAGGAATAATACTTTGAAAGATAACAGTTTGAAAAAGCTAAATTATAAATCATTGATAGTCATCAAATAGCACCTACCGTATGTCAATTGAATTCTCAACAACTTCTCGCAGTATTCTAGCTTCTTCCTCTTTTCTCTCTTCCTGAAAGACAAAGCAAAATGAATTAATTACTTAAATAAAAAAATCTAGGAGAGAAGTGGAAAAATGACTCATTTATATGCCAAAATTTGTTAAAATAGTAGTAGGATGTCAGATTAGGGGGAGATACTTAGAGGAGTTAAATTTGATAATGAAAAATGAAGAAATACCAGAAATGCATTACTGAGAACTGATAAGGGGACCTTGCCCTGAGCAATTTTTTTTGATGACGAAGACCCCTAAAATGTTAACAATAATGCAGTTTTTCTTTAAATTAAAGCTAACATTGAAATCAAATACCGACCATTGTCAAACCTAAACCATATACATATGAATGTTTTAAAGAAAGTATATCTTTGATGCAACATTTTACCTTCGACTTTTTACCCTTTGCCTTTTTGCCTTTGACCAGTAAACCCTCATCATGGGCAACTTTCATTGCCTAAAAAGGAAGATCAAAAGTGTCATTAATTATGCAAGCTCCATTAAAAATCTTTTGCAAACAGTAAAGTGTTGCAAAATTAGTAGCATCATTTCATACAATGACAATATTATACAAAACTGTGCTACAAAATGAGTTAAGGTTTTCTTATTTCACATTTGGAGATTTTCCATCTTGTATCTTTTGTAGATTTTTCTAAAAGAATAAATCTTCGCCTGTTTGTCATTTAGATAATGAAAATGAAGCTTTAAACAATTTTCCATCATTCATATAACTCAGCAAGTATCAGCACAAAGTCAAAGATACATTACCTGGTTTTTAAATTTTGGCTGCTGCATAGCATATTCTATAGCTTCATTAAACCTAACATGTTTGTGCATATACTGAAAATGAAAAAGAAAAATTCAGTCTAAAACAAAAAATAAACATAACATAACAAAATTGCAAAGATTTTATCATTAGTCACTTTAAGAGTTGATTTAAATTTTCTTCAATATAGGTACTTCAGTGAGACAAAGAAATAAGGACTGTCTTTTCTTTATTTCATCTTTATTACATATAGTTTTTTTGTAAGAAACTGAAACTTCTACATGTTGTTGCAATATAAAACGAAAATTAACTCAAAAATTTACACGGGAAAGTTTGTTTTTGGGGTTCTAAAAACAATGGTTGCGAGTGACAAAGCATAAGAATCAATTATGTCACAAGGTTTGCAGTTGATTCGGTCTTCGCAGTAAACACACTTTACCACTAAGTCAGGGCTGTTAGTCAAACAATTGTGCAAATTGTGATACCAACATGAAAAGTTGCAAAAAGTATTGGTACATAGTGTTGCTATTCTTCTTAAGGTATATTACACAAGATCTGGGCCCATGACGTAAAACTTCAATTCTATAAAAATCCTAGATATATAATTATATCAGCAGCCTACGTCCAATATTTGCATCAGGCCACATCAAGATGTTAATAGGAATGGCTTGCAGCACATTATTTCATGATAAATTTTGATAAATGTACCTGTAAAACTGAGATGACAGATACTGTAGCAGCTATGACAATCCTAACATCAACCTTAGGGGTGACCTGTCTCTTGTAGTATCGGTAGTAATGGTAGTATGCATATTCTGAAAAAAACAAAGAAGCAGGTAAAGTTCACATCCATTCTATACATAGATATATAAATACATGGTTTTATTAACTATGTATTTGTATTTATTTACGTATAGTTAATGGTTAATATTAATATCTATCTATGTATAGTTATTAACCTATGTTGAGTTGCAATGAAGAAAAGTTAACATGATAACTAGAGCTGGTTTGATGATTGCTGTATGAGCAAATTTGATGTGTGTCACTGTGCAAATTGATGAATCATTATGATATCAAGAGTTGACAAAGCTTTCAAACCTGGATTATCCAACATGTAATCATAGTCAGTCCTAGCTTCATCATCTTTTAGTGTCTGGAAAAAATTGGTTTAATCAGTAATTTATAGTGTCAGGAAAACATGTTGAAAACAGGAAAAATAGTGAGCAATAATAAACAAATAAAACCCCTTAAATACAAAATATACAACTATCCCCGAAAAACTTAACCGCAATGTCTCTCAACTCTCAATCCATTTGAAGCTATTTCATTTCAATATCATATATATTTGAATAGCAAAATATTTCATAGTTAGGGCATAATTGGCTTACGAAAAAGCTTTGGGTGAGGTTTGACACAAGTAGCTTAACCAAAAACAATTCCAGTTTGTGGTTTATGATCAATTGAGGAGCAAGACACATATAAAACATGGACCTGTTATCAAAACCTGTTATCAAAACCTGTTATCAAAACCTGGAATCAAAACCTGTTATCAAAAACAAACAATATACTAATGTCTCAAGGAACTCTTCTTCTGTACCTCATAGGCAGTTGCTATCTTTCTAAATCTCTCTTCTGCATCTTTTTCCTATGAGGAAAAGAAACTTCATTTTAGTTAGCATTCCTTTCAGTTCTTGTTTATTCCAAAAAGGGCACTATTAGTGAAATGACAAAATAAGAGTTGATTCGAACAGGTATTCAAAATAAAGACAACCTAAAAACTCATTTGTCAATTGAGTTAGAAACTATTCTGTAAAAATCAAAGACAATCACAAATATAGAATGGGAAGGAAATAATTTGTAGTCAAAGTTATGTACAACCCCTAACTGAAAAGGGTCTTTGACCAAAAGAGATTTTCCTAGGTAGCTTTTAACCAATTAATGTCCTACAGATGCTATTCTTTCTTAATCATAACATTTTTGGAATACTTAAGTGCTGCAAAGCCAAATTACAAGGTGTTGTGTCTCTTGCCTGGTTGTCACTGACCATTTGATTAAAAACCAACTATTTGTATCAACTGCTTTTGAAACATGGTTAGAAGGCTCTTGGTTGCCTAATTTGGTCAAGCTGTTAGCAGCAATGTTATAATGTCTATGGTTGCTATGTCTATTCTATGCTTAATTAAGCAAAGTTTATCCAGTCTTTGTAATCAATGTTTGCTATCATCAAACTTGAATGTTTAATTTGATTTTCAAACTGTAATGTCAGTGCCTTTCTATGGCTTGCTACAAATAGTCGAACTCTCTACATATTTTGCCAACAAGAGTTGGACAACATTTTTTCATATGTAAATTCTGTTTTAAAAGAAATTTTTGGCTCCTAAAACAAATGTGGTTTTGCTTGCCTGTTGACTCAAAGAATATCAAGTGAAGCTTTAAACATTTACTGAGGATGACAACTAAGGCAAAATCAGGATTTTGTGTTAAAAAACTTGCTATGAAAGGTTCAGCCTTGGCCAAACTGGGCAACATGTTGTGGGACAATGTTGCACCAAATTTTGTTGATTATTTTGCAGTTAAAACATTTTGGCCAAACTGGGCAACATTACAGCATCTATTGCTGAAGTTGTCCCAACAGCATACCAAATTTGATCTGACAAGTGATTTTCCACGCCATATGCGATTTGAGCACAAATTTGGAAAAGTATGCGGAAAGAGTGCAAGATGCAGCTACTGGAAGCTGATTTCGATATCACAACACCATTGTTGCTTTTAGCACTCTTTGGTTTAGCATTTGGCCAATTTGTTGCTTTTAAAGAACTTGCATTTTGACTTGTTCCAGATAATATCTTCTTATCCTTTCTACACTATTCTTCCTCTCCATGGTTTTCTTTCAATTCTGTACAATTGCCTTCAAAGATTAAACTTTGACAGGCCAATACAGTGCATGTTGATTTTTTTAGAGGGGAAATTAAGCTGAATTGTTGTCAAACAATATGGCCATACTGAAAAACATACAGCCGACCAACAAATGTTGTCGAAAACATTTGAGCAACAAATTTCTTGACAAATTTATTGGCCGACATGATGGCAAAGCTGGGCAACATCTAGTGAGCAAAGTTTCTCACGAAAAAAGAGTTTTTTCCAAATGGTATAGCCATAACATTGGGGATGGGCCTATCAAAAAGAAATCTATATAATTATTTGAAACAAATTTAAGCATAACTCACCTTATATACATCAGGATGATACTTTCTTGCAAGCTTTCTGTAAGCTTTTGAAATTTCACCCTGGGGAGAAGAAAACCATTATGCAAAATTTGAAGATTGAGATGAATAATATATGTTATATATTATCAGGCTAAAGAATTTTTTTCAGCAAGGGTGTGGAGCTGGGGACTTAGGGGGCTAAGTTCTACTTCTACATGGGGTTAAGTAGTCCTTTATATTTTTGCCATTGATTTTTGAGAAATTTTTCACGAGGACCACCCTGTTATTTTGTATCTATACGTAAGAATGTATGTATAATAATCTTTAATGTGAATAACAAACTAAGTTTGAAAACTTGCTTTCAGCTTGGTTCACAAATTAAAAGTACAAATAATCTAAATTCAACCAATAAGGAAATAAAAATCAGTAAAAACCTAGTACAAAATTCAAATAATGAGTTATAAACCTATAATGTTAGTTAAAAATGCTATTTTAAAATCCATCCATACTTATTAAAAGTTTGTCCATTAAATAATTCTTACATTTATTTTTAAAAGAATGAATATAAAGCCCTGTTTGTGGTTTATTATGGAACATGCATGGGTGAAAATTTTTTCACTAAGACACTACAATGTAAAATATCACAATGCATAAATGTGATCAAACAATTTTTGCCTTTTTAAATTTGAAATCAGATAAGTTTAACTGGTAAAAGGGGTCGCTAAACAGTAAACACCAAACCACTGCACACAGAAGTTGATAAATAGCAACTGGGAAATACGTTGCGACCAAATTTATAAAAAAACTGTCTATTTACAAAAGTTTAGGCATTGTTTGATTATTCGGAGATCTGTTTACCAAGGACTTCATTAACTTGGTCAACAATGAACAAATAATTGCGATAAAGATCAGATAACTTAGATCAACATAAAAATCGAAATACCTTTGTTGCATCTCTAGTTACTCCAAGAACTAAAATAGAAATACATATTTAGACCAAAGTTCGTTCGTTAATTGAATGATTTTATATTAGAATAGCAATTTGGTCTCACAACCCACATGGAAATGGCTAGGCCACGCCGGCACGTCGGTACCAGCTCATTATGGCCTATCGAAAATGAGAAGAATATTTTTCTTACCATCATAGCAATTATCTTGTCCACAATACAAATTTTCAAATGATGCACTACAATATGAAAAGAATAACGAAACGATAAATATAAAAGAAATCTTTGCTGTGATGTTGACAGCCGCCATTTTTCAATCGATTTGGACTGCGGAAGATTTTTCCTTTCAGAGAATAGAAATATGCATAAATTATTAGTTGCAGATCATTGGCTGATTAAATTTATCCCGGCATCTGATTGGATATTTGCATAGAAATTAACAGGACACATCAACATCCGCTATAAGCTATAATGTAATGATGACCCTGAAAATGGCTGATATTGCTCAATTTTAATCGATTTTTTCAAAATTCGTACAATTGATTCCGTATGATTATCGCCTTATTATTTGGCAATTGAATAAGTTTATTGTCCTCATCAATTGAGGTTTAAAACAATTTGCATTGCGCGTGGGTGTCTAGTGTAGAATCGTCTGTAGCCGAGGCAATTATTTCTCCTCAAAAGGAAATGAATTCTTGCATCAGAGCTCAATTTACAAGATACACTAATTAACAGAGAAATTATTTCAGTTAATTGCCAAATAAATTTCTATTGAGGGAGTCACTGTAAACTGAAGACGAGCTCCCTTGTAAATGTCGAAAAGTAACTCTTTTTGTGAGGGCCCCACACCAGTATTGCTTTTAATAGCTCTTTACTCCTATAGTCTATATTTGCGCATTAAGTTCCATACTCTGTAGAGGCATTCGCAGATGCCGAAAGGTTCTGAAGTGTGACGTCATAAAAATGCAATTTAAGAATATTTTACTTTGACCTTATAATCTGAAAGAACACCACAAAACACCTCTGGATATACAAGAGCAGTTAATAATTTAGATATACCCAATCAAAGATTTGGAGAGATCTACTGAATGAAAGATTTTCAAAAATTTTAAGTTTCCTAACGGACTACTGTTATTCTGGCTTTGAATTTAAACTTTCACTTAGGAGCTCCATTGTTTATCGTACCAGGTTCTACTACTCAGAGAAGGTCTAGGTGTGTCATCCGAAACTCTTGTTTAAATTACCTTTTCTCAGGTCACTGACTGTGTGACCATTATATTTTTGGAAATTTACTTGCATTACAATGGACAATGTACCAGTAACTAAATTTTCCTTTATTTCATCCTACCGAGTAGTTATAATTATAAAAATTTTCAACCAATGTTGCTATGGAGATACAAAAGTGCTAATTTAGCGGCTCTCCAGCTGAAACAGTCGATTTGAAAAGCACGAGCGTATGTTCTTGGGCCTGCACGGTCAGTGACTATATGTAAAGTCGCGATTTGATCTTGCCAAGTTCCACCAATTCTTCTGTATTCTTTCAGCCAAGGACAGCTTTGTGCCCCATGAATCAAAACAAACAAACAACGTCAATGAAAATTGTACTTCAGCTACGGGGCTGGGGACCTTTCAGCATGAAACGTAGCTTGCTCAACTTGAGTTAGCATTTCTGATTTTCTGGGTCTGTGACACTGGAATCGAGAAAAAGAAATCTTTAACCTTGTTCAGACCAGCAAATGGGCCTACCCAGTCTGCATTCAACTGGCATTGAACATTTAGACAACGTGTTGTGGATGAAAGCTTGAGGAAAGAAGACAGGTTTTGATAGGCACGAGTTAACGAAGGTTGGGAACTTTTCTCATGATACAATTTGGTTTGAAGAACGATACGGTAATTGAGAACTAGCTTTTGTACCCTGGAATAGTAATAAGAAACTTAAATTGCACAAGGTACGACTGAGACTAAACTAAAATCAAATTAAACGTATTTACATGTTTTTAAATGCACCTAACAGTATGATATCCGAAAACACTAAAAATTGATATTACATAAACTCTTTAAACATTTCTGGCCACATTATCTCAAATCTAGAACACTAAGGTCCATTGCTGGGTCCATCTCAATATGATCTGATTCCTGTAAGACAATAAAAGTGAAAATAAATCAAAATGGAAAAACCAGTACGGCGACAAAGAGAGACATGACATTTCAGTTATAAATCCAGGTGTGGCAAAATCAGTTTGACCATAGTCAATTATAGCTTAACATAATCAGTAGGCAGTAATCAATTAATACGTTTCGACTCTAGCTAGAGTCATCTTCACTAAAGTAATAAAAATCTGTTTATCTTCTTTTTTATCAAGCTGCGTGTTTCAAATTCTAAACCAAAATAGCTAAATGTCGATAAACTGGACAACCTGTGGTATCCAGTTCGTATAGCCATTTCGTTTTGGCCTCGTTCAATTTCAAGACGAATCTTAGCCTCTCCAGGTTTGCCTTGTGGGTTTAGAATACAAAAAGGCGATGGAAAACATTGTGGTATTTAGTTCAAGAAATATAGGTTGAAATTGAAGTAAATTTGGAGAGGAAATAGATAACTTCTATCTTGACGTAAATTGTTTGTCAAGATAAAGGGTTTTAAACACATCATCCTTGTAAAATATACATAAACTGTATATGAATTTAAAACTGTCACTAAAAGTATCAGAAAAACTAAAGTCCAGTCGCAGAATATCTTAAAGAAATGTTTTATTCATTCCCAACATTTTATGTTCTAAAACCATACCAAAGCTCTAATACTTGCAAAAATTGTTTGAACACCTACAAAAACTTCGCAGTTGTTTCTCTTTCCATCATACAATGTTTTCATAAGTTTAAAAAAAATCTGACTGGCAACAGGTGCACAAACGACTATGCTCCTTCCTAGTGTTGGCTGGTTTTTAGAACTGCAAATCTTGGCAAAAAATGCTGAGACACTTTCAAAAAAAGAAGGTCACCAGCGCACATTATATGAAGATATAGCACGCGAATTCCCTTTCCGTTCATAAGTCTCAGCTATTTTTTGCCAGGGGTGTGGGTACAAATTGCCCAAAAGACCAAATCGAAAGCTTTTATTCGTCATATGTTAAACAACAGTGTAATAGCTACGATATCTAGGAAAACCAAAACTATCATAAGAAATACCTCAAACAGCGGGGGTTCCTTTGGATGAGGGTGGAATCCCGTCTTATTGCATGAGCCTATGAAGGACATTCCGTGGTTGGATGTCAATCGGTAAACCCCAACTCTGTATGGAAGAGGTTGAAAATTAGTCGAAAGCTATACATCATACATTGAACATAGATTTTGCTTACAACACACAATGAACATTGATAGGCAAGTTATTGAAGATAGGATTGCCTAAGCTGGAAGTGGATGAGAAGTGGGGAATATTACGTGTCTGGGATAACGTTTGCAAACTTGAAGGAAAATGTCTTGCAGTCCCTGATATCATGCACATTCTACTCTCTTGATACCTCAATGATACAGTCGTGGCTATTTATCGGCAATTTTGCATGACAAAAAGTATCTACAGTCTAAAGCAAGACTGACCCACAGGTAACCTAACACCAATGGTTGCTTCCCATACAATATTGAGAATTTCCTTCAGACTATAGGCAGAAAAGAGAAACAGCTCGCTTGGGGCATTTTGTAAGGGCTCCCTGGGAAACAGCTGCAAGACTAGAGAAGGCTTATAAAGAAAAGTTGGGACTATGGATAAAGTCAAATGTATTCTTATTTTTATATGGGATCGCTAGTCATCGAGATTGCAGGAAATGAGTGGAAATATATAGATCTTATCATAAATTATTTTGGCAATGGCTAAAGGGGCACCAATATACATACTGGTCAAACTTGGGTGCACAAACGATAGCTATTGCCTCTGGCATCATTATTTGATACGCGTAGTGAGTATGCAGATCAACACTTGAAAGGAAGCTTGTCTGGGATGGATGCGTCTAGAAGAAAACAAACTTCAGTTGATATGATAAATACACTAAAATTTCAAGCTAACATATTTTTAACTTTAGCCAAGAGGTATGTTTAATCAAGGTTATAAAAGCGCTCTACAGGACACGTTTGATAATTGTATGAATCAAGGAGAAGCAGAGTTTGTTTGAAGGAGCCTGAATTATAAAGAATATAGAGTCTGAGCAGGGATAGCTATGAAAGGAAACTTATTTGCTTGAATAGAGAAAGTTCAAATTATAAAGTAAACGAGCTCCACGAGTCGTTAATAATGCTGTTATATTGAGTAAGTTAGACGCTCAATTTGTTTAGCGTCGGTAAAGTGAGTGGAGTGAGTTTGTCTGATTATAAGGTAGTATAATTACTCGTATTTTCATTCATAACGAACTTATTTTCTAAAATTGCAAGAATCATATTGAGGTACACATAAGTGTGACATAAAGGCAACTGACCGATATAAAAGTGGCTTTAGCCACCTTTCAATCAATATTAGCCAATTAATACGCGTGTGAGTTGAATATCACTCACTGATTGGTCAATAATTTTTAAAAGCAGGCTAAAGCTCTTGAGTATCTGTCTATTGCCTTTACAAACATTATATTAAATGTGACGCATTATCAAAATAGGTATGACCGTTCACCTATGTGATATACAGTTAAGGGGTGAGCGAAATACGTAATTGAAGGTATGGGCGACGTAGAACACATGTCAATCCTTTAAAACAAAATATCTTACAATCCCTGGTAATACATGAATGTAGCTAGTGTTGGTAGATACCCCCGTGACTTTATTATAATGTAATCTCTTATATATCGTGTTCTGTTATTTTAATTCATTCTGTGATAGTTCTTATATCCGAGTGACCAAAAGAAGTATTCTCTCTGAGTTTCGACTACGGCCACACTAGCTGTATATAAACATGCAAAACCCTCCTGGATGTCTCGCCTGGCATATATTTACACACCCTTGGTGTTTAATGGATATACGTACACACAGAGCACACAATTAACGCATCTAAGAAATGCTACAAAAAGGATGCTAGAATCATTGTGGTTAGAAAACATACATGAATCCATCCAAGCGTCACTAAATCATACTTGTCTTGAACTTCAAACATCTCTTCCTCATTTGTAGTTGTACATGAATCCGGGGTTCCAGTTTGTTTGGGTATTACTAAGTGTGTTATTTGGAATACATTTTTCGCCTGTTGATGAAAATGTCGTCATTTTAACTCTATTCCCCGTAAATTCTCATAAGACAAGGGCATATTTGCAGTTGAAAGAGTGTACACACACAGATGAAAAACTTCAGTTTTGAAGAACCCACGGTCTGAAGTTGATAGTATGGAAATAAGACAAATTTCAGTCTGATGTCTTGAACATTGGTACTTAACTGGTGATCAAAAGCAGAGAAAAAAAGAAGGATCAAGAAGGTACTAGATTTTAACCTACAACATCAGCCGATTTTAACCTGGTCAATAGGCCGTTAGCCGGGTTCTCAGAGAATTGCAATGAAGATAACAAAGCAAAGTAGGCAAGAACAACGGCCCCGATAAAAAATCATACAGGATCCAGTTTAAGGATCTGTGCATGATCCTGGTGAAGCATCCTACAGAATCCTTTTCCAGATCCTGTACAAGATCCTGTAGGATCTTTATGGCTCCTGTAGGATTATTGGTACGACCTTGCATAGAATCCTAAATATTTTGTATGATCCTATGAGTCCTTGTATGATCCTTCCAAAATGTTTTATACAAATTAGAAAGGACGACAAATTATAGAGGAACAGTCAATTTCAAAATAAAAGCACCGTCACAAGAGAAGCTGAAAACGGTGAAATTAATTATATAGCTTGCCAATTTTCCTGCGAGTATTCCGCATGTTTCGACATTTCGCAATGTGTTCATTGATGCTAGGCTTAAAAATCTGCTAACGATCGCTTGTGGTACATGAATTCTTCGTAAACCACTAATTGAACTTGAAACTAAAATAACAAAAAAGGAAGAACGTGAAGCACTTATATATCGTTACATTGGCTTGCCTTGATGATAAAAATTCAATCTCAGTAAGACACACTCTAAGGTCTTCAGGGGATGAGCCTAGGTTTTCATTTAAACTTTTTTACTTGGCGAATCAGATCCGCCAATGGAAAATATTAATCATGTTGCAGAAGAAACTTTCAGGGGAAATGCTTCCTTATCAATAATATCAAACATAGTCTACAATCCTGGCCAAAAAGTTAGTGGATTGGAGAAAAACCAAAAGCGCAATTTTACCCCGAAAATGTCATCAAAACCCCCACCCTTGCAGCAATGTTGGTTTTTTGGAAAACACCCAAGTTATAGCAATCGAAATGTGTAGAAATAAGCAAGTCAACATTGCCTGATGGGGTGGGGAGTGTATTTTGTTTTCAAAAAGACTGCAATTTGCCAGCCAGTTTAATAACTTTTGACCAGGATTGTAGTTAAAAACATAATAAAGTTTTCCTATTAAAAACATATCAACAAAAAACAAGCACAAAATACCATTCAAAAATTTTCATTGCATTTTACTTCGAAGTATCAAGCTGTCAATGAATTGTCTAAAGCCAGAAAGATACAAAGATGATACACTTACTTTGACGATCGAAAACCGAGTTTGGTTTAGTTGTTCTATCCACCGTAGGAGTAGAGCTGCAATTTATGATAATCAAACATAAATCCTTAAGAAAACAGAAATATTTTCTTAGGTGTAGGGTTCCTTTTCATGTAGTATAAGATTACTCCCCATCCGAACTCCACTGTCCATTTTGTTAAAAATGAATAGAAATCTAACTGTTGCTTCTGTTGAAACTACATGCGTATCCATGAAAACAAAGGCAAATGACCAAATAATAAACGAAAGACGAGAGTTAAAATGGCTAAAGTGGCATAGCAAGTATGGATAAGTATCAAACAAGAAAGCTGACACGATTATAGAATATATTCTATACGTGCATTCTAGCTGTTCATTTCAACTGGAAGGGGCAAAAAAGATCTTAAAAAGAAGTATGATCTGGCATCCTTGACGAATAGTACTTGATACTTCGAAATGAGAAAAGTTACCTTGGTCTCAGCTCACTTGTAAACTGGTCTGTTGATGTTGGACGTCTTGTGTCAGCTGCAGCCAAGTCGTCTTGATTATAAAAATAGTCCGAAGGGGGTGAGTAGGGTGGTGGTGGAGCATCAGGTAAGGCAGACTGATCGTTTACAATGTCAATGTTTTTAGGGGCTGAAGGGTAGTCTTCTTCTATATGTAGAGTAGGTGGGGGTGCAAGTGGCGCGCTGGGTTGGGGAAAGTTTTTCCCACTTTTCTGTTGCGATGATAATTGTTCAAGCTGGCGTTTTCTCTCTTCTTCTTCTTTCTGCTTTTGCTGTAGTTCTACTTCTTTCTGTTGCCTAATTTTGTTTTCTTCTTCGGCCTGTTTGAAAATAACACAAATTATGTGTATCGGTAATACACAGAATAATAAAATGGTGTGCATTATTGTAAATTGCAGCTCTCGTATTTCGATCGCAAAAAAGAGTATCATCTTTGTCGTTTTATAGCTTCAGTAAAGGGGTAAATTGATGTAGGCTCCAGCTGTAAGATGGACACAAAAGGTCTGTACATTTGTCACAGCTGAGCTTTCTTGAAAAAAAAACTAATAGCAAGGCGATTGACTATATTTGAATTTTGCTTGGGTCCCAAGTTCCAGACCCTGCTAGGATCCATACATTTTTTATTTCATTGTCAACTGCATTTTATCTCCTTTGAACTTTGAAAACATGTGCTGAAATCTGCACCATCTCTTGTTGTTACCTTATGAATAGCTACAGATTAAACAGGCAGCTAAAAGTATTGTTAAGCGAAAAGGGAGGTCCAATAAATCATAGCCCTGAGCACAAATCGCTATATCAATAATCGTTCAAATGTTTCACTTAGTCTTTAACTGACAGTCTGGTAAAGAAGAAAGGTCCTTGCTTCCCCTGCAAAGGTGTCAGGGAAATACGAGAAATCTGAACCCAAGAGCCTGGCATGTAGCTGGATTAAAATTAAGCTACATTGATGCGAAATGACAAAACAACATGGAAAAGCAGAGAAATAAAATACTGAAGCAATTATCATCTTACACTCCTTGGCAGTGGCGCAAATTTAGGGTTATGTTTGGGGAAGGCTCAGACCCTTCATTTTCCGACAAGATAACATATTGGATGGGTTCTTGGCAAATATGATTTGTCAAACATTTGTCAATTATTCGACGAATGCCACAATTTTCCAAGCCTGAGCCTCCTGCATGCCCCCATAAATTCTGAACTAGGAATGAAAGATAATGAAGCAAAGGTTAGCAGAAGTTTGTATCCAGATGTAAATCAAAAGAAAGTTGAGATGAAAATGGTATGTTTGAACAAACTCTTTCTGTCTTTACAAAAACTCTCTTATACCTTTTCAATTAACTCATTCTGAAGGTATCAATACAAAATGCAGATCATAGAAGAATCAGGGGTTGAGCCATGTGGAAAAGAAAGCAAGTTCTTTCTTTGCTATCAAAAACTTGTCTCAGTTTACAGGAAATAGTTATCAAGTTGACTTACCCGTTTGTTTTTCTCAAATGTCCATTTGTTGTACTGTTCAGAATATAATTTCTTTATTGTCATTCTTAACTTTTCAGTAATTGGGAAAATCTTTTTGACATTCTGTAACAGATAAAAAAGATAAAAAGTTTTGAAATAATGTTTAAGAGACAGAAGTCTTTGATTGATACAAAGTGTGTCATTTAGTAGAATACAAGTACTACCATTGAAAGACTTGGGTTAAACAGTGTTGGAACTTAACATTGCATCTATAACTAGTAAAACATAAAAGCTACATAGCCACTTAAAGAAAAGCTTCTTAATCATCTTGATAAAAAAACCCAGATCCATCCAAAATAATTCAGAAATATCATATATTGTAAGTTATTACTCTCCTGAAACCATTGAAAATAAAAGCCATTTGCTACTGAAAATACTGGGAAATTTTGTGAAAATACACTAAAGTTTCTCAGTACCTCCATTGTCTTTTTAACTGCAAGAGAATCTGCTTGCTTGTATTGTGGATGCTTTGGAAGCTTCTCAACAAACAATCTATATGGAAACCATTACTTGACAATAATGTCATACTTGCTGATTAAATGTTAATAAAATATATTATTATCAATGTACCAATAGAACATGTACAGCTCTACCTATACAGTATTAAGCACTAATGACAGATAAATTTAGACATTCCTCTCTGGGTATGGCTAAATTTTCCCAGAATGAATTCTAGGTATGCAAAAGGGACAAGCTGAACTTGAGTTGGGGATAAATGTTTACACAAATATTTCACACGATACCCCTAAATTAAGCCTTTTTGAAACAAAGCAAATGTATTTCCAACTCATTCTTAGAGTCACACCAAATTAAAACGACATAGAATAAGAAAACTGAGTCTAATTGAATCTAACAGAACAGTTGGAATAAGAACTGTCTTTAAAAAAAGGTTATGTATAAAGAAAATTTTTATTCAGATATGAAACTTACACTATGTATTTCATGTATAGTGTAAAGGCATTTTCGATGCTCCCTTCACCCAAATAAGTTCCTGCCTGCAAAAAAAATTGAATTTTCAAATAATACAGAAATTTATTTTGCTTACCTAGGGACAGAGCAAGGGGATAGCTGAGGTAATTAGTGATAATCATTTTTTTTAAATTGTTATCATTTTCAATAGTATTTAAATATGTGTAATTGGTAAAAGGGTGAGGCAGTGCGGATGAATGACTTGGCCTTGGGTGATGGCTTGAAAGCAATAGCTCAGTGTTAGAGCACTTGACATACAAAGTCAGGGGTGGTGAGTTTGAGCCTCGCTCAGGTCTGTTGTTTTCCCACACTCTCTATTAGTTGTCTTCAAAATCCTGTTGCCTTTTCAATTAATTTTATCCTCAAACAATATTTTTATGCTAGCACAGAAAAACAGAAACATATCATACTAAAGTACTTTTCATCTGACACTCTAGTATAAACGTTGGATAATGCCCAAAGGCCGGAAAGTGTGGAAGATAATATTTTAAATTAGCGTTTATCATCTTCTCAAACCATCTTAGCTTATGGCAATGATATTATGATTGATAAAATTTTCAAATGAGTTAATACCATTATTCTTTTATTTTTTATACTTGGTTTTATATCTGGCTTCTATCCTTTTTAAGAAACACGGCGTATTTATATTAATCAAGATATATACACAAATTGCAAACTTTCTAATTTGGGTTGGAAACTGCTGCACTCTACAGTTCAGTCTGGCATTTATTTTTCTACTAAGCCATAAAAAATCTTTTTGTCATCTCCAAAGGAACCAGACTACTTTGTAGTTCTCCTGCTTTAAATGACACAGTAGAATGGTTTAACTTTTCTTGTGTTTAGACTGCAAAATACAACAAGACCTCCGGTGTGCAAGATAAAAGCTTTAAGTGCAAGTGTGAACTTTGGTAGAACTGTGCACTTCAAATGTGCACATTATTGCGCAAAACTATGCTAGAGTCTAAAGACACGAGTTAAGAAGCGAAAATGAAAAGATAAGAGAAGGTAGGCCTAATTATTAACAGTAATTTCTTATTATTAAAACAAATCAAGTTTATGTAATTCTTTATTTTCCATAAGCAATAGGTTATACCCATTTCACACCCAGATCTCAAAGTGACATTTACCTAGAAAGGGACATTACCTAGAAAATATATTGGGTGTGCACTTGCCATACTCGGGGCAGACTCTGGTTTTTATAAGGCCTTGAAAATACTTGTGTTAAAGAAAGTATAGCCTACCATTCTCTCCAGCTCAACGCCAGATCTAAAATATCTTTTTGTAGGAATATTTTTGTCCACTTGGACATTATCTGCAAGACTTGAGAGCAATTTGAATCTTGCTTCCGGATCCAGGGAATGGTCATCATAAGCAGCCATGTTTGAATTTCGCAAAAGAATGTAAATCATGAGATTGCTGACAATGCATGTATCGCTCGAACGAGGCAACAGCATCATGTCTAACTGAAAAGTGTTTTTGTGACTTCAGGCCATTGTTTATATTTTTACAATATCATGGATCCTGACATCAAAAGCCTTATGTGCCAAAGAGACAAGTGGTATGGTGATGCAATCGAATATTGGAAGGTAATTTTTCACTTTTGTTTTTCTTAAACCGAATTCTTTAAGATAAATTCAATTTTTTCTGGGCCGGTTTCTGTAAATGAAATTGCATTTTTAGAGATAATAATCATGCCAATGCTGTTTTTAGAAAGTAGAGAACATAAAGTGAATTGATTTAGCTTAGCTGCTTTTGCTAAAGCAACCTATTTCCTTTTTCTAGGAAGTTTCTGCCGATTTAGATGGTATGCTTGGAGGATATGAAAAGATTTCTCCAATTGAATTAGATGCGTCAAGAAAATTCCTTGCTGAACTAAAGGTATTACCTGGTGTAAAACATTTCTTTGCTATGTAAAATGTTTTTGAATTGAGATAATTGCGATGTTTTGTGCATGGAACCAAATTTTTGTTAAGATTTTTTCCATGTAACCTTATGTCCTAAATTTCCTAGTGTGCCCAAACTATTTGAACCATTTTTTCAAGTAAAATCTGGTTGCTAAATTCAGATTTAAATGTGTCTAAATTTGCCTTTATCCATTATTTTAAAATGAAGGCTATTTCGAAAAAGATCTGACCTAAACTGAACTGCTTATCTACACATTTTTCAATTTTTTTTGCTGAATTAACTTTAATCAACAGTTTTTTATTTAATGTTTCTTCATGTGATGTGTACTATGCGTTATATTCCATTCAGTTTAAATTTTCCAAACAGTTTAAATTTGGATTCAATTTTGGCTTACCATTTAATTCAAATTTTATTTCTAGAAAAAGTCAATTTGGACATCTGGATGTGAAAGAGCATTAGGTGTGCTTTGTTTAGAATTTTTTCTAATCAAACTATTACAGCTGTATAGCAGCTTGAAACTGAAGCAATTTTAGCTAGCAGTTGAGTTATACTTTGCTAAAATAACCATTATAGTATGCATTTCAAGCCCCCAGCTTTAGTGCTGTCTTACAAAAAGCTAAAGAAAATTGAATAGAGGCAGACAAACCAAAGCTTAGTCCTGTATTCTAGAACTTCTATTGAATACTTTGCTTGCATTAGATAGTTTCAGAAGTTTGTTGTTAACAATTTTAATTCTTCGAGATTCTAATCAAAAGTTCTTGCTTTAAAAGATTGTGGGGCTGGAATTGGCAGAGTTGCAAAACACTTACTGATTCCAGTTTTCAACAAAGTTGATTTGCTGGAGCAAAATGCTAATTTTCTGACAGCTGCAAACAATTATTTGGTATGTGACTAGAGTTTGAGCAATATGCAATATATGGATGTTAAGGGTTATTCTAACTTTCCTTATGAATTGATTAATTTGTACCCAAAGGTATGGCATATGTTTATCATATTATAAAGGCATGGAATTTGTTTTGCGCACAGTAATTTTTTCTGGCATATATATGCTTTTTATATAGAATGTGGCTAGAGTTAACAATTAACTCTTATGCTAGTTTTGGTTCTGTGTCAATACCTGGAACTTTGAAAGGGTGTTCTGTGTCAATGCAAGCAGTGTTCTCCTACTTGGAAAATATATTCAGAACTCAATTTATGATAACAACAGTGCAAACATTTGCATATTTGAAATAGTATTTTATCCTTGACTCTTCCTAACCTTGGTCTTTTTTCATAGCCCTACTAAACTTTTCCACCAAGAAAAAAAAGCTATAATTGTATTCTTATGTTTAATGCTGTGCTTTTTCTATGCTCTTTGTTTCTCCAGCTCTATTTATATATCTCCAATGTTTATTGTTTACATTTTTTCATATAACTACCTTTGCATATTGTTTACTTGCTATTGATCAGAGTGGAAACAGTGAAAAAGTTGGCAACTTAATTCCAGAAGGCATCCAAGTAAGCAACTTTTGTTCAGTCTATTTTGCTACTGGTTTGCCACTTTCACCCATGCAAATAACTTTGTAGGTTGTTGAAAATGATCTTTTTCATTTGACTGGCATTTAGTTTGTTGAGATGATGTTAAACTAAGGCAAATTTTAATATCCAGCATATACAATTTGTAAATGTTCTTTCAACAGTGTCATAAACATTGTTCTGTTTATTTTGTCTTCTTCTGAAATTGTAATTGCAAGACCAATCCAAAAAGCAGTTTTTGATTAAAGTTACTTTTATACTAGATCTATCTTTTCAAATTTGAGTGAGAATGTTGAATGGGAGTAAAAGCTTTGTGTCAATGAAATTAAAGGGTCTAAAGCTCTGCTTGCACTTCATTTCTGCCCTTGATTGTTTATGAATGCAGTTTATGGCTTCATTGCATGAAATTTAACATTGAATCAAGGTATATGAAATTCATTTTTAGATTATAGACCTTGTTACTGATTTTCTTTCAAGGAGAGCTATACTATGCCTATAATGTACTTCAAAATGGGGGAAGTGAAAGCATATTGAAAACCAACACAAAGTGTCATTTAAAGTTATTGTTAGTTGAAGTTTGCAAGAGGCTCACAAACTTTTCAGAATTTGCTTCCATGGGGCAAAGGAGCAGAGAATCAAGATCACAATCATTTTGCATGTGTGAGCATTGCTCTTATTCTCCTTTTCTTCTGTCCCTCTGTTCTTGATTTTCTCAGATGATTAGTTAGAGAGCTAGGAATTTTTATAGTTTTTCATTATTTTAGGATTTCAAACCGAAGGAAAAAATGTATGACATTATTTGGTTTCAATGGGTAGTTGGACATTTAACTGATGGTATATAGTTCTTTGACCTTTTTGGAATTTGTTTTAGTTTAATAATGACAGAGGATTGCCAAGTTATTGTTAGGTCAATGAAGTGGTTATGTTTAATTCTGTTGCATATTCATTACTACCACCATTCTTTGAGAGTTATGACTCTAGAAAATAAATTATTAAGATTACATTACCCATTTTTGGCGATATTCTTTAAGACTCTCTCTATTCACTTTGCCAGTGAACAAATTTGATACACAGTTATTTCACTCTTTTAGCAACCTTAGAAGAAGCTAATAAGTGCTGTCAAGCTGTCATTGATTTATTCAACAATGCCTCAAATTTGGCACAAAATTCCAAATAGCCATTAGTATACTTGTATTAAGCAATACACCCTTTTCTACATGCAGAGATACCATTTTTGCACTATAGAGCCCTTTTTTGTATTTGTCTGACAGGGGGCTTGAGGTACTCATTTGACTACATAGATTTTTGCATTACATCCAAAATACATAAGAAAATGTTGACGAAGGGAAAGTGTTTTGCCAAATTATTCTTCTGTTACACGATACTATGGTTTGAAACTTCTGATATGTAGCTTAAAATTAGTCATGGATGTTCCTATTAGTAAAACTGGCATTTCCTGTTGGTATAAGGAAAGTAAAAATGGCCTAACCACAATACTTTTATTTTGTGTTCTTTAAAGTCAGGGTTTAAGGTTGCAATCATGTTAAAGGTGTTAACAGATAGTTTATTATTTAACATTTCCAGATGATTTTGTGACAAGCTTGCAAAGATTCAAAGATAGTCTCAAAAATGGGGGGTTGATATGCATCAAAGATAATGTTGCTGGTGGTGAAGCAGTTTTTGACAACAATGATAGTAGTGTAACTAGGTAAGATTTTCTCTCAGACATTTTTCTACGTAGAAAAAGCTCAAGTATTCTGATATGAATGAATTTGTAGAAAATACTATAAATCTGCTTATGATCTACTATGAAAATTTGAATGAGTAGATTGAGCAATTGAAACTAATGTTTTAAGTTTTCCAAAGTACATAAATTTATTTACATTCATGCAATTTTAAACTACATTATGCAATTGATAATGCTGTTACATCATAAAAAATATTCAGTTTTTTTCTAATTTGCTTTATTTTGTAGGTTATGATAAGTATTAAACAGTACTGTACTGGTTTCCCTCACATCCTCTTTGTTTCTTTATAGAACTCATGAACAATTTGTGAAAATATTTAGAGCAGCAGGTCTGACAATTCGACTAAAGGAAACGCAAAGAAATCTACCAAGAGAACTTTACAAAGTGAATATGTGAGTTTGAGCTTTACATATGTAAATCTTAGAATATAGTATAGTTTATTTTAGTAAATTTTAAATAGATGTATGTATACAATCGCTAAATATTTCCTTGTGTTAACATATAAAAAACATCGAATAAGATACATCTTTATCTAATAACGAGCTATGTAAGTTATATCTTTATCTAATAATCATTCCTTTTTTCCCAATATGTCATAAAGAGTTTGCTGCTGTTTAGACAGAGTTGTACATAATGCTGGGAACTGTTGCCTGCAGATCGCATTAAACGTGAAACTTGAAACCTCAAACATAATTATTCTGTTCTATTCATAAAAGTGTGAGCAGCTTTGCCCAGACGGCATAGAGCACTATTCCACAGACTTTAAGATAGTAATTTTCATCATTTTAATATCTTTATCTTCTAGGTACGCCTTGTCTTGATAACTGTATACAGCAATAAAAAGACGACTGACTTCATGAGATCATTCCAGAAATGGCAAGACAAAAAAATAGTCATTCTTACAATCATGGTCGCGTATACTGTGAAATTGATAACGCCTGGTGCGTTAAACGATTAAAGTAATCAGAGATACGAAACACTTAAACTGAGTTGGCCTTTCATGTTGAGTATATTTTGTCAATTGAATACGAAAAGTAGGATGAGTAAATTGTTAAGTAAATTGGTACCAAAAGCGTATGCTTAACCCTGCATCTTCTCCAAGAAAACACCCGCATTACCCTCCAAAGGATTTTCTTTACTTAGGTGTTTATTTTTACTATCTACCTATATTTTCATTTTTTCTTCAGTACCGTTGGAACGGAATTCATATTTGGGGGGACTGTCCATTGTATTCCTTCTCATTCAATACAATGTAATAAAGGAAGTATACTACAGTTTGACCATCATTAGGGGGGCTCTAGCCCGTATCCCCAGTCCCCCGGTTCCGACGGCCCTGTTCTTGGAAATATTTGATCTCCGATCCTGCGAAGAAAAAGTTCCTTAAGAATACGAAAACCTAGTAATTAAAATAACATATGCAGTATAACCCTGTATCTACATTAAATATATCATTTTATGATGAGCTGAACGTTTTGCTGGAAATTTTAGGCTATTTAAAATTACATCAGGACTTGTAGACTATTGAACATTATATTTCTTTAAGCAATAGGCAATAGACAATGTTTATGAAATACAATTGTTAGCTAGAAAGTATGACGTGGCTAAATATATGCATTTAGAAGTTTTAATACAGTACCAAGTAGTTAAAATACATGAATCTAGAAGTTCTACAAAAGTACCACTTGGTTTAGATCTATGAAGTTTTATATTTTCGTTTGTCTTTACCCAGTAATAGTGCGATGTATGAAATTTTATTGATAGTGTCCCATATTTCCAGAACCAGTACAGTTCTTTACTGTTTTCTGCTGTAATTTGAATTCTGTTGTTAGTGTATTAAATACCTATTATTGTTTAAATTGTAATTAAGTCAGATTTTAAGCCCGGGTTTCGTTTGTATTTTCGTATTTGCTAGTTATATGTAATTTATGTTTCACTTTAAAAACCACTGTCAACCAACAAAGCCGCCTTATTTATGCTAGCAATTCCCTTTTCCCTCTTTTTTGTTGTTGTAGGTTTAGCATTAGATGAAATAAACTTAATCGTGAAACTTTCCCAACATTAGCTGTTTATCGAAAGTTTCTTTTCTATTGAAGTTTCTTCTCAATGTTTGCTATTGGTCATGAGTCGCAGCTTGAACTTCAAATTGGAGAAACAATATAATAGGGAGATGCTTAGAAGCCTTAAGGATAGCCTAAACAAGGGAGGAGAGGCTGAGAAAATAGGGGAGGTTGGGTCATGATTGTTGATTTTGAAAGAATCAGAATTTTGAAAGAAAGACAGCAGTGGCGATGCCAAGAGGTGGTATGGAGGGGTAATTACCCCCCCCCCCACTTTTGTCGAAACATGGTCTACATATTTCGTCTAAAAACGGATTAAAAAGCACTAGGTAGGGGTAGATCATATTTCCTAAGGAAATTTGACCTGATACAAAGCACTGAAACGAGGCAGATAGGGCGTTGTCTCATGGGCAACACCCATTACCCTCCCACTCTGCAGTAGCTGGCACCGCCACTGGAAAACAGGCTATATGAATCTGGGAAGCACGAGTAAATATTCAAATGTTGACAACTCTAGAAAGGGAAAATGAGCCTGGTGAAAAGTGCTAGCCCTCTGGCCCTCCTTTTGTGCAGCCGATGTGAAAAAATGCTCTCGTATGAAGTATTTTAGGTTAATCCTTGATTGAACAAAGCAGTTTAGCAATATATAAAGACAAAAAGACATAAAATGTTAGTGCCAAATATTGCCATTCTGAACATTTTAGCTGCTATTTTGTTATCTTGCTTGAGCTTGGTATGACCATAAAATAAAGTGAAGAAAAAACAGAAATGGCCATAGATTCAAATTTCGATACCAAACTCTGTAAGAATGTCAATTTTGACTCCATCCTCTGCCCATGGTACTTAGATGTTAGGTCTCGAGGTCGAGTAAGGTGTCAAAGGTCAGATATTTGCAAGGTCTATTGCAACCTCGTATTCGATGTCTTTGCATTGGTCTCAGTTGTCAGTGGCCTGATCATTCCGCGAGTAAAGTGGACGAAAGAAATATTTCAATACAGAGTTCTCCCGATTTATGCAAAGCTTGGACAGGTACATAAATATGTTTTCAAACTGAATGACAGTTAGATCTTTCTTACTTTTCTGTATAAGTTTGATACCAAATGTTTGCTGTAACCAGTTGTTAATTGCAAGGATGCCATGGCCTAGAATTCTCATTTCTAGAAATGAGAAGGTGAAATTTTAATTTAACTTACACCAAATCGCCTATACCATGTTTCTCGAGCTATCTAAGTGCCAATCATTTGGAATTTTTTTCTTGTAATGTAGCTTTATCAATACGAGAGTCACTTCTCTTGTCTTATTTTAAAGGTAGGCTGTTGTGGTGGGCGTGACTTTTGTATATGTCTATATGTATTTGTATTTGTATTTCGTATTTGTTGCTACCTAGTATCCGAAGGTAGTTTTTAGGCACTGAGAAGCTATGCTTATCGAGCAGTGCCCTGGTCCTTCCTCTCGATGTGACCACACCTTGTGATTCCTACGCCTGGAATTACAGAGAGCTGGCGACTCTCCCCACTCTGGGTGAAAGTTTGGTCATGCCAGGAACTCGAACCACGGACCCTTGGGTCTGTAGTCAGCGCCTCTAACAACTGAGCCATCCTCGCACCTTACATAAGAAAAAAAGGTGCAGGCCTTTTCACCTAGGAAAATAAATACTGCCCATGGCTATGTCTGAACATGTTTTGTTTTTGCCATGTCCATTAACACTGGTGCTTGTGTTTCAACGAAACAAAAGTGCAATTAAAAATATTGCAGAATTAACAGAAAAACCTTGTCTTTGATGCAAGCCAACATAAATTCTTTGATTGTGGCAATTTTGTTAACAGCAAAGAACAGTTGATTTAATGAAAACAATAAATGGTGTTATTTCTGGTGCATAAAAACATCAATTTCTAGTGCCCCTAGCCCTACAGAAAACCTGTGGGTACAAGGATGATCATAAAGTCTTATAAAGGCTAGGTTTTTCTAATTGAGCCATCTTCATTTTTAATAGGTCCTTTTCCTCTCAACATTTTTATAAATTCGTCTGTTCTATTGATTAATATTGAAACTTGCTGTATATAATTTAGATTTTAAATAGATCCCAGTCTATGAGATTTTCAATTAAAATATTGGCCTTAGTGCTTGCTATCTTATCAAAAGAAAAATTACCCAGGAAATTCTACTAGATTTCTTGCTCAAATTTGATGCAATTGTTTTGCACATGATATACCTGCCTTCAATTTTATTAGTTCCGTGTTTTTAAATTGAGAGTGCAAGACTTTTCAGTTCACAGGAACAACCAATTCATAGCCCTAAAATTGTTGATTTTTAGCTGGATGCTAGTCTGACTGGAAACATGGATTCAAGTGAAATGTCAATTGTGCCAAAGATAAATCATTTGTTGGAGCTGGACCCTTATCTCTGCCCTTTTAAGGGAGAAATAGAGAGGAGGTATGCCTATTAGTTTGTTATATTTTGTCTTTCCAGTCAATGCTATATGGCACCAAAGTTTTAGATGGCCAGCCATCTAAGAATCTATAAAGGTGGCCAGCCAACAATCCCAGACATATGGTGTCAAATTTTCATCCTCTTCCCCCAGTTCAATGTTGATACCCCTCATATTAAAGCATATATATATATATATAGGTGTTGTAGGAGGTGGTATATATATATAGGAGAGGGTTAGATTTTACACTATACATGCATAAGACACACAATGTTTTTTGGGTTCATCCCAACTAGTGTGTCCAAGATTGTATACCAAATCTGTAGTTCTTTTGTATGTCTGTAGACTGTGGTTAAGCCTACACAGTGTCAAAAACAGTGAAACAATTCTTGTAAGGAAATTAACTGGATCATTTTTGAATAGTTGGGTTACATTGGGAAGCCAGTTGATTGCATGAACACAGTTTGCAAGATTCTCAAGGAAGAGTTGGAGAAAGATAAATTGTGAAAAAATAATGACAGTTTATTTCCATGTTTATATGTATCCCATAAAAATTAATCAACTCTGAGAATATTGTTTAGAAGCAGTAGAAACAAAAGCATGATTATTGGAAACAAATAATTTCTAGAAAGTCCCCTAATATGCAAATTTTTAACAAGAGCCCTCTAAAAGAAGTTGTATTCATTGCCCCAAATAAGAAAATGGTTATGCTGTTAGAGGGTAGCTGATGCTAGAATAGTCACCAAAAGTGACAGTATGCAGGGACAGTATGTGGGGATGGTATGAAGAGACTATACATGGAAGTTTTAAGACAAAAATAAATGTTTTTAGGAAGCAAGAAGAATGATAATAATAATAATTATTGTTATTAGCATTGTTATTATTATCATAACTTTATTAAAGTGTCATACATCTTTAGCAATGATACTTATTGGGACACATTTTAGCCTATTTACATATATAGTGAGTTAAAGAGAATAATTTTTTTTATCATATATCAAAGAAACGTCAGTTATTCATTACAATACTTACATTATCCATTGCAACTATCTGTAACTATGCTCGTTAGGTGTAACGTTCTCAAACTTGTACGGAAAGAATTGAATCAAGGTTTTTCCCTGTAACCCATACCATTTAGAACAAAGTCGAGGGCCAAGATATCTTATGGAATGTTTACCATGATATGGAACGGAAAGTAAGATGTAGAGATTTTAAATCAAGAGCTCTAAGATAGTTTGAGCACTCGATTTGATACATCTGGTCCGGTATTAGATGGTTAAGAAGACATAAATTATTTATATGCCTTATGCTTATTTAGATATTCTGTGATGAACTCATTTCTTGCTGGAATCAATAAGCACGAGGGTGGAATGGAAAACTTCACAAAGTCGTACCAAAGATATGGTCTAAGAAGAGCAGAAAATGGAATTTTATGCAGAGAATGGTGCCCTGGTGCAACTGCTGTTTTCATTACTGGAGAATTCAGTATGTTTAATATATTTATGCTCAAATCCTGATACTATAAATTCTACCAAACACCTAACTAGCAAGCTACTTTTATATAGTATTTAAACCTATATTGGAAAAAATATTTTTGATTCAGCGAAGTTATGAAATATCTATTGTACTCTTTACATTTATCATCTTAACATTTCTAAGGGGATTGATGTGCTTTATACTAAGAAATATTTCATACCAATGGCAGCATTTGTTGAGAAATGTTGTTGCATCATGCAATTTTGTTTCTGAAGAAACAAATGTATGAATGTATGTATAATTTTGCCATCAAATAAAATTACAATTTAGAATTAAGAAAAAGGAGAAGATCTAATTACAGATATATAAAATTTACAGATAAAAGTTATGATGAGAAACAGGGATTATGTTATTATTTAATTGATATTAATTATAAAGACTAACATGTGTTAACTCATGATTTCAGATGAGTGGAATAGAACTTCTCATCCTCTCACAAAGCGAGAGTTTGGTGTGTGGGAATTATTTCTGCCAGACAAGGAATTTGGTACAGAACCAGTCAAGCATGGGTCAATGTACAAGGTAAATTTTTTTGTCTGAAATCCCAAAGTTTGTTTGATAGTTTGAAATTTTTATTACGTGTTTCCTAAGGTAGTTTAAGGCAGGAAACTGAGAAACTTTGCATATTTGGCACTGTCCTGGTACTTGATCTTGATGTAACCACATCTTGTGTTTTGTTATCCTTGGAATTGCAGATAGCTGGCAAGTCCTATCAGTGGGGGACACAAACCCCAGGTCCTTTTATCTGTAGTCCACAACCCTAACCATTTATCCATCTCCACACAATTGCTGATATTTCTGTTGATTTGTTCCAGAATTTATTTGTATCATAATTTTAATTCATTCTGAAAGGTATTTAGGAAAATCACAAATTTACCTTCATAATGTTATTTTATGAATAAATTATTTTTTCTGTTTTATTTTGTATTTTATGCTAGCTTGGGTAGACCAAATCCTGTTGAACATTAACTCTCACTTTTTGAAGTTTTTTCCCATCCACAACAGTCCATGTTAAGTCAGGAAATTTTAAAGTTATATAATTTTTGTTTTATTGTGATTATGGCCTTGTTGTATCTTCTAGTTAATAATAAAAGACAAAAAAGGCACCGAACTTGAAAAAATATCTCCATGGGCAACATATGTGGTGCAAAACAAGGAGACTAAATTGATGGAGCCAGTATATTGGAACCCTGTGCAAAAACACACTTGGCAATATTCAAGACCAGGGAAGGTAGACAATTTACGAATCTATGAAACACATGTTGGAATCTCCTCAGAAGATTATGCAGTAGCCTCCTATACACATTTTAAAGAAAAGGTCATACCTCATATTCTGTATCTTGGTTACAACTGTGTTCAAATAATGGCTATAATGGAACATGCTTATTATGCCTCGTTTGGATATCAAGTAACAAGTTTCTTTGCACCTTCAAGGTAACACTGTTACTTTTCCACTTTGCTGACTTTGATGTTGTTTGAACTAGATTGCCTGTAATGAGAGTACCCAACATCTATCATAAAACTTTTTTTAATTGACTTAAATGGTTTTGCTTTAAAAACATGATTCAAATTATCACAGGAGTACAGATAAATTTTTACTAGTATCACAGATTTTGCTGAACCCATAACACGCTGCTTGCTGAAGAAAAATAAAGTCCTGTTGGCTATAATTATTGCTCTTTCAAGAGAGCTTTCGTAAATGTAGCTACTGTAATCCTCCAATTGGCCTTCCTCATATAAGCCCCCCCCCCCTTTAAAGTAGACATTATTTGATATACTGAATGAAGAATTATCCTAATCATGTTTTCAATATATATACATTTTCAATGAGGCTATATAACGTCTTGTACGGAATCTTGGTAGATCTTTGAAAAGAAGAATTTTCCCAGAGTCTTTCTAAATCAAAGTGATTTCATTATTGTGGGTTTCAGTTTCTTTGCAGCTCAGTTTCTCTTGAGTTCCTTCCAGAAAGACAAAGCCCATAAATATTTTCTGTAAGAGAGGATAAAGTTTTTGGTTCCCACCTAAGATCCCCCAATAACTTTATCATTGTAGCTCTATGCCCAATAGATATTCGTACCAGCTCCAAATGATTGCATCTTGTTTTTTTTATCAATCTAACTGTTTTATATTCACTTGCAGCCGTTTCGGAACACCGGAAGAGTTTAAAGAGCTCGTTGACGAATGTCACAAACATGGCATTGTTGTCTTGCTAGACATCGTGCACAGCCATGCATGCAAGAACGTTTTGGATGGACTTAATCAGTTTGATGGCACAGATGCAGGTTTCTTTCACAGTGGGCCTCGAGGATACCATCCTCTTTGGGACAGCAGACTGTTCGACTATAGCAGGTATAATGCTGCTTATTAACCATAATCACCAGGGTCTGACGTCAGCAATGGATGAATTTTCGACAAAAAATGGCCTACATTATTCTTTAATTATTGATAAATTGTACTGGGTAGGGGGAAGATTCGCTTTGAGAAAAACATTGTTAAACGTTTTATGCGTCAGTAGTTATGCAAAAAGGGCTTGTTCGTAAAAAAGCTCTCACGGGCTACGCCCATTACCTTTACCCCCAATACAAAATTCTGCTGCCTCCACTGAAAATTGCACTTTTCGGATTTGCAATAAATCAACCTTTTCTCTTTCTATAGCCACGAGGTGCTGCGTTTTCTGCTTTCAAATTTGAGATACTATATGGACGAGTACATGCTAGATGGCTTCAGATTTGACGGCGTTACGTCAATGTTATACCACAATCATGGCTGTGGGCATGGCTTCAGCGGTGACTACAGAGAATACTTTGGCATCCACGTCGATACTGAAGCTTTGAATTACTTGCAGCTGGCGAACTACATGCTGCACGATTTGTACCCCAGCGTCGTGACCATTGCAGAGGTATTTATGATTTTGAAGCACTGTTGTAGGGCTTTCTGAAGTGTTTTATATTTAATGCGGCTTGGTAGTATTTTGATGACCATGTAAGGTGTCAAAAAATATTCGAGATGCTAGTAGTGCAATGTTGTAATAATCACATTATGGCATGGAACAGTACAAGCATGCGATTATATTTCATCAGAATATGGTAGTTTTCTCAAAAGCTGGCAAGATTTATAGAAATTATGGAAACACTGTGGATTTCCTATCTAACAAAATTTGAAGGGAACCAGAAAAGCAGCTTGTTATAACGGAAGTTCGTTATACCTCACAGTTTTTTATTGACTATGGTTCTTCCGAGGGTTCAGTGTTGAGCAGTTTTGCTGGGGTCAGATGTTAAGCTTATTATACTGGAAGTTCATTTAATGGTGCGGGGGTAAGGGGGCTCGTTAGAGTTGGTTCCACTGCCCCATTAAAAAAAGAACAAGAATATTACTGCAAGTTCTATCAGAAGTGTAGTTAACACAGTTTGCGAATTAATAGCAGAATTTCCGGTTTAGAATTTCCAGAAAGTGTAAAACACCGAGTTTGGACATAAAATCACCCTATTCTATACACCAAAGTGTACATAGCTGTGACTATACTTTATTGAGCATTGTTTGACAAACCAGTAAAGCAATGATTTTCTTTTTTATCATGCTAGGACATTTGTAAAATGTAATTTCCAACCATTCATTTATTGTAAACATAAACATAGAAGTGGGCAAGAAAGATGCTTAATTCATGTTTTGCGATCCTGTCTTCTCTATCCTACGTGATACTATTTTTAATAATCCATAAAAACTTCTAGGAAATTAATTTCTTGGTTATTCCAGGAAATGATTGCTTTAGATTGAAAAAGCTTTTATCGTTTTTTATCATGTAGGATGTAAGTGGTATGCCAGGACTCTGCCGTCCTGTTGACGAGGGTGGTGTTGGATTTGATTACAGGCTTGGTATGGCTATACCAGACAACTGGATTAAGCTATTGAAGGAGCAGAAAGATGACAGCTGGAATATGGGCCATATAGTGCATACCCTTACGAATAGGAGACACGGTGAAAAGACTATAGCTTATGCAGAGAGTCATGACCAGGCCTTGGTTGGTGATAAGACACTGGCCTTTTGGCTTATGGATAAAGAAATGTATACAAACATGTCCACTATGACCGAGTTTACGACGATCATCGACCGAGGGATCGCACTGCATAAGATGCTAAGGTGAGCAGTTTGTATTGTCTGTGTTATTGCCATCTTCCAGAACAACGTGTTTAATCGATATCGAAAAGCATAACTACTTTGAGCTTTTGTTCCTCTTGTATTGTGCATCATTAAACTTTTCGACTATGTTGTCGCAAAATAGCTTCCGTTGGGGGTGGGGGGGGACTAGGTAAGGGAATTATAGGTTTTATTTGGCAGACTGACTTCCAAGTTTGATTTCCATTGAAGAAACCCCTTGACAAGGCAATTGGCAAAAAGATATACAATATGAATTGTAGTGTATAAGGAATATCGTCTTTTTAGAGTTTAGTTAAATCGAATATTTCAAATTTCTGTCTTTTTTTTTGTTATTTTCTCATTCCAGTGAATTTCACTGGGATTGAATTTAGAATGAAACATCAACTTTGAGAAACACCAACTCATTCATGTTTTTGCCTTAGATGTTTAAGCTATAGTATGTCGTCAATCTTAATCGAATATGTAAATCCTTTCCTTTTTCTTGCGGCAATGAGGCAACCCCATGAAACTTTTCAAGATGCAACTTTCGGGCACTGCAATTCTAGAAGTGATGTCATAAACAGCAAAGCTAATAAATATTTTGTTGATTTATGTTTTGGTTCTTTGATTTAGATTTTTCCTCGACTTTTTATAGACTGATTACAATGGCGCTTGGTGGAGAAGGCTACCTCAACTTCATGGGAAATGAATTTGGACACCCGGAATGGCTAGATTTCCCAAGGCAGGGAAACGGGGATAGCTATCACCACGCAAGGCGGCAGTGGCATCTGGTGCACGACGAGCTTCTGAGGTATCGTTTCCTCAATGAGTTTGACAAAGATATGCAACATCTTGACAACCGCTATTCGTGGCTCTCGTCTCCACAGGTGAGTACTCATCCTCACAGCTACATATATCAGCTATATAGATCTCAAACAGCTACATAGATCTCTTTGTAGTAAAATTTAAAGGCATTGAGTCATGGTAAATAGGCCTTCTCTATAGAGGATCATTTGATTTCGCAGGGCCTCCGACGAAGGGCAAAACAAATAAGTTTTTTTCAAAATATTTTGTTGTGGGTGTTAAATTTTCCCTTGGCCCCCCTACTTTTCAACCTTTGTCGGAGCCCATGTTTCTGCGTGATGGCTGCTGTTTCATGTGATATTGGCATCCGTTGTTGACAACTTGCTACTGATGGAAACTGTTTTGTTAATCAGTACGAGGTGAGTTCATGTGACCAGCTCAAGGTCAACCAATAGCATCTCAGTCATGAAAATCACGACTCAGCTGATTTTGGCACTTAGGGTATACTCAATCCATTTTATCATGACTCAATTCCTTTAATAGCCTTATTTCGCTGTGCTTTTTAGAACCGTGCTCACAATTTTTGGGAAGCCCTTTTTTGAGAGCTTTAAGAATGATTACAGACTCGCTAAATTTTGTAAGATTTTCCTTGATCCTTTGAAGGTGTTTTTTTAATCAAAATTTCTACCTTTTGCTCTAAGAACTTTCGAAATGTCTTATTTTCATTTGAGCTTTCCTAGTTGGCAGTTAGCCAATCAACATAGACCAATTGTTTGCATTGAGCTCACTTCCATTATTTTTCATTTTAAATCATCTTTCTTATTTAGGCTTACATCAGCAGAAAAGATGAAGGAGACAAGGTGATTACCTTCGAGAGAGGAGGACTTCTCTGGATCTTCAATTTTCATCCAACCAAAAGCTTCACTGATTATCGGGTTGGTACCAATCAACCTGGAAAGTATCCTTTTCCATCACGTTTTTTCTAGAATGATTCGGGCATGTGTACATGAGGTGGGCAGACTCACTGGCGAGGTATGCGGTGAATACCCTTTATGTATAATGGTCCAAAATAATTTTAGTTATAATTATTATTATTACTTTTATTATTATTATTATCGAATATTGATACAGTATAATACTTCAGTAGTGATATGCATATATGCATATTTACACTGTTTCCCCAGTAGTCCTGTTAGAATAAAAACAATAAACAAAATAAGATAAAAAAAAGTTTACCATACAGTTTAGCGTAGCTCCTTGAAATTTATTTCCAAATGCACAAAATTTGCATACGTTTTTGTCTATTCGGTAAAACTTAACATAACAGCATATCCCCGTTTGCCTTAACAATTTTTCAGGTACAAAATCGTATTGAATTCTGACGAATCAAAATACAGCGGTCATAACAGAATAGACCCAAAGTGCGAGTTTTTCACCGAAGATTTTAAACACGACAACAGAGATTATTCTTTACGGGTATGTCCATATATTGTTACTGGAATTTTTTTTAAAGCAGTTGGCGTATAGAAGTATCATTATAAATAACTGGACCCAGGACCACTGAGAGGTTTCGGAGCGAGCAGATTTATGCGACCATGCCCTTCAGATGAGCGTAAAATGCATTTCAGAATATTTCTTACAGTCATTTCTTACAATTGTTGAAAACTTTTTACTTTTTAAGGCATGCTTTTGCTTCGTTTGCGTAATCCAATTGTTAAAATGGAATTCATTACTTTATGAGGTTCCTAGATCTCAAAGCCCTGGGGCAATTTTGCCCCATTGCCCCCCCCCCTCGGCGGCCTTGACTGGACCAACCAAAATGCTTGCAACAATAACTGTGACACAGAGTCATGAAAGGTCACCTAAGGATACCCGAAAGACATAGATTACAATATACCCCCCCTCCTTAACCTGAATGGCCGTTCGCTGGCTTCAAACCGTGATGATAAAATTTTCCTTTTCAAAGATATACCATTAAACAAAAAGGTGCGGATCAATAAAGACAATTTTTCTAAAATGTTTTAATGACACAACTTGTATTCTCTAAGCCAAATTTGTTCTGTCCTGTATTACTTTCTTGTTCTCCACACCCTCCAAATTTTCCAACTTTAGACTCACTTCTTACATGAACCCGAGGGACGTTTTTGAACTAGGGCTTATTTGAGGGTACGAACATATACATGAATTTTACTGCTAAGATAGGAACTAATTCGAGGGGAACTAAGACAACGAAGGGGGCAATTCAAGGTGTTTTCATGTCTACAAAACTCGTATTTTATCGCTTCTAGAGATGCAAATAAGTTTGATTTGGACTGAGTTGAGCCATTTGTTTTCCAGGTCTATATCCCAGCAAGAGTGGCATTGGTGTTAGCTGTTTTTGACTGAAACACTTAGCTGCTTGGCTCCATTTTTTGAGTGAAGCACTTAGCCACTCATATCGCTTCGCTGATGATGCTAGCGCCGACTGAGATTTCCCACAGAACAACTGTGTTGGGTTAGACACGTGATGTTGCGTTGGGTTGTTCGCTTGCCAGGCTTTATGCTTATATGTGTTCTGTTTATGAATAACTTTACCATGACACCCCCCTCCTTTTTACATGTCTGTACTTTATCGGATCAACTATTATGTTATATCCTCCTGTGGCTTAAGCAATTTTTTATCCAAGGAATATAATTAAACTATCCAATTTTTGTCATATTCATGACCTTGAGAACGCAAGTTGGAATTTTACTAGATTTGATAACCATCTTTTGGGATAATCTGACAATCTATGCACAGTATCTTGACAACGATCCCCCAGTGTTCTCAATTCTCAACCGCGTTCCCAAAACTCCTCTTGTTTATGTCTCTTGAGAAAGTATGCTACAGTGTAACTAGAATGTTTAGAAATCTCCTAGGGCTCTTTGCCGGAAAATTGCTTCAACGGTTTCTTTTGATTTTGCCTCTTCAGAACCCTTGCCAATACTTGGCATTGCCTCTTGAACACCCTTGCCAATATTTGGCATTGCCCCTTGAGCACCCTTGCCAAGACTTGGCATTGCCTATTAAGGACCCTTGCCAAGACTTGGCATTGCCCCTAGAGTACCCTTAAGTTTTTTTGCCAAGACTAGTAAGCTTTGCCTACGAATTACATGATCTTGCAGTATATCGCATGCTATTTTGACATCTGGTTGCAAATTCAATCAATGACAGTAAAGAGTAATTAAAACTCATAGAGAACTTAAATTTCTACTTGGCTCATTTTCTGTTCCCTATCGCCACTTGACATTACACATGACTGCAAAAGTAATTAACCAGAACTAGCAAGAGATCGACCCCCTTGGTTACTTATTTACATATGAATTTTTCTTCGGAAGAATTATAATTACATGCATTGTTAAAAAGTAGAAATTTATGATTAATTTACTATTACATTGAGTGAAGGTATTCAAAGTGTGTCTTATGCAACATATTTAAAAAGATTACCCTCGTTTTAACATCACAACCTCATCTTCAAATAATGGACAGGCCCCTTAAACATATTGTTCTCATTCCTAGGACGGAAAGTTTTATATTCAGTGTTTTCAAACGTGAATTTCGATGTTACCATTTTAAATATCCAACTCTCGAAGTTAGTACAAATACATTTGTCAATATATTGGTTTTTATCTTTGATATTGAAGATATTAGAGTCTTAAAAATAGATATAATGAACAAATTTGGAAAGGAAGTATCAAGTATTTGCCTTTTAAATCTTTAGCGTAAAAGACACTCGATTCTTGTCTTTTTTTATCTTGGCTATCGTAACATCTTTAAAGGCCATTCCGTCTTATACCTTTGAATCGCTCATCTTAACGACTTTCTTAACAACGATTTCTTGTCTGCGATTGTTCCAGGTAGAATTATAAAATGTTGCATCCGATGTATTTTTATAGAATATTTCCTACAATGAATAAATTTTTGAATTGTTTTAAATTGATACAGCTGAAGAGAGCTTGATTTATTATGGAGAATCATAACGTTTGTGTGTCTATTTTGTGAGTTTCTTTTTAGTATCAAACATTTCCTCGCGCCATTTTACGGTACATTTGCTCACAATTTGTATAAACCCGTCGCTTCGTTCTAGAATAGTTTCCATCTCAATTTTATTGAATTTGTAAGCCATTCCCCACTCCGATTGCTAATGCATTGACTACGTTAGGTTGTGTCCTTGCAAAGATTTGTGTCGGCCGTCCCTTCCCTCTGACGACCCCACCCTTGATTACGTCACTTGAATAGACACTATTCAGCCCAATCTCGAGATCGCTTTTCTTATCAAACCATAGTTATGTACAAACCAAGCCAACAGCAAATAAAACTAGTTCGCAAGCAAAGAATATCATCTAAAATAATGCTAGATTGGCGTTTTGTCTGAAAAAGTCAGAACACATACAATCATGTTTAGCATGATTAGTCTTTGAAACGCATTTTGACACCCGTCGAACGAGAAACAGCCGATGATGGCCTTCCATGGGGGTGGGGCCCGTGAAGAGCTAAAACGTTTTCCTTATCTATGCTAAGAGAAAGAGCAAGGTGATTCAGCGAATGAACTACTTTGTGAGGATTACTTGTGCTAATGACCTCCAGATCCTTATGCGTTCCCCCAAGATTACATATCACACCCGTTCTTACCCCAATACTCAACATAACGTTTTGGTCTATGATAGTAACCCTAGAAGCGGCATCCAGTAATTCAACTTTGAAAATAATCCTACTAGGCTTAAGATTATATTCATTTCAAAAGGGATTGACAAGACCCTAACAAAAGAAAATTAACGATTAATTTTGATATGATTGTTCATATTCTCAAGATTGTCTTGACTCTTTCTGGTTATGTGGAATAATTGATTATGCATCTCTCTCATACACTACTTTTAGGCCCTTTTTATACGCAAAAGCAATGAGAAAATGCCAAAAAAGATGATATGTGTAAAATAGCGTGTTCCCTTCTTCTTTTTGCTTTGACTTCCCTCGGAAACCCCAATGAGTTGAGACGGGAAATGGTAGCAGAACCCTTCCCTCCCGCAATCCTTACCCTCCCTCGTAAGCAGTCTCTGGTGCACACTCAATTTTTATGAGGCTCGTTGACACCCTTTCCGTTCGCTATAGCTTTCTCCACAGTAATTTCTCTTGTGGGCACATTTTTTATTAGCTGGCGGTAGAAAAGGTAGTGTTTACTCGAAAAATCAACATAAATCAATAAAGATATTGTGAATTTATTTGAATTATGGAGGTGAGCGTTGAAGACTACCTTGCCGAGGCGGTTGCTGCAAGGAGTGCATCAGACCAGGCAGACATTACCTCAACAGGAATGAGTGACCAGGCTGAGAAAACCGTCGAGGATTACTTGAAAGAGTTTGAAAATGAACAAAAAGAGCCACAGAAGGGCCCTGAAGTTGATAACAAAGAGGATGAAGACATGACAGTGGAAGCATTCTTAGATAAAATGAAAGCACAGCAAGATACTGACGAGGGCCTAAATCCTGATGGTGGAGGTGATATTGCTATCGAGGACTATCTGAAGCAAATGGAGGCAGAATGCGGAAAAGCGGAAACCCTTGATAAAAATGACAATGATAAAGAGAAGTAAGTTTTGAATAACAAGCAAATTGTGGTCAAAGTAAATGAAATAGCGAGTCAATACGCGTTTAACCTTAGCTTTGGGTGATTATCTGCAGCATTATAAGACAGCGCCCATTTCAGCTTCCCTGTTCTATAAATTTATTTACACAGGCGTTTCTATGAGTTTAGGGAAATGCCAAGCGTTTTGGGACAGACAGGGGATCATACATATACTGCACACGTGGTTGTGTTTGCGTCTTTAAACACCATGCATCTGGGAATTGTCTGTACTGGTTATTAATTATTGATAATGAAAACAAGGAAGTCATCAGAAAAGATTCATAATATCATCGTAGGAGATTTCCCAGGGTTTCAGACAAGTCTTTTAAATCAACTAAACGCTGCTACAGAGAACTGGAATCAGCTTGCTAGCTTAAGCAACTTGGATCAGCTTGCTTGCTTAAGCAACTATGTTACAGACATACTTCTTATGTTGGTTTTTCCCCAGCCCTATGTAAACTTATTTTGGTATTAAGTTGTTAAAGGGTTCTTTTGGTTAAAATTGCTGTTAAAATAAATTGATAAAAAGTTTTATACATTTAAAAGATGTTTGGTTTCATGCTATGATTATCAAACAGTTTAAAGAAAATTAACCTTATAGGATTTATATAATGTACTTATTATTTTGATCCTGGTAGTCAGAAAATAACTTCAAATTCAATTCATTTTGTATCAAATTCAATTTATTTTCCCAAAGACTGAACATGGAATGTCTAGTAATATAAAGGAGGTTCATTATGACCTGTTGGGTCAATTTTTTTAGAAAGTGCTAAAACAGCTTTGCAGTTTGTCCATCCAGAAAGAATGGCACATTTCTCAAACATTCCATTATTTCCCTTTTTCTATGATACAGAGCATGATTTTTCAGAGAGGGTATGAAAACACAATTAGCAACGACCACCAAACGTAGTGATAGTTCAAAGGGGCTTAGATCCTCACCTCTTGAGGAATATTTCATATTGTCTTTAAGAATTTTTTTATTCTTGTCCTATAATTTTGCATTGAGCAAAACACAAAGAAGCTAGCAAGGAAATATGCAACTGCAAACCATGTCATGGTAAAAAATCATCGATTTAAATGCAGCTCCTTTAGCTCAATGACTTTATTGGACGGTGACATCACTAATTTCATGCAAGCAAGCTGTGCCTTAGAGACTCATTGCTAACAATGAGCCTTTGCAAGGGTGGCAAATTATCCAGGCGACAATCCAAAAAATGGCAGTAAACTTCTACGGATTAACCATAATTGATTTCAGACTGTCTAAAATGCATTATGGATGCTTGCGTAGCGCAATGGCTCATTGTTAGCAATGAGTCTCCAATGCTAATTCTACATTCTGAACTCTAATCTGACAAAGACATTTGTGTCGCTTTTTCTTTATTTGAGCAGGGATCAAATGCTTACTAATGTAGATATTGAAATTTTTTTTAGTTCACCCCTGAAAAATTTTCATGGCATGCAATAAAATTTGCAAACACAAAAATTTATATAGTCTGATAAAAATGTTTTCAAAATATCTTTACCCAGTGTATCTATTGCAATATTTTCTTCCCTTATCAAATTTAGAAGCCTTGTTGAAAATTTGTTGCAATCCAATTTGTCTTTATAATTTTTTCCTCAACTAAACTTTCACTAGACTGATCATTCAGGGTATAACTTGCCCTAAACTGTCTTCCAAAACCTCTCAGCGAGCTTACAGATCTTCTCTGAATTGCTATCTCACTCATTCTTTGTTTGAAAGTCACTTCTCTGCCAAACTTCCTTTAATTTGGCTGCACCTCTCACTTCACCTTTTTTTCTATTTTTGCATTCACATATCAGCACATGCTTAAAAAATGCTTTATTTGTTTCTAGATTTATCACACTCTAGAAATATCTTAAAATAGTACATACTTAAACATTGATACTTAATTTTTCTTTCTTGCAGCCTTTTGTTTATGCACAAGGACACTATTTTCAAAGCATATCATGCCACTCCTGTGATTTTCTAAGGCTTAGATCATAACTCCAAGCCAATGTACTTTGGAGAACCCAGATCTTCCAAATCTATTATCCAGATGGAAGGACCCATTATAAGAACATTTTTGTGTTTATTTAATTATATTTCATCAAAAGATTCTCTCAAAGTTGCAAAGTTTCTGAAATTTTGTAACAGACTGGTTGCACAAAGGCGACTACATCATCTCTCCATAGCCACCTTATTTTTTATCTGTGTCTTACCTATGTGCTTTAATGTTTCTTTCTACTGTGCTCCTTGCTACCATTTTTATCTCATTCACCATGTTGTTACCATATTATGTTTTTGCTTTGCCCTTTTTCTCTTCCTTGCACATATGTTTTCTGTTTCTCTCAGTTTTGCCTGGCTATCCTTCTGTATTTCTTATAGATACAGGCCAAGGCAGCCCCTATATACCTTGATTTCTCTGGAATTTCTTTTGAAGAGGGCGAACATCTTTGACTTGCTTTTTATTGGTTGGGTAGCGATAAAGTATGGATTCTGAAAATGGGCATTGTGCCAGCGGTGCAAGTGGGGAGGTTGGTCCCTTGGTAGCTGGTTTGCCTTCGGTCTTGAGTTGCATTTTCCAATGGTTTGGTTATGAAAGCAAGCAGGTTATATTAACAAACTCTGCTGATCGTTAAGGCCTCCTCAGTTTTTCATGTTTCTTTATCACCTCAATGAACCTAAGCATCTTTGGCTGAGCAGTTTAGCTACCTTTTGTCCCATTTATAGAATTAAAGTTCTTTCTATTCTCTGATGAAAGAGGAACATGGAATGCTAAACTGAAAACTCAATGGCGAATTACAAACTATTCAAATGCTGTGTTGCCCATCCATTTTGCTTTACTCTTATATCCTTTTTAGGCACCTCTCTGAAATATTTGCAAACCAATAGATTCTAGTTACATTGATGTAGGTAGTAATACATCTAAGATTGAGGACAAATAGCAAATCTTTATAAGACAAACAATAATGAAAACTTTACTGGTTTTCTGAAACCTGTGAAACTGGCCTAGATTTACACCTGCTGACATATGCTTTGTATAACCTACATGTTATTTGTTTCTTCTATTTTAAGTGCTCAATTTTGTATGCACTCCGTAAATATTGCTCTAAATTTTCGTATGTTATGAAAAAGAGTAATAAATGAGTTTTAGCATTTTATGAAATCTAATTTAATTTTTTAAGAGAAAACCACGAGCATGAAGGAGGGTCAGACAAACACAAGAAAAGAGTTTTGAGAATTTCGAGAGCAAAAAAGGAGCAAGCGGATCACGAAAAAGAAAGTCAACATAAGAAAGAGCATGAGAAAGTCGACCAAGAAGGAGCTAAAGGTCATAGCCCTAGACGCCAAAGAAGGGTAAGACATGCAGAAGAAGAAAAGCAGGAGACAGTTAAAGTCCCAAAGGAAGAAAAGCAGGGAGGAAGCCCCAAGGGTAAACGAAGGGTTGGTCCCCACGGGCATGATGCCCCTAGGGCTGTAGGAAAGGAAGAAAAGCCAAAAGTTGATGCTCCAAAGCCGAAAATTGAGTCTTCTGCTAGAGCAAGAAGACAGTCAGCTTCAAAGAAACACGAGGAAAAACCACGTGATGGACACAGTGATCACGTGCAAACAAAGGCAGGGGAAAGGCATGGAACAGGTAGGGACAGGAAAGCCTCTCATGGCCACGATGAAGCGCATGGGCGAACTAGAGATAGGGCTGGCTCACATGGAAAAGAGGAGAAGAGTGCACAAGGAAGGGACAGGAAAGGCTCCCATGGTCGCGATGATGCACATGATCTGGCTAGAGACAGAAAGGGCTCACATGGCAAAGGAGATACACACAGAGATAAGAAAGTTGTCCATGGAAGTGCTACTACCCATTCAGAAAAGAAGGCGTCATTTGCCTCAAAGGGAAGAGCTGCAACCGTTGCTGCGACATCAGCTGACGAGAAAAGAAAGGAATTTAACAAGCAAAGGGCTGCTTCGACCACCACTGAAACCCATGTTTCCAAACCCAGGTTTGTGTAGCTTTTTATTGTTTCTCTAATTATTGCCTTTCTTGTAACTTTTTCCAGTGAATGGCATTGATTTGAAGGGTTTTTACCCTAAAACTAAAAAGCTCCCAAAAATTATAGACGCTCATTTAGCAGAATACTTCTTGCTCTAGTTCGAAATTACAAAGCATTGTTTACCTATTTATCGGAGCTGATAACTTGTTGAATTCTAAACTGCTGTGCTTGTTTTTACGCGCTTGTGTTTTCTGTGTGTTTTTAAGGGGGAGGGTTCTTCAAAAATAGTATCTGTTTGTATGCCTGTGAAAATGTTTAGCAATGTGAACCACCTCTGAGTTGAATTGGATACATTCCCACAGTCCACCTGACAATCTCCCACCGCAGAGGCTTGATGAAATGAAACAGAAAGTCAACTACGTAAGTTTTTGTCCAACCAGTAATGTTTATGTTCATCACCGCCATCGATGTCCATGTGTGGATCTCCTGGTTCTGTTCAAGATGATGTAATATAAGTCATGCCAACTCCCTACAAATGGCTGCCAAGCCAAACCCTTTCATTGTCGCATTTGATTTGTTTCTCAGGCTTTCTCTCGATCTTACTACCTATCTGGCATTAAATATGTTGTTTCGTAATAAACATCAGCTCCTGCATCAGATTGCCTTACAATTTCCTCACCATACAATTTCTCAAATTTCCCGTCAAGAAATTTCTATGGCAAATGTCGAGGGTATGGGAAATGCTAACATATCTTCTATGACATTTTAGGTGATCATTATGATGATGACGATGGTGATGATAAAGTTAATACTAGTAATAATGCAATAAAAATTTGAGGAGTCTCTGCGAACTCCGATTGGAGTTATTCGAGCCTCCTCATAGCATCGAGGTCACTGTGCTGGGTACAGTTTATTATGTTCTGATATGTGATAGCTATCTTCAGGTCACATGATTCAACCCGCTTTTCAATGAACAATAGGTTTCTAAGGTATATAATACCCCGCCTAGAGAGCATCACCTTTTATCGTTGTTGACAACTGAGATGAATTGGAAAATGAAAGACTTCTACTTACGTGTCTATATAGTGGTATAAGTGTGTCTCTATTTTGCGAATAAAACGGTAAAAGAGCTAGCTGAAATATTCCATACACCTCTATTTCTTCCACAGGGTTTCCCATAAAATAGTAAGTAGGTTTTTGTGCAGTGTATAACTATCATAAGATTCGAACGCGCACGATTTGCAACAATATATTACAGTTAATATTTAAAACGGCAAAGTTTTCATACTTTTTGAAATTTTCAAGCTACAAGTAATTTTGGACGATAAAATTTTTAATGTCCAAGATTTATCGGGATGTAATTTCATTAATACTAGTAATTTGGATGACTATGTATAAAAAGTGTTAAATATAAGGAGTTATGGGAAGATTATGTCACATTTAAGGGATCCTTGCGAAAGTGGTATTGCTTTCCATCATGGAGAGAAAAAATATGTAATAATTTAAACACTGCTTAACGTCATGTTTAGTGCATCGAAACGACAAAAAGAAGTGAATTTTATTATGACATCGTAAGATGACACCATGCTGCCATAGTCCTGTCGAATGTTGACTTGATACAAGTCCCTCTCTCTCTAAATATATATTTCTCTATTTATTTTCTCTCTCTCTATTTGTCTATTTACTTATTTTATTGAGAGATAGACTTGCAGCAAGCCCATGTCGTATGTGGGGTGCTGTATAAAATAATCTGTTGTTTCCAGTAAAACTGTTCCACGTTTTATGAATTTTCACTCAGCCAGCAAAAGGACCGGTAACCGAAAAGACGTCATTGGGCGTATGAATTGGCCATGGAAGATTATATAAAGTAAAATGAAACCTGGTTTCGACACTCCACCTTAGTGTTGGCATGGTGACAGCAAAGCTCTCTGTTTAGAGTTAATGCGAACCCTTCTGTTCTTTTGAACTCCAAAACAAAGAGACTTGTTTCCTGTGCTTAAAATCTTTTACTGTTGATATTAAAACACAATACGAGCGCTAATCGTTTAAGAATGATATGAGTAAATTTTCCTGACACATTCTGTTTCAAGTAAAAGACTGGACGTGCAGTTGATCAACGCATTTTCAGTGGTTGATGTGTTGTTGAAAGGAACATAGTTGAACGGTTAGTTAGTGGAAAAGAATATAAGGTAAAATGATAGATGTATTGGAGGTTAAGTACATCTTTTTGCCTTATGTTTATACCTCGACTTCTTTCACAACTTTTCCGATATTGAACAGTTAGTTTGTATTCACTTTTTAGCCATGAACAAGTGATTCAATTATCTGTCCGTTGAACAAAACTTTATGATCAAGTTAATTTAATACAGTTGTTTTACTATGCTCTTCGGTGGTTATGTCATTTATGAATTTAATCTAAATGATTGAATTGATGGATCTCTTTTAGGGTGGATTTTTTTTGCTCTTAATTACCTGCATGAAACATCTTGTTTCCATGCTCATTGTAGTACTGAAAAAGTTTCTGTATCTTTACGGTCGCATAGTTCCTGTTTTCTACCGTTTCCTTTGTCAAACCAGTACATTTCTAAGAATTTAAAACGTCAGTCCATCATTTATATTCTCGAGCTTGAGAAAATATAAAGAATTGTATTTGGCTTGTTTCTGTTATCATTTTTTAAATTACTCTGTAGGTAATTTTTTACGATTGTCTTTCCCAAGACTTTAGACTTTAGAGGCCAATGGTATTTTGTTCTAAAACAATGGGAAATGTGACGTCATTTTATTTAAACTGGAATGATATCCCTAACAACATTCGAGAAAAAAAATCCATCTCTCGTTTTAAAACTGGTTTTAGAGGGTATCATTCGAACCTTTCACAGGACCCAAACACGACCCCTTGGTAGAGCAGCAATTCACATTATTTTATTTTATTTATATATTTTTTTCTCTTTTATTATTGTTAAACAAATATTGTAAATAGGTCTTTTTTGCTGAAAGGTGTAAAGTAAAAATTATTATTATTGAAACAATTTTTTTAAACCCCAATGTTTGACCAAGTGTTCGCCCCTGCTTTTGAATCAAGACAGAATTCATTGCGATGTGCAACGGTTGTTTAGCAAACAGAGTCATTTTAACGGAGCATCTTTTTGAACCACTATTATTGGACCTCGCTCTTAAAAAAAGATACATCATCAATCTTTAATTATCAATTTCTAGATCTGCGTCAAATCGGGAACCTACCGCGGCAGGTCACGAGGGCCAAACGCGCAAATCTGCAACACTACCTCGTGGAAGTGTAAAAAAGCAACCGAGCGGGGAAATGGAAGAGGAACAGCCAAAACTGACACCAGCTCAAATTAGAGCGAGGTTCGAGGCAAAGAAGCATGATGGGGATCGCCATAGGCCCCAAGGAGGTCCTGGTAGGGTCAACAAAGGAGAGTCCACAGGTAATAGAGCTTCTTAACCGTTTTGCCTAAAATAGCACTATTGTTCTCTGGAAGTGACATCTTTTGCCTATCGAACCTATTTTGTGCACAACATAAAAGAATTACTAAAAACTCTCTATAGCAAAGTCTGGACAAACCCTCTTAAAAGTATTTGAAGTATTCTTGGGAAACATTTGGTTTCAGGTAAAGGTAAAAGTTTTTGAAGTTTAGAAACAGAAGTTATTACTCTACATTTCAACATAGTCTCTTTCAATAGACTATGATTTCAATCTATTTAAGCTACCTTCATTTGATGTGTTTTGATGTGATTATGTGTTTTAAATTCTTTAGGGGCTGCGCGTGCAAGATTTGAAAAGTCAGCCTCTGCAACCAGTCACAAAGTAGAGCGATCCCATCATGCCCCATCTCACAAAGAAGAACGTAGTCAGCCCCGTATTTTCCGCAGAGAAGAGAGGCACCACCGCCCTACTCCCGGTGCAGAGAGAGAAGAAAAACCGGAAGTCGATGGAGCTGAAAACGAGGCATCTCCAACAGCGGCCAGCATAAGGTCCAAATTTGAGGCAATATCCAAAAGCAATACACCAGTTAAAAGAAAGGTACGTGTTTTCAATTTAAAGAGCTGTAGAAGATATAATGTGTTCTGCCCAGCTTAAGTCTGCTAAAGCTCAGGGTAGAAATTGGGCGTGGTAAGATAGAGTTCTTCTTGCTGTTCTTGCATCCACTGCTGGAAGGATCATAACCACAAGTATCAATGCCTCCGATACAGAGCTTACAATCCAAGCCGACGAAATTTTTTTTGGAGGAGGGGGGAGGGGGGGTGGTTGTTGGGTATGCGCGTGTATTTTGCTGGTGTCGCGGTGGGGTTTATAACTTCTTAGTTCAGTAGAAAAGCTAACAGATGCGGAAAATCTGGATGGTGACTTTCCTTTTGTGAGTTTTTAAATCTATTTGTCTCTAGAACCTTACATTTAATGTATGTTTAATTTTGCGATAAAAAGGTAGGACGGGCTTTATGACCCATGCTTTCAGAATTTCTTACGAACGCTTCAACACATCGACCATCGTATGAATTCAATGCAAAAGCAAAATTTGCTTCTCTTGGAGTGCGGCTAGGCAGACATTGTACCCAACGAATTAATATTAGCTTATTCCTTTTGGTCTTCGAAACCAACAATGCTACTTCAGAGCTGCTATGCGAAAGTGTTTTTTTTGGGGGGGGTTTAGGGTACACATATCACCTTTTTATTCATCATATTTTGCTCAGCCGTGCCTGATGTATACGGATACAGTAATATCTCATCCGATAGAACTGAACTTTAGGAATCTAAATATTCCTAAGATTACAGAGAATGCCATAACACCGAATTTCGCATTCTGCAGATCAGTTTACTAAATTTCTGTATCAACATCCATATGGAACACAAACATTTGTCATCCGGTTAATGGATTGCGTGTCTTTTCTCCAACTCACACCCAACTCTTGTAAGATTTGTTTGCTACTTTGAAGTTGTTTGGATGTATTCCCGTATTGAAGCTTTTTGTCATGCCTTGGGCTTTTTGTGATGACGGTAGCCCAAAAGCTTCTATATTTCCCTGATATTGGAAAGATGCAGTGTCTGCTTTTATCGACCTATTTTCCAAGCCAGTCAACGAATGTTTGCATGAGTACCGGTGATATTTGGTTGATTTTTGGGGGCTTTCGGAAATGAATTGAGTGGAAATGAAGATATTACTTTTTTTCGTCTTTAGCATGCAAGTTAGATAGCAACTTCTTGCAGGCGACCTACAGTAGCCGCATTTTTTCACTTGATAAACTGTTTTCGAAATCATCTGTTGTATGCTTCAGGCAAGAACGCTCTTGTAAGGCTTAACATTCATTAGAATGCGCTGTGGATTGCTTACGCGACTGGTTACAATACAGTCTGTCTATACTTTCACAAAATACACATTCACGCACCTGCTCTCGAAAATAATATGAATCAAAACCCTGTCATTGAGATCCTTGCGAGTGCATTGTTGAAGTAGAACCAAAAACTGTGCAAAAACACAGATTCGTGGACTGAACTATAATGAGGCTTTTTGGGTCCCGTTTATCTTAGCTACTTCTCTATTCTCTTTTGTACGATATTAATTACCATAGTTTTCCTTTCAACCATTATTCTTGAGGATACTCCAACTGCAGATACTCAAAACAAGGACACTTTTAATCCTGCAAGTTGAAACTGAAGACTGAAAGGTATAAACGACTATTACCAGTCTGTATACAGAAAAAATGCCTAGAAATTATTCGCTGGTTACTTTCAGCTGTGATACAACATCGTTTTGTGATACAACACAGCCTAGCTTTTGTTTTTCTAAAACGCTCAACTTGAAGCGAATGTTAATCAAATTAGGATTTTTGTGTCTCTCATTTGCATGTTAATTCGTACTTTTAAGCTTAAGCCTGACCTGTTTAATTTCATTGAGTACAGTATGATGACGACTAGTGCACCCTTATAAACTATTTAATTTTCACCGTTTTGATCAAATGCGACTTCGAAATTTTTCACCGAGTGAATTTCAGATTCGGGGGTCATGTAGTGACTGCTTGGCCTTCTTTACCGTCGTAATTCATAATATCTTTATCAAAATATCTGAATTCCTTGTCCTCTGGTCCGGTTTTTCGACTAGGCAGATAAGCCTCTGTTCAGTGTAATACAGGTGCTTTAGTTGTTTCTTAAGTTGGTCCTGGTGCTCGGTTCCTTTAAAAGCGGGCTACTTATATTTTGCATGTTTGCTTAGTATTTCGTGCACGACATGTTAAATTTAGCAGTTTAACATTGAAGACGATCAAATTCTTGCTGAGCTACGGGCAGGGTCAAAAAGCATAACAGTTGCCTGCTGTTGTTGTGGCTCCTCGTGTTTACTGGTCTGTTTGTAGCCAGCTCTCTTTGTTGCATTTGAACAAGATTTCAGAGGAAGCAGGACTGATTTCACCTTAGCTTGGTTTGGTTGAGCGTTAAGCATGGATGTAAGTACCAAATATCTGGTTTTTATGAAACTCAGATTTCGTAACCTATTTCGTTGCAAGATTTCTCTGGATTTGCGTGCAGATTTTCTTTGGCTTATTGCGCCGTAAGGTTTAAAACGCAAAGCTTTTACCATACTTTGGTTACGGCTGTGCACGGCAAATTGAAGTATTTGTCAGAACTCATCCCAATTTTGTCATCGCAACAAGCTAACGTTTCTTAGATTCCTGATTCCATATTAGATTCCATAACGTAACTTAGATTCCTGAGGCCTCCATACTAAATTAAAAGATATTTACACTGAAACATTTTTGCCAATTGTTTGTAAGAATAATTTGATTATGATTTTGTAGGTTTCTTATTAAACGTTGAAGGTTGAAGAATGTTTTCTACTACGCTTTGAAATGCATTGTTTTGATTTTATTCGCCAAAGGAGCAAAACGATGTTTTTGTGTCACCCTGTGCGGCAATGTGACAGATTTCACGAAAACTGGTCCAAGTGATTTTTTGAAGTGAGAAAATTCCCACAAATGCTGATTATTTAAGTTACATTCTCTAAGGTTTTTTCTATCGTATCAAGTAAATGTAAAGTCATCGCCCCTTCGATAATTTCATCTTCCTTCTGATGAACCAGCGGACTATTGATATTCGTTTTACTGCCATCAGGCTGTCTTGACAATTTGCACCAAATGGTGCCGTTCGTGTTTTCCGCCTTAGTTAGAATTCAATTTGTTAGAATATTGTCCATTTGTTATCTTATCAATTTGTTAGAATATTTTCCATGTTGGATTTATTTATTCTGTAAACACTTGAATTTTCTGAAATACTTCTCAATTCAGATGATGATTATGTTTTATTATTTAGTTTTATATTATATTTTATTATATTATATTATATTATATTATATTATATTATATTATATTATATTATATTATATTATATTATATTATATTATATTTTATTATATTATATTTTATTTTATTTTATTTTGTTATATTAAATTGCATTTATCCTCAACTCAAATTGTGTTTACGACACAAACTTTTTACTAAACCACAAAACGACCTCGACGGTAACAATACACCAGAATACAAAAGGTTCCCTCGTGGGACCAGTAGTTGAGCAAGTGGCAGGTTTATACAAGTCCTTTCATTCGGTCTCTTTTCATGTTTTTTCCAACTGTATAGTATATCAATGCCTCATTTGCATAGAAATAATCTCCAATTTTGCAGCCAAGAACGAGGGTTTTACTTCAACAAGCTTTCTGGCGAGCTCCATTGGGTCTTTTGTTGTGGTTCCGTTGCGTTTGTTGTGTTGTGTAGTGTTGTGTTGCGTTGTGTAGTGTTGTGTTGCGTTGTGTTGTGTTGTGTTTCGTTGTGTTATGTTGTGTTATGTTGTCTTGGGTTTGGTTGTTTTGTGATGTGTAGTTGTGTTTTGTGGTATTAAATGTATTTGAGCTGCTGCTAGTTTTGAGAAGAATTTTCAACGTTCTCTTCCTTCAGAATCAGTTGTGATAATCATCAAATTACCCTTTCTTTTCAGTCATTTGATAACTGTTTGACACCTTTTATTGTTCCAACTTGCCTGTCGCTATATTTGGTACTGACACGGTCTTGGTCTTAGAAGCTTAGAAATGGGACAGGGTCAAAAAAATGCCCTTGCAGGGATAATAGATATTAAAATTTTATTTTTGCTACTCTTTTCGCAAATTATACAACAGTAAGATTTATAGGATCGTCAAGAAGAGCCTGGTCTAGCGCCCAGCAAACATACGAGAGTAGGCAGCCTTATAAGAGGTGAAATGTTTAGGGACTAGGGTCCTATTTTATCATAAGATAGGAGGTTTTGAAAAGTGTCATCTTGTTTTAAAGTGTTTGTTATGTACTGCTGCTAGGTCATTTCATGAATATTTAACTCTCGTACACGCATGATAGCGCGTAGGTGATGTACTTGGAAACCAAACCTGCTGCATTTTAAACCTTGGCTAGCTTTAAGTCTTGCTTTGCGTTGACCACATCTTTTTCTAGGCTTGGTAGTCCATTTCATTCTGTTACCGCAATCACCAATCGTTATCATCAATCATAAATCATCATGACCAATCATTATCATCAAACATCTTCATCGTAATGGCCATAGCATCGTTGTCACCATAATCAGTCACCGAATACTCTTAGTCATTCCCTATCATTCCTTGTTATTTCCAATCGCTCCTTGTTATTTCCAATTAATCATAGGATTCTCACCCCCATTCACTCATAGGATTACCAATCACTCCCAGTCATTTCCAATCGTTCCTAGGATCCCCAATCACTCCTAGTTATTCCCAATCACTCCTAGTCTTTCCCAATCGCCCCCAGTCATTCCCAATCACTCTCTAGTCATTCCCCATCACTCTTAGGCATCCCCAATCATTCCTTGTCATTACCAATCATCCCTTGAATTCCAAAACACTCATACTCCTTCCCAAACACTCCTAGTCATTCCCAATCACTCCTAGTTATTCCCAATCACTCCTAGTCATTCCCCATCACTCCTAGTCATTCCCCATCACTTCTAGTCATTCCCCCATCACTCTTAGGCATCCCCAATCATTCCTTGTCATTACCAATCATCCCTTGAATTCCAAAACACTCCTACTCATTCCCAATCACCCCTAGTCATTCCCAATCACTTCGGGTCATCATAATCAATGTTCAGATGATCGATAATCAATAGTGATCAATATGTTCTTATGCTCAAGAATCTGCATCTTACATTATTTGTTTCTTTTAATTGTAACTTGATCTTTATCTCTGATCTGATTAAGTTATCCATTGATCAGGTTGCCGCGGCATCTTTACTTGTTGCTATTTCCCGGTTTCTATCACGTACTGGAATAACTTATTGATGTGGGAAAATTTTGATCAAAGCCAAAGAAGTGGGAGAATCAGCCCAGACGTGTCATATGGTTTTGCCCACATATATCAAGTTGAATCGAATAATTCAATTAAACATATCTGTAATTCTGCTCTACGCTTTAATTGGATGTGTATAACTAGTTAGTCTGAGAACATGTAACTTGTACGATTGCAATTTGCCAGAAATTTAATCGGGAACGTTTATCCTAGATTTGTTCCTAGCTTACTTTTTGTAGAATAATTAACAGGGTCTGATAAGGATAATAGCAACATTATATTTGACAGCTTTGACTTCATGTCGGTAAATATGAATAAGTTTGACTTCTTAAAGGTTTTAGCCACTCGCCTGTCGCTGCTTTGCCTAAAGCCAGTTCAAGGTTGTTGAATATACTTGAAAATCAACTCTTACGCATCAATGAAAATCAACAAGTAAGAGAGAAGGGGTAGCCAAGATTGGGTAACAACGCAGGGTCAGACTAGTTATTTTACCCTATTGCCTCGCGCCACTGTAGGCAGAAACAGACAGGTTCGAGCCTCACTCAAAATGATTCATAGTATGTAATAAGGTTGGGAGCCAGGCAGGCCTTGGTACCTTGAAGCAAAAAAAACTCGTTTCCGGGTAAAATCATGTCAATTCTCAGGATCAAGAAATTTACAAAATTTAAATAATAGCCAGTTATTGTAAGTCTCCCCCCCCCCATCCCTTTGTATTCAGAAGCAGATAAAATCACTCTTATCGAGTGTATATTAATTGGGGATTTTACGACGACAAACAGCCTTCTTTGCAAAAAGTTGGCTCCCAGTGTTTGGCTCTGCTTCCGTTGTGAGGTGTGGCACGCGGAAATACAAAACTTATGCTGGAATCTCGCTCTTGTGTTCAGGTCACTGGGAAGACCATCTGCAGGTACTTCAAAACAGACTGAAATTATCTCCAAGATTTCACGAGTGTCTTAACACTATGGAGGTGGAAGTGAGTTTGTTTTAGCATGTAAAATGGTTTAATCATGTTGTTTTCGTATCGGGTGCTCTTTTTGACGCAGGGCATCGTTTTGTATACAGAGTTTAATTGTAGTTACATATTTCTGTTCAAAGTGAAGCTAATTTCTGTCATGCTTTTTATACCTCTTTGTTTGTGCTTCTATAAGGCTTTGAACATACGGTTTCAGTGTTACCACAATCAACGGGCAACTCAAAGACTGATTAATTGCAATCTGCATGTTCACTTTGCCGTTCATAATAATCATAATCGTTAAGTAGTAGTGTTGTTTTTAAGTGAATCGCTGTTTTCCTCCTCCGGAGGCAATTCGCTCTTGCAAATAGCGTACAATATTCCCACGAAAACAGAAGGATTTTCAGGGATTTTCTGACGAAACAATAGGATTTTCAGGGATTTCCTGATAAAAATAGGATTTTCCTCGAAGTTGTATGAAAGTTCATATAATGATTTGCCCCTCGACCTCCTCTATTCATACTTTTGGTGAGGTACATATTTGTCGAGGTACATTTGGGTTTGCTGAACAACAGCCAAGAAACACCGAGTATTGTCTTAGAAATTATTAGAATTCTTTATTATTTTCATTTTAAAAAAGCAAACAGTTTTCACAGTCGAAAGATGCTCTATCACTGTTAAGAAAAATAAGACAATATCGATACAATCTCATTTTCTTTAACAATCTAAGAGATCCTTTTGTATTGCCATGGTTATGCAAATAAATTGAGGAACTTTCTATTAGCCTTCGATTTTTGCAGAATTTAGAAACTTCTTGGGTGTTTTAACCTTTTCTTTCACGAATATACGTGATAGAAAACATCTAGTTTATGTGCTAGCTCATAAATTCTGATATGCAATAGTTTCATTTAGAGGATGGTGTGTTCAAGTATTAGCTTAATATATTTCCTTAAAAACTTTGTAAGTTCAAACTTTCAGCGACATTAAAATACTCAAAAGTGTTTTTAAATGTCCCAAAAACTTGTTTTTCTGGTGTGGTTGCCTTTCTAGTTGATAATTTTGATTTTTCCTAGTTCCTTAGTTTCATAGTTTTTTGTAAAATCTCAACCATAGAAAGTAAACCTGCGATTTCTGATTTTGTATTTGAAACCAAAAATCTCGATTTATCTTTGTATGAATGCAATTTTCTCTGAAACTATGCAAGAAAATGAAACCAAAATTTCACAGTTCACGTTGGTTGTGACATATCTCCTTCCCCCATACGTGTCCCTATATGTAAGCATTATAACTGCCTTGCAGCATTGGTCACTTGAAACATTGGATTTAATATTGATCCCCTTGTATAATTTTTGTAGATTTCTTGTCTCAGTTTAAGGTATCTGGAACAGTGTTTCACATGCTAAATTTTCCTTACTTCTTACGGTAGGGTTCGAAGTGCATTAGTGAACAAAGGTCACAATGAATGTTTTCATTCGACATCATGCCAGTTTAATTGTGTGCATAAACGTGTGGGATCAAGTTTACATTGTATCGCATTTTTTATTTGTTTTCAGCTACATTTTATATTTGTTGGTATTACAGATCAGTCAATCTTAAGTTTATCAAGAGAGATTAATGTCTTTGATAACAATAACTCTGGTTATGTTATACAATATTTGCAGAAAAGTTTGTCAAATAAAGGTCATTTTGTTTTTGGTTTAACAATCGATGGGATGTCGGAAGTAGGAATTGTATGTTAGAAACAAATTCATCTTTTTGGGCGGATTATGTGCTACGATTGCATCTTGCGTTTCCGTCTTTCAATTTGCTTTTTCATCTTTCGTTTGTTATTACGCTTGCAATTTTTGTTTGTCTCGCGTTTGCAGTTTACGTTCGTCTCTTACGTTTGCATGTTACATTTGCGTCTTTCTGTAGGGTCTTGCGTTTGTGCTTTTCGTTCGGGACATATGTTTGTTTCTTTCGCTTGGGTCTTACGGTTGCGTTTTGGTTTGGGTCTTCCGTTGGCGTTTTGGTCTGGGTCATCCGTTTGCGTTTTGGTCTGGGTCATCCGTTTGCGTTTTGGTTTGGGTCTTCCGTTTGCGTTTTGGTTTTGGTCTTACGGTTGCGTTCTGGTTTGGGTCTTCCGTTGGCGTTTTGGTCTGGGTCATCCGTTTGCGTTTTCGTTTGGGTCTTCCGTTTGCGTTTTGGTTTGGGTCGTACGTTTGCGTTTTCGTTTGGGTCTTACGTTTGCATTTTTCATTTTGGTCTTACGTTTGCGTTTTTCGTCCGCATCCTAAGTTTGTGTCGTGAGTGTATGTATGTGTTACGTTTACTTCTACGTTTGCGTTGTGGGTCTTTTTGCTGATGTCGGTGTCGAAAGATATTACAGACAAATTTTTTGAAAACCTAGATTACCTCCAAATGTTGGGAGTTTTTATATCCTATATTCCTTATTTTTTGCTTGCTTCTTTGTAATAATGATATTCTTTGTTTACCTATCTATCCTGTATATAGTTCTCATTATCATGTCTACAGTGCTGTTATAGACTTTTTAACAATCAAAATAGCTTTTATGATGCTATAATAGCATTCAGGATACTGCCAGTGATTTTGTCTAAAAAGTAATGGAAATATTCGCAGAAGATTGCAAGCTAATGAGAATTACAAGAAAGGCTATTGATGTAAAGGTTCTTTTCATCCAACACTAATTTCAGAGGATGAGCTTCGGAATTAGAGAAAGCTTACATTAAGCCTAGTCTATAAGCTTTGCCTAACAGAAAAGAAAGCGTTGATAGTACACGTGATTTTAGCATACAGTTAGACAATACACCAATTCAACTTCTGGCCTCCTTTTGAAAAATACTTCAAACTTAATAAAGACTCACCTAAGTACAAGGAGCTGTCTAGTTTCCATACTGCTCGACCTGATGACGTAATTAGTTTACCCTAACTCTAACCCTAACCTTAACCCTCTACTTGAAGCAATTAATCATGCTAATTTATGACCATTAATCATGTTTATTTATGACTATCAGGTCGAACAGTATGGAAACTAGACAATTCCTAAGGACAAGGACCTTTGACTTCATGTAACCAAGACTACATTTGACTACATTAAACAATGCTAGTTCCTGTGATATTGTTTTTGACGACATAAATTTTTTGTTTTTAAGGGTTTGACAACGATTAGCTAATTCCTTTCAGTCAACATACTATCGTCATAAATCTTCAATAAAAGCACCAAAAGTATGAAAAGTAGTAAACTCCCAACAATTCGAACCTCCTAGGGGCCAATTAAATGGTTCGACTTAGCGAATGTTCCAGTTATTGAGGGGATTTTCAAATGAATGTATTGGGCAAAGGGAAACCATAACAGTTCGACTTAGCGAATATTCGAGTTACTGAGGTTTCGAGTTATCGGGAGTTTACTGTACAGTATCCTTAATTGACGTAAGGTGGTTAATCAAAATGTAGCCAAAAAAGTCGTACAGTAACGTTATGTATCATTGAAAGTTTGTAGTAAATTTCAAAAAGAGGCCATAAAATTCATCAGTGTATTGTTGGGAATACTATTCTGTTTATTGTGATATCAGCATATCTCTGTGTACCCTGGGTACCAGTCTCTCTCCTATTTTTTATAGATTGAATCTGGTATTCAGGTTAATCTCTATGAATATCAGAGATTTGGCTGACGTTGTCTAGTGAAGGCTAATCTGAGGCCTTTGCAGGTGTTTAGTTCTATCAAAATAACAAGGGGGGCTCTTTCGCAAAGCGCTGCGAAAAACAATAGCAAAAGTTGAAGTCGGTTACTTTTCAGCATTAAGAAGGGAGGCTCAGTCCTCCTGAGGCCCCCTAGCACTACGCCCCTGGTCCTTTGTATAACGTTGTGATGGCTGGTTTTGTAAACCTGTGAGATTTCTTTTTGGTAAAGGCGGATATTTTCTTTTGATGACGCAAATGTGACCAGAGTTATTTCAGGAAAACCACTGGGCGTAAATGACCACAAGAATTCAGATATTTCTACCATGTCCGTCTCGGAATTTCGAGAAATTTTTCTGGGAATTTTCAAAAGTTGTGTGAATATGGATATCATCTAAAGATAGTACAACTGTATCAAAAAAATAATATTTATTTTTTTGGTTTTTCAAGCTTTTGAGTTATACGCATACTATTTAGATCAGGTGCTGTACTCACTCTTGATTCGGAATTCAAGACTGTTATCAACGACTATGTTATCAAACCTTCATTCATCACAATCTCATGTTTCGTAATTCAAGTTGTTTAGTCGAGTATGACGTCATTTCGTCGAGATTGTGTTTTCTACACTCACAATGCTATGTATCGTGCGTTCTTCAAAACCGCTATTAGTTCTGCCTTCTTTAACCTTCATTCCACCCTCACAAAAGAATAGTTAAGGCCCTTATTCAGCCAGAATTAACAATGTCATTTCCTATGAAGGTTACCTTTTCTTAGTGGTTTGTTCTTTGTTAACAAATCACAGATATAAAACCATGATATCACCATCAGTGTCAAAACCGCCAGTTGGATTCGTTTTGTGAAGACGTACGATAAGTAAAAAGAAAACTCTTCGACAATACGTTAAAACAAAATGGAAAATGTGAGTTGCCTCGAATTATTTATTGGCATTCATATTTCATGATTCGGTCAAACGCCTAGTATTCTTTTACATTTTTTTATCGTTTTCTTCCATACACTGCGCGGCAAAGCTTGAACAAATTTTAAAACCGGCCTTGTTTATTGTTTTTTATCTCATTAAGCACTAGGCTAAGATTGAATCGATTTCATTATTTATCTTTAAAATTACAATTGATATTTACAAGCTATACTCGACAGCTGCTAGATGTTTGTTGCCTTGCATAGATTCAGTATCTAGAAAAATAATTCCGGAAAAACACCTGGAACCTTCCTTGTTTTGGATGTTAAATGGTTTGATATAAACCACGGCTATGTGAATACAACAGCTTTTGATTTAGAAAACACTTTCACGATAAGTGGCTGTTCTGCTTTGATGAATTTATGTTCATTACATTTGTGACCACCCTATATCACTCTTTGCTTTTCTGATGATTGTATCATTACCCCATTTAGCAGTATGTTGGACCAATATGGTTTTGGTACATGTCTCCTTAACACTAGGTATTTTTTGCTAGAACAAATGGGCCACTCTGGTACAACAGGTCAGGGCCTACGCCGCGAATTTGAAGGTGGGGGGTGGGCAGGGCTAACGAAAGTGGGGGTCAAGGGTTCTTTCACCTTTGATTGTAGCTTTGAAATTACCTGCTTCATACAAAGTCTGGGGCATGCCCACCCCTCCCGACCCCAGTGGCGTGGGCCCTTCAGGCTGTCTTGGTTTAGTTGTCCAAGCGAGTCCACTTCCGCATCTGTAGGAATAAAGAATTAGTAATGAACTGGTGTTTTTTTAGTTTCCTGTGAAGCTGTCACTGAAGTAAAGTTTGAAGACCATGAATGCTTGATTACCTAAATTGATATTCATAAATAAACAGTGACATATGTTACCCTAACAATAGCAGGGACTGGCCTAGTCGTTTTGCAGGAGAAGTCTTTCAGTATTGTAACTCATGATGGTAGGGTGACCGATAATTGATTCTCTATTTTTGATAGAAACAGTTATATCTAAAGCATCGTACAACTGTTTGATGCTTCTGTCCTTACTAACAAAAAAACCAGCCTTTTAAATTCTGCCATTTGCACTTTAATTTTAGGTAAAATCTTATTATTTCGATTTTCTCCGATTATCATATCTTTAACCATTGATAAATTCAATCAAGACTTTATATTGGGGTAGGAATTAAACTGAAAATTGTGTGTTGTAGCACGAGAAGCTGACCTGGCGTTGTGGGGGCTATGGGGGTGAGCAATTGTAGAATGCAACACCCTATTGAGCCGACCAGACAAAGCCTTACCTTTCATTTAAGCATTTATTTTTGTATTTGTACGATTCCCTGTCTAGTAAAATATTGGTAACGTAATCGCCCACTTTCTTCTTTTTACATGTTTACCCCTTAGAGAAGAATGCTATAGCACTTTTATTTGTCTAGGCCTAAAGAACAATTCTCAAAAACTTTTATACACAGCTACTCAACTAAAACTCCTGAAACTGTGAACAAGTATAACCAATTAGATCATTAACCTTTCCTGCAATTTAGCGTGCGTTTCCTCGTATCATGTCGATGATTCAGCACACTTCAGACCTTTTTACTCTGTGCCCAAAGATTTGCTGGAAGGAAATTTTTAGCCCTTTCTGATTATCTATACCAATATTGATTATCGTAACATAGTTGTTGAAGGTCAGCAAAACAGTCGAAGCGTTTTTCAATATTCTGTGGATCTCTGCCTTTCAATATTTTTTAGTTGACTACCTTGAATTTCCTTCTTCCTGGTTCCATTTCGATTAGCAATTTGATTGAAGTTGTGGTTGACCGGCCTATCCTTTTAAATCAAAGCATTTCAACGAAAACTCAACATCCACATTAATAATGTTTTGTCGGTGGTAGCTTGGTGTTTTTCTCGTTAACATATTCTGGTTCTCGATATCACATTTTTTGATCTTGCGGATTTTAAAAACAGATTATGGCTTTAAAGCTATTAATGGATTGATATTTTAGATCAAACAGAGAACTGACCGTAACATAATAAGCATTTTTATGATTTCGGGCTTTGTTACATAGTGCTGTGGTTTAGGTTTTCTTGTATGAATTGAAAATATTTACGATTAGAAAAATTTCTGTCATAGGCCTTGAGTTTGAGGCCCCGTTCACACGGGAACGCAATCGTTCCGTTCCATTTTTGTTCCAGTTTCTGGAACGAAAAGGTATACAGTTCACACGGTAACGGAACGATTGCGTATCGATTTTTGTTTATGTTCAGACGGGAACGCAATCGTTCCGTTCTGCAATTTGCGCGCCAAAATAAGTGAATGATTTTTAATGCGCATGTCCATAATGGAGATAGATTTCATCATTTCGATTTATCTCTGAGCCATCTCTGAATTTTTTAAACAGTTTGAAAAAAGGGAGAATACAAAAGCGCCCCAAAATAAGCAAGCTCGTGGGAAAATTGAAGCCAACCTTAAAAGGAAGGAATTTCAATGTTTGCAGAATGGTGTTGAATCTTTCAAATGGACTGACGGCGAGATTCAGCCCAATTGTGTTTTTGAAATCCTCCATTTTCTTCGCTGAGTTTATTATTGTCACCTTTTCCTTCCCTCAACAACAACACAGACGCATGCGCCAAGGGCAAAACTCTTATCGTTCCATTTTCTGGACCAGTTCTGCGCGTTCACATGGGAACGGAACGGAACGATTGCGTACCGTTCCACTTTTCGTATCACTTATTTTATCGTTCCACTTTTTGGAACGGAACGATGTCGTTTGAAGCGTTCCCGTGTGAACACAACCCCTGAGCGTTCCGCTTTTCGGAACGGAAAAGAACGGAACGGAACGATTGCGTTCCCGTGTGAACGGGGCCTGAGTAATTTCTCGATGTAGTGAAATAAAGTACTCCGAGTCTTCCCGTTTCCTATGTTCTTATTCTTTTGCGGCTCTGTCCGCAGGAATCTTTAATCATAGCACTTGCCATTTAGATCGTATCAATTGAAACTTTTTTATAACTGCCGCAGGAAAGAATGGACGATTAGTGAAATCTTTTCTGTGACCCAACATGAATTTAATGTCGCCCATATGGAAACCATTATCAGCAATGATCATTATGATTTTAAGATTTTAATCATGATGATTCATTAATATTTGGTACTCATGATGAGCGATGTATGACATTCTTGTCTTCTGTTTAGTTCCCAACTGGAAACAAAGCCGCCAGACCAGCATCAGGTACTGCTGCCAAAGAGGCTAAAGGACCCTCACAGGGAAACAAGTGCAATTCATGTGGCAAAACGGTGTATCCCATGGAGAAGCTTGAGGCTGATGGCCGCATGTTCCACAAATTCTGCTTCAAATGCACCGAATGCAAGAACACTTTAAGGTATATTGTCTGTTTATGTTACATTCTCTTTTATTTAAATAGTAAAGCAAGTGAGATTAAACTACAGTTTTAATAAGTCCTTATTACATTTCTGATTTATAGAGGTAGGAGGTGGTTGTGAAAAGGTGCCATTTGTCTTTTCTATTTAATGAAGCTGCTTCAGAGAATCCTTCAAAGAAGAAGTTCTTTGAAAAAATCATTATAGGGAGTGTTAAAAAAGAATAATAAATTGAAGAAGAGCTAGGCTAACAGAAGTAGTTTAAAACTAAGGAAGAGGAGACTCAAAGGAGAAAAAATAACAAAGCAGTTGACAGTTTTTTTAGTAACCTTCTATAGCAAACATTATTGGTAACCTGCCTCTGAAACTATTTTATATATATGTTATATAAAAACAATTTCAGGGGCAAATAAATAGAATATGGAAGTACTGAGTACACAAATTGAGTGTTTTGTATTGAGTACACAGAAAGGAACCAAATGCTAACAAAACTTCTTGTGAATTGTAAAACCATCCGAGGCTTGGTACTACCACTTGCGTAATATTTTCCTTGTAACAATGGTAAAATTTCTGTGCTTGTGAGGCAGGACATTATTGCTTTCTGATAGCTACTTCTAGTTTGTATTTTTGTTTAATCGTCGTAATATCCACTTCATAGGCTTGGAAACTATGCAGCGTTGTCCGGCAAAATCTACTGCAAGCCCCACTTCAAGCAGCTCTTCCGTCTCAAAGGTAACCTACAATCAATACCGATTTTCTTAGAACACTTACGTCACATCGAATGCCGGATTACCGTGAACTATCGGGGGGGGGGGGGGGGGTGGAGTGGAAACATCGATTAGAAGGGCAATAAATTAGAAATATAGAAACGACAATGAATTTTGGCAGGCATTTTAGTTTTGGGTGCAGCAAGATCTTAATCTTGAGCTGAAATTTGATAATAAGAGTGTTCATGATTATCAAGACCATCTTAACTCAACGTTTTCATGACAGAATAAACGACGAATTAAGTTTAAATCAACAAAAACTATGCAAATAGAAAGATGTTTGAAACATCAATTTTGATGGAACCTTGAAGATTTGTGGATCAAAGTTTAAACCATCTTGAACCAAAGAGCGACTTTGGGTCAACATTAAGTCATACCGTCGTACCTCTGACGCTAAACGCTTTCACACTAAAGTACTTTTTGCCCTACATTCATCAGCGTATATAAAGTTGGATAGATTCTTAAATATTAACGAACTTGTGTATCCCTGTGTGGATTATATGTAACATCAGAAGAAGTAAGGCGTGATTCATTTGTTCCTTGCAAGGAAGCAAAATTAGAGAGTTTCCCGTGAGATGATTAGGCCAATTAGGCCATGTTTTCTGCATCTCCGCGCTGTTGTGAAAATTGTAAATTTATTCTTTTTTTCTTATTGTCTGTTTTTTTATTGTAGCTAGTTTTTGCTTCTTTGTACCTTTTTACTGAATATCTAAGTGGATCTGACACATTTGCTTTTTCACCTGCACCATGGCCCATCTATAACGATGAGACATAGCACCATTGGCAGGCCCTTGTGTAGTGAAACTTCCGTTGCAAGTTCACACTTAGGCCTTATTTGCATACAACAAAGCATATCTAAAACCATGACACCGATTTGATTCTATTGGACTCGCTTTATTAAATTGTAGGTAATTATGATGAGGGATTCGGAAGGGAGCAGCACAAAACCAAATGGACAGGCAAGAATGACGAACAACCCCCAGTTTCAAGCAATCCAGAGGCAGCCTCAAGTGCAAGCGTAGAGCAAAGCGAGGCTCCTCAGATTGTCAATGGTGATCACCAGGAGGTCACAGCTGAAGCCTAATGGCTCATTGAAGAAAAATTCACCCTAACGTTAGTCTATTATTCTCAATTTCCATTCACGTAAAAACATTTTGTCTCCTTGTGGCAACTTGAATGGCAAACCTGACAATCTGCATTGACATACTGTAGGTTTTATATGAATCGGAAGCTATCTGAAATCTATATATTAAACTTCCCAGTGTAACTAGCCCTGCGAGCGTTTTTCTTCACGGGGGATAGCAGGTAAATTAGGAAGAGGCAGAAAAAATTATCTTGGACTGGTAGGGGATAGGATGTTCTGCCAAAGAGGGAACTTAACTGGGAACGTGGGAGAATGGAAAAATGCCAGGGTTGTTAGATTTTTGAAAGGAGACATCCCTGGTGAGCAAGATTCTCACCGAGAACAGTAATCACCAGGTGTGTTACACAAGGGTGTTTTTGTGTATACTTCTGGGGCCCAGTGCATTATATACTCCACTCTGTATTTTTAAAAAGCATTGCTTTCAAAACCAACACATTGTATTTTGTATCTTTTTGTTTGCCTATAACGTGATCAGTGCAGTTTTCACGGTTTGCCATGCATGGTGTTGTGAGTTGCTTACTGTCTCGTAAATTTATCTAGATGCCTTTGTTGTTGGATTCAATTTTGTAATTATCAAACGGGACATTTGAAATTTTATAGATCTTATCGTTAGAATTTCAACATTAGAAATATTGTAATAGTTCGAAGGATAACTGTTTTTGAATAGAACTATTGCAGTAGATTGTCTTTAGGTACACGAGAATGAACCACGCTTGTGTTAAATCCAACTGAAATTCTTTGTATCGCGATCTTGACTTTATTCTTAAACTCAGATGGTAAAAAAGTTTCGATTCATGCTAGTTAAAAGGCTTATTCAGAGTTCAAAAAGCCAACAGTAAAAGGTTTATAGAATATGCCAACTCGGTCCTTTTGTTTATCCACATCCAAAGGAATTCGATGTCCACTGTTGGGACTTAGAACAGTGACCAGCGTGACGGGATTTTTTTGTCGATCGTTCTGTATCATCGAATCTTCCATACACAATAAACCTATTTTGTACTTGTTCTGTTTGATGAGCAACACTCTTAAAGATCATACGTCGCTGTTCAGCTCCAAACAGAATAACTATTTACCATACGGTCTGTGTCTGATATGTTTCTCACGGCAGATCACATCTTGTATTGTAGCTATAATTTTGGGCATGTAAGTTTTTCTGTTTTCTAACAGCTGACTGCCCCTCCCTTTTGAATATCTTGCATGCTCATAGTTTTGTAGAATAGCCAAAAGTGCTTTTCTTCAACATAGCACAAGTTTTCGTTTTCTCATTGTGCTGTCTTAGTTGAAAACTGTCGTGCACACTCCATTATTTTACTACTTTAATGAAACTGGCTAGAATTTTTCGCTGAATTTTTTAACTATTTCATTCTAGATAATTAGTAACGGAAATGCATTAAAACAGGGCTTTTCGCGTGAATTGATTTCCAGAATCATTGATGTAGATTGACTTTCCGAGCAACTTAGGCCCGTTGTACGTTTTTCGGCGGTTTCTGTTGTCTTTAGTTGCTGATTAAAAATTACCAAGATCGTTTGAGGAATTTGTTGATAAATACTCGTTGTTATTTCATATCGATTTTAGTGTTTGTTTCAATATAAGGCAAGTCCCCGTCGTTGTTTGCAATTTTTCTTTTGAAGTACATTGATCTTAACATCGAGATACTTTGTTCACGCGCTCAGTAGTGTAGCCAGGGTGCTAAGATTGGACGATGGACAAAGTCGAGTTAAGCGTTTTCAAAGAGACGTTTTGCTATTAAGGGGCGTCCACCCCCTCTTGCCTCCCCCTCACTACGCCACTGTACACCCATGTACATATGTACCTTTCAAAGACATTTCGCTATTTCAAGAAAAGGCAAGCAATTTGTTCATTTTAGCGGCTCGAACAGTTTTATCAAAGGGAAACACAACTGTCACTTGTTTGGTTGATATAGTTAAAATGTCCATAAAATTAAGTGGGGACAAATTGAGGAGACATTATTCAATAGATAGGGTCTTTTATAAAATTCTGGCTCTTAATTGTTTAGTTACAAAAATAGGCCTTTGAATGGGGATTTTTTTTCTTTTTTGGTTAGTAAAGAATCCATCTTCCTGATAAACTGAGTCACCGGGTTCGGTTAACAGAATACAAATTCCTATTCTGTTGTTCGGTTTCTAGCGCATACGAGGCTAAATAAAAATGTATCCGGAAGAATTTTCTCGGAATTCTCACAGGCGAGATCACCCTTGCAACTGCGCTTTCATTGATGCGGGCCTGTTGTTTCAAAATATCTTGTTAAGAAAGCAAATCACTTGATTTGTTAATTAAGTCCCGGCTCCGAGTAGAAAAGTCTTTCAAGGAAATTGCAAAGGACTCATGAATCTGTGACTAAATGATTTCATTTCAGGGGGTTACATCGACAAAAGTATGCCTTCTTTCGCCAAACAGGATTTTGAAAGTACGTACACATGGAGGAAAGGAAATGCTCGGTTTTAGCAAAACATCATGCTTTGGGATGTCGGAACTGTAGATTTGCCTGTTAAGGTAAGCACAAACAATTATTTAATGCTTAAATAAGGCATATAGCGAGTTTCATGCCGATTTTGTCATCCAAAGAGAAGTTATAGTTTTTGTGAACTGCCGTTATTTTTGTGACCTAAATGATGTCAAATTTTCATAATAGAGTAAGCTGTTTCAGCATCTTGCTGCAGTTTTTGCAATAAAACCAAGTAAAGTTCTTTAAAAAAACACTTTACTAAAGTCCTTAGACAACTATACCGGTCTTGTGCTTGCGTTTTTCTGATTGGCCTATTTCGACCCACAACTGGGTATATATTTTTCATCGTGTTCTTTCGGACCCTTATTCTGACGTTTTATGTTCTGAGGAGTGTCAGACGAAAAAGCTTTTAGCCAATATGTTATGAAATGTTTGCTTTTTCAAAGCCATTTTAAACTCCCTTTTAGAAAAGCTGATATTTTCCTGCATGTATTGTGACGTACAAATGTTTCAGCGTAATAAGGTTATTGTATATCACTGGATTAATACTGTCCTTGGAGAACACACCGGATTTTTTAAGACAAGGGTGCTTAAAGTACTTTTAAAACTGCAATTCAGCTAATAAAGATTTTCCATAAGCTTTCCTAGAAACTTTTTTTAACTATCCATGAAGTATTTGAATATTTTTTTAAGGATCAACACATTCAATTTACTTACTTTCCTTCCCGCTTCATGTGAAACTTTTGTCACGTGAACATCGAATATTATGACACGTGCATAAAAGCATAGATATTTCCTTGCACTGACGAACTAAGGACATATACATTTTTACCTGTCTTATTTCAGAATATATGTGTAATGATAACTTATATATCAAAAAGAAAAACGAATTCTTATACAGGGAACAAATATTTGTGCGAACCATCGCTGTTTCGCTGTTATCGATGTGTCTCCTGGTAAAAAATAGTCATTAAGCATATTTGAAATAATCTGGGAATAATTGTTATTATGATGGGGGCCCCCTTTTTAATGCCGAGAAGTAGCCTACTTCTACTTTTTGCTATTAATTTTTGAGAATTATTTTGCAAGAACCTCTTGTTTTTTCATGTCTTAAATTTTAGTTATTATACTCCCTTGTGCTTACTTTGGAAAGTACCAAAGAAATTTTGATATTTGGTTTAGATTTTACTTTAACTTACAAAACCCTTTCAAAATGTTTCAAAGAGGGAGTTTCCGAGAAAAGAGGTATTTTGAAAGGAATAGGGGGCACGTGTACCTGGTGCCCCCAGTTGCCCTCAGTTGACCCCAGTTTCGACGTCCCTATGAGCTCAAAGAGAGATAAATGCCACCTCTAAAATGATGATGTTGACATCCCTAAACATATTTTTATTTCTGCGATATCATGTTGGAAAGTCTTTCAGCTTTTGAAACATGTTTTTGTGAATCATGACTTCATAAAGAGCGTTACCAACCCCCTGAACATTGCTTCAATTCATTATTGTTTGGTTTTTGTTCAATTTTCCTACATTGACTAGTTAATTAGGAAAATACAAGGCAAGATGTATCCTTTTACAAAGTTGTTTTTATTTGCGATTCGCTCACCTCAGTTGATTACAAACATACTGCCGGCAGACTCTGAATTTTTATCCTCTCTTTCAAAGGATAGAATTTCGAAGGGATTTTGTAGCCATATCTAAACAGTATTTGGCTGGATTAGAGTTTGACAGGATGCTTTAAGTGTTTAATATACTTGCATACATAGATCAATAAACTGAAAAACTTTGGATGGACGTAAAGATTTAGGTGTATTTTGAGCTAAGCAAGACGAAATCTAAGGCTGGCTATCTGACTTCGCAGCTTTTCTAGGACGGTAAAGGAATCTGCTGGCTGCTATTGAGTCTATGTTATGACAGTTGAGCTCGTATTAGAAGGTGCAAATCCAATTCTTATGCTGGATTATTGTTTCCTCTTTCAAGGGATTGGCATTTCAATGTATCACCTTAGCATACATCAAGTACTAGACAATGTACAACAAAACTCTGCTGCATGTTTCCTTCTAGAGGGATTTCATAACAGCCTTCCGCAAGCTTTTGCGTGAGTAATAACAATTCGTATTTGATTCGAAATAACTAGGCTGCAACCCACGTCAAGGACTGCAAGCTCCTTAAACAGATCAGCCGTTTTGCAAGCGAATAAGAAGCGTCGGAATCGCTGAGATCCGAGATGGCTCAGAGCACGAAAGGTGAGCTGGCAAACAAACAGTAACGATATTGTTCAAATCCATTGTTTGACACTCAGGATTAGGCCAAACGGTTTATTATTTTTCATAAAGGAACCCTCGATTCGAAATTAACTTATAAACATTTTTAAGTATTCTGATAATGGCCGCTGTTGCGGAGATGTATAGTCAGAGTGAAAAGCGAATCTTGAGGATGTTTTGTCTTTAAAATCGATTTTATCGCCAGTCGGCATGGAACATTCAAGAAAAAAGCGCCGGGGTGTTGTGCTGATATCAGAAGCAGCCAAGCGAAATCAACGACTTCTAGAAACGGTAAGTTTAGGCGGTTATAGATACACTTCGCGGATTGAATCTAGCTCTCGATTTTACAGACCAAGGTATGATAAGACACATTCCCCTTCGGCGACTATTTCTGCTCGGCCAAAGAGTTTATATGACTACAGTTCATGCGAGGTTGGCAGGTATTCAAAAAACTCGGAACAGTATTCACAAGGACCTTTGGATACTATCGACGGTTATACGGACTCGCAAAACAGAGAGTTGGTCATTTTTGATATCGATAAAATTGGATTGGGTTTACGGTTTCCAAGGAATGGTAAAGAAAGTCAATCGTGCATTGGTGAAGGAAATAGGAAGCGTTCGAAACACGAAAGACTAAGTTGTGTTCTCCCTGATACATCAGATTATTATTCATCTAGCTATTCTTTTGATGACAAAAAAGACCAAAAGAGAAGATGGGACATAGATGAAAACTGGGAAAAAGACACTTATAGAGATTATTCAATAAGGGACCGGAGATACAGCAACCGGAATTTAAGAGACCAGTTGTCCAGATCTGCAGTATTCCATGTTACCGGAGACGAAATAGAAACCGAATTTAGAGAGAGTCCCTATATTCAAGCACAAAACACACTTGAAATTAAGGGTCCGGAAGGTGGCAACCTGCAAGGTTACAATGGAAATGGATACCGACAATCTCAAAAAAGCGATTTTGATTACCGGAAAGTTACTGGAAAACAATCGAGCAGTCAGGAATATTTGGAACAGAAAGATGACCGGCCTGTACTCAGAGAAGAAAATTACATGGGAGCTGACGCTAAAAGTAATGGAATTTTAGAAAGTCGCAGTTGCTACACAAAGAATAAGAGTGAGCTGAAAAATGATTATCGTGGCGCTTTGAAAGGATTATCAAAGGAAGATGTTAAAGATAAAAAATCAATTAATGGATATAAACAAACAAAAGAGACGTATCAGTCAGAGATGCTGCAAATAAATTGCTGCAGTGAATATCAAGATGCTGGTACAGTTAGAAAAGAAAGGTTGAATTTGGAGTTGAGAGATTCTGATAGATCAGTGGAGAAGCCAACAGTCTATAGCAGCACTATGTTTGGGAAAACTGTGGGAGAAGTTCAATCAGAGTGTGGTTTTCCAGGTTCAGAAATAGGAAATCGATGTCTAAATAGAGAGGCGGACTGGTGTGAAGAAAGAGAAGCCAAGAAAGGTGTTAAGAATGAGTCTGTTGATGTTAGAGAGAAAGAGGTGTCTGACCATGGATGTGTGATAAATAATACCGTGGATTTTGGAGATCGTGCTCTTCGTCGAAGTTTGAAGGATTCTGGATTAGAAGACATGAAGTCAGTTATTAAGGATTCGCAGGTATTTGTTATGGAAAAAGAAAATATCATACCACAGGAAAATAAATTCTTATTGGGTGCTGAAATGAATGGAGATATTTTCAAAGCAAAGCTTAGCGAGATGGAGGTACTTTGTAGAGAGAACGAAGACAAGAATGTTAAAAAATCTGAAGACGGAAAGACCAATGTTCTAGATCGTCTTGAAATGGACACTAAATCTCTGCAAAGTAACGTTTTTAAAAAAGAGGAAGAAAGATGTGCAAGTAGAAATATCTCAACAAGTCCTGACAAGGACTTGGAGCTCAATTTAACAAAGATAGTTAGTGAAGAACAGGATGATCTAGATTTTCAGTATCAGCTGGACTCAATAATTGAAGAACTGAAATTTGAGCTTGATGAAGTTGAGCGCAAGAAATTGGGAAGCTCTGATATTGTTGACATTGTTGATACTATTGAAGAAGGTAAAGAAGAGATTCAACAATATCCTCATACCAGCGATGACAAGAATAAGGGTAAGGCGAATGCTGCATCTAAAGATCTTTTGGTTCAGCGATTTAGCCTTGAGCCAATTAAAGAATACAATAGCAGCCAAGACAGGGATCCAATTATTAGTAAGATAGAGGAAAATAGCGATGTTAAACAACGAAATCTGGAAGAGACGGAACAGGAAGCATCAATATCATACAATGAGAACATTGAAAAATGTACATTTGAAAAAGTGCAGCAGTTTGAGGTATATGAAGCAACTAGCTTTCAAGAAACATGTGCTCAAAGTAATGACGACATTGCAAAATTCCAAACAGATCGTGCAGCAAACTGCGAAGGACAGTCATTAGTCAGGGAAATTGGTGATACGGGCAATCTTTCGGAGGCATCAGGCAAGAAAAGCAATGTAAATTTAAACGACTCAAGTTCGTTGTATCTTTTTGGTCATGAGAACAGGGAAATTGATCTAGTGGCCGATACAAAAGCTTTGGAACCTCTTAGAGAACTATTGTCTGAGAGTGACAGCTGTATGGAAGTTTCAAAAGCAGATGAAGGGAAGAGGAAGCCCGCATTTGAAGAAGTAATGAAGGGGCCTAGTGTTGATACTTGTGAATCGTCTTCAGAAAAGAGATGGCGAAGAAGAGCGTCTAAGTTGATGTTCACTTCAAGTGAAGAGGAAGAAACAGATGTTGCCGATGAGAATAAGAATGGTGAAGTCAGTGCTGAGGTAAAAAGAGGAAGTAAACAAGTAATTTTTGGGCATGATGACACAGAGACTGCTGTAAAAGGTATTCAACATTCAGATGGTGCAGAATCAATGATGGCATGTCATGAGGAATCAGGGAAAGATGGCGTTAGTAAAGATATATTATCTGATTGTTTTCAACTTAAAAGTCAAAGAGACAATGAATATCAAAAATATAGTGATACAGATGTTAAAGAAAAGGAAGGAATGACTGCAGAAATAGAGTCAGTCATTAATACAAAAGATATTGAGACAAGTGTTAAAGTACGCATGAGAGAACACAAGGTTGGAGAATCAAGCTTTAAAAGGGAGCCCGACTACAGACGTTGGAGTTGGAGAAGAAGAAAGTCGTTGTCTTTATCTCAAGATGACAGCCTTCGTTCTTCAATGAGTCTAGATGAAAACAGTGGCAGTGGACAGACTAATTCGAGTATAGACGACAACAGCTTGCCAATAATAGATCCAGAAAAGAGCAGTTACAATGAAGGCTTTTCTATAGAGGAAATCAAAGCAAGTCTGAAAGAAGAAACGGATTTATCGAAATGCATTACTGAGAATCAATATTTAAAAACAAAAGATTTGGAACATAGAACTATAGAAGTTGACGAAGGAAAGATCGAAGTGACAGAGGCAGAAGGGGGCAGTGTACTACTTGGATCTTCGCTCAAGGAAGCAAAAAAAAATCATTTCCTGACAGGGTTAGAAGGGCGTCTATGTTATATCCAAAACTTTCAACACGAAGTCGAAGGAAAAAAGGGTGATAGTTTTGATACTACAATATCTACCGCTACTAAAAGAACCAAAGAAATTGATGATTCTGAAGTGATACATCTGGAAGAATGCAGAAAACTAAAGACAGAAGACACTAAGATGTTATTTGCCGATAAGGGAGAAGATCATGTTGGTCATACTGAAGAATTTGAGAGTAATAGCTCTATCTTGTCCTTAAGAGGAAAAGATGACATTAAAAGCAAGAGTTCTGAAATGCCAAGTACTAAGGAATACAGACGAGAATCCAGGCTGTTACTTAGCGATGAAAAGGCAGAAAAAGACCAAGAAATTGAAAATAAAAAAAAGAATGGCATCGTATTGTCAGCATCTGCAGAGAAAGATAGCACTGAAAACGACAGTTCTGAGGTTTCAAGCTTGCGAGAATACAGAAAATCGTGGAGAAGACAATCAGGGTTATTAGATGACGATGAAAGGGCAGAGACAGGCAGTGAAACTAAAAGTGACCAAAGGAATAGCTTCAAATCACCAGCCTCTGCAGAAATTGAAAGCACTGAAAACGACAGTTCTGAGGTTTCAAGCTTGCAAGATTACAGAAGATCAAAAAGAAGACAATCGAAGTTGTTAGATGACGATGAAAGGACAGAGACAGGCAGTGGAACTGAAAGTGACCTAAAGAATAGCTTCAAATCACCAGCCTCTGCAGAACTAGAAAGCACAGAAAACGACAGTTATGAGGTTTCAAGCTTGCAAGAATACAGAAGATCAAAAAGAAGAGAATCGAAGTTGTTAGATGATGATGAAAGGGCAGAGACAGGCAGTGAAACTGAAAGTGACCAGAAGAACAGCCTCAAATTATCTGTTTCTGCAGAGAAAGATAGCACTGAAAACGACAGTTCTGAGGTTTCAAGCTTGCAAGAATACAGAAGATCAAAAAGAAGAGAATCGAAGTTGTTAGATGATGATGAGAGGGCAGAGACAGGCAGTGAAATTGAAAGTGACCAGAAGGATAGCTTCAAATTATCTGTTTATGCAGAGAAAGATATCATTGAAAACGAAAGTTCCGAGGCTTCAAGCTTGCAAGATTACAGAAGAGCAAGGAGGAGAGAATCGAAGTTGTTAGATGACGATGAAAGGGCAGAGACAGGCAGTGAAACTGAAAGTGACCAGAAGAACAGCTTCAAATTATCTGTTTCTGCAGAGAAAGATAGCACTGGAAACGACAGTTCTGAGGTTTCAAGCTTGCAAGATTACAGAAGATCAAAAAGAAGACAATCGAAGTTATTAGATGACGATGAAAGGGCAGAGACAGGCAGTGAAACTGAAAGTGACCAGAAGAACAGCTTCAAATTATCTGTTTCTGCAGAGAAAGATAGCACTGAAAACGACAGTTCTGAGGTTTCAAGCTTGCAAGATTACAGAAGAGCAAGGAGGAGAGAATCGAAGTTGTTAGATGACGATGAAAGAGCAGAGACAGGCAGTGAAACTGAAAGTGACCAGAAGAACAGCTTCAAGTTATCTGTTTCTGCAGAGAAAGATAGCACTGGAAACGACAGTTCTGAGGTTTCAAGCTTGCAAGATTACAGAAGAGCAAGGAGGAGAGAATCGAAGTTGTTAGATGACGATGAAAGGGCAGAGACAGGCAGTGAAACTGAAAGTGACCAGAAGAACAGCTTCAAATTATCTGTTTCTGTAGAGAAAGATAGCACTGGAAACGACAGTTCTGAGGTTTCAAGCTTGCAAGAATACAGAAGATCAAAAAGAAGACAATCGAAGTTGTTAGATGACGATGAAAGGGCAGAGACAGGCAGTGAAACTGAAAGTGACCAGAAGAACAGCTTCAAATTATCTGTTTCTGCAGAGAAAGATAGCACTGGAAACGACAGTTCTGAGGTTTCAAGCTTGCAAGATTACAGAAGAGCAAGGAGGAGAGAATCGAAGTTGTTAGATGACGATGAAAGGGCAGAGACAGGCAGTGAAACTGAAAGTGACCAGAAGAACAGCTTCAAATTATCTGTTTCTGCAAAAAAAGATATCATTGAAAACGAAAGTTCCGAGGCTTCAAGCTTGCAAGATTACAGAAGAGCAAGGAGGAGAGAATCGAAGTTGTTAGATGACGATGAAAGGGCAGAGACAGGCAGTGAAACTGAAAGTGACCAGAAGAACAGCCTCAAATTATCTGTTTCTGCAGAGAAAGATAGCACTGGAAACGACAGTTCTGAGGTTTCAAGCTTGCAAGAATACAGAAAATCAAAAAGAAGAGATTCGAAGTTGTTAGATGACGATGAAAGCGAAAAGAAAGTCAGTGGAACTGAAAGTGACCAAAAGAATAGCTACGAATTATCAGCATCTGCCAAGAAAGATATCATTGAAAACGACAGTTCTGAGGTTTCAAGCTTGCAAGAATACAGAAGATCAAAAAGAAGAGAATCGAAGTTGTTAGATGACGATGAAAGGGCAGAGACAGGCAGTGTAACTGAAAGTGACCAGAAGAATAGCTTCAAACTATCTGTTTATGCAGAGAAAGATATCATTGAAAACGAAATTTCCGAGGTTTCAAGCTTGAAAGATTACAGAAGAGCAAGGAGGAGAGAATCGAAGTTGTTAGATGACGATGAAAGGGCAGAGACAGGCAGTGAAACTGAAAGTGACCAGAAGAATAGCTTTAAACTATCTGTTTCTGCAGAGAAAGATAGCACTGGAAACGACAGTTCTGAGGTTTCAAGCTTGCAAGATTACAGAAGATCAAGGAGGAGAGAATCGAAGTTGTTAGATGACGATGAAAGGGCAGAGACAGGCAGTGAAACTGAAGGTGACCAGAAGAACAGCTTCAAATTATCTGTTTCTGCAGAGAAAGATAGCACTGAAAACGACAGTTCTGAGGTTTCAAGCTTGCAAGATTACAGAAGGTCAAGAAGGAGAGAATCGAAGTTGTTAGATGACGATGAAAGGGCAGAGACAGGCAGTGAAACTGGAAGTGACCTAAAGAATAGCTTCAAATTACCACCCTCTGCAAAGAAAGATGTCATTGAAAACGAAAGTTCTGAGGTTTCTAGTTTCCAAGAAAACGAAAGATCAAGAACGAGAAAATCAAAATTGTTACTTGACAATGAAAATGAAGGAAAGAGTGATGTAGTGGAAACTGTTCAGGGTAAAGGTGTTATTTTAGATTGGAAAGAAGAATATAGGAATGAAACGGTAAGTTCTGAAGCTGCATCAGTTAAAGATTATCGAAGCTCAAAAAGGAGAGAATTACAGTTGACACTTGATGAAGAAGGGGAAGAAAGAGCTGATATTTCAGAAGCTAGCAAAAATGTTACTCATAAAAATAGAGAACATCGAAGACTGTCAAAGTTGTCAAAGGTCGACGAAAACCGTGACACCCTTGATCCTACATTTGTTGAAGATACCAGTAACGATAAAATTGGTTTTGAGGTTGAATATTTAGGAGAATCAGATAGTCCAAAGAAAAATATGAATGAGATTTCAAAAGAGGAAAGATCAGAGGACATTGAAAGAGAGAGCAAAACCTTGAAGGAATATCGAGAAAAGAAGAAAAGAGGCTCAAGTTACTATGAAATTGATGTTGATAGTGAAAATAAAATTGATAGGGACTGTATGTTAGAAAATAAACACAAGAAAACTGACAACTCGAGCTTCGAAAATGGACACAACGATACTGTTGCTGCTGCTGCTTGTGGAGGAAAACAAGACGATGAAGATCCATTTGAAATTAAGGATGTTATAATAAACTATGTTCCCACAGATGGCTATTCAAACAGTATGTGGAAACTCGATACAGTATTAGAGTCTCCGATTGAGTATGAGGCTGCAGGAAGGCTTTCAAAGCAACCAAACAACCGTTCTTCAGATTTTGATGAAGTTGAATTGAAAATGAGAAAAGCTAAAGAAAGGGTGCGATCACTACTGAACAAAAACAGTGCAATTGAAGAGAGAATCGAATTTGGTGGCAGAGATGAAGATTATTGTGAGGACCAGCAATGGGAATATTTTCGGCAGCATAATAAACTTATACAACTTGCAGTATCAAAATTATGGCAAAAGGAAGGCTTTGATCCATCAAGACTTGTTAAGGACGACAAGTACGACCAATATTACAATTACCAATGGACTAAGAGGTAACGCATTATTAAATAAGTATTATTCGTAACTCAAGTTTTCTGTTATCCATTTTAAAGACCCATTTGCCAGGCTTTTTAGGAAGGGTACTCTCGTCAGCAAAAATGACTGCGTGTAACACTTTCGTTGGTCTTTGTGCTGATGGTATTTCATTTTTGCATAAGATATCTATATGTAAGGCCAAAAGATGAGTGAGAGTATTTTCAGCATATTCCACCCCCTGGCTACAATTTTTCTCATCCCTGCAGCCCTTTTTCATCAAATATTCTCGAAATAAGCGAGTTAGAAGTTTAGTAAACTAGATGTTCAAATTGATTTTTGACGCAACCATTTTGTAGCCTTTAGGCTTCAAGCTTCCTATTTCAAGCCTTTTGTTTTGCTAGAAAGTTCCCCATTCTGTAGAAATGTACCATTAGCGCTGCCCCATTTGTCCCATCTTTGTACTTCTTCTATGAAAACTTCATTATGGTTACCTTTTTTCCTGACAAATGTCATGGCATTCGCCAACTCCCTTAGTTAAAGCTAAGGTACTGGGCAAGTTACAAAGGTACTTTGCTTTTTTATTAAAAATCATTTTTAACTGTCGAGCAATTTTTGTGTTACTGATTAACTTAAAATAAACTTAAAGTTTCTTTTTCTTGTACTTTCATTATATGACTGTATAAAGAAAAATTGCAAGCGAAATTAGAAATTAGAGTTCTTTTGTATAAACATCGCTCAAATCTGTCATTTGAAATCTGACGAGAGCCCTTGTACCAAAAACAGTATTTTAGGAAATTTGTAAAGACATTCAAGAAAATTATTTGTCATTAATCGTTTATTACATCAGGCTATCCTTAAAATGTCCATATCGCATTTTTTTACTTAGAGCACATTTAAAGGTGCACATGACAACTTAAAGTTTGTTTGTTTTATGAACTTATTTGGTCTTTTTATACTTTTGTAATATTGTTTGAGCTAGTTTTGGAGAAACGCAAAATCTAGGCAAATAAATCTTGAAAATATTACAAATCTTGAAAATAATTCTTCTTTTCATGTAATTATTGTATGTACTTAAAAAAATTTGAAAAATTCAATATATGTAATAGCAAGATTTCACTAAATCTTTGTGGAAAATTTGGCATCATGCATTTCAAACCCCTGAAAAAGTAGGTTTTTAACATAAAAGTTATATATTGAATATTTAAGATATAGTTCTGAAAAGAGACAATGACAAAAACAATTATATGGAATGCCACACACGATTTGTTGCTAACATTACGAACGTGTTTATTTAAATGTGTTTATCTACAAGCTGTGTCACAAACATGAACGGTTTGCCAATTCTCAGAATACTACTCTCTAATATGTCTTGTGTAAATCTTTACGTCATTTTGAAAAGCTTTGACCCAGATCCCTATTGTCTTGTGGATACACACTTATGGTAAATAATAAAGACCCCCAATTATATCAAAAGTTATAGAAAAAGGCTATTGTATTTATCATATTATCTTTGTCTGCGAAAGATTAGAATGAAGATAAGTTAAGTCTCCTGTGTAGTAAGCATAGGTGAATCAAAGCATTTATAGTAACGTTCTTAGTTTCAATATTTTTTTACTAGCATTTTTACGTTAATTAATTTCATGTATTGTGTTCGTCTATGTACACGCCGTGTGGAGTGTGAGGGTACCCAATAGGTCCTTGATTCCTGAATTCTCGCTACGTTTTAAGCCCGACTCCCGAACATCAATTCCCGAATGTTATCGGTTCCCGAATCCCCCTCACAGAGTTCGCCAATTCCCAACTCCGAAAAATGACGATTCCCCCTTCCCCGAAAGCATATTGGGCCCCCTCGAGTGATAGATCATTGAAGTTATAACCGCATAATATAGCTCTAAATTATTCACAAAGTGGAATAAATGATGTGTTTTAGCTCGATCAAATAGCCGGATTTATCTGGTTTCATATAATAATATGGATGTGTTGCGTTCATCTAGAAAAGTTTTAAAATCAATCGTTGTTGATAATCTCAGCTTTTTTTTGAACCTGAACTCTCTTAATAGAATCCCTCCTTAAGTTGATTTTTCGACGATGTGTCTTGTAACAACTGGCAAAGCGAAGAATATCTTATTTAGCAAAATATCATAAAAAGCTGGCAAAAGGGTTTGTACACTAATATAGCCTCATATCTGCTACCGTGCCTACTATATTTGCAGTGTAAAGTTATGCTACCTTGCATGTGTAATTCTAATATGCCATGTGCTTATGATAATCACTTATGCGTCTCTGTGAATGTGTGCTAGAAATGGACATCCTGAACTTCTTGTTTTTTCTATATCAACGTCACAAAAACTCCAAATCTGAAACTTTGTGTTTAGTGTTAGTATCTGGTGTCAAATCCGTAGCTGTGGTATCTGTGAAAGACATTTTAGATCCTTTTCATAACGAGACTGCCTAATGAAGAATAGGTCTGCAGAATAGGAGAAACTGGAACAATCACCAACTGCCCTCTTCTAAGGTGGTAGTGAAAAATGAATCTCAGTTAACAAGACACATTCTTCAGGACTTCAGGAGACATTTATAGTAGCATCATACTCTGAGCAGTGCTTCAACTAGACAGCACTGCTCCTTTATTTCTTCGTCTCTGACATGGGCGAAATGGAAGGGAAATGTTTAGGGGGCTTAGTATGGCGCTTTCCGTTACACGATTGCTTTAATGAGGTAGAATTGCCCGATTGGAGACTAAAATGTCATAAGTTTTGCCTGATTCCCAGCCCTTTTGTCTCCCTCATCTCTATGGTCTCTTATATTTAGTTCACAGTACTCGCCGGGTTCCTGTGCTTATTAAATGTATCATCATAAGACATTTTTTCGTAGATTTAAATTAAGAAAATCGCGAATTTATGGTTACTGTACAAACAATGAAAACCAGTAATCGACTTAAACCTTTTTTCAATCAATAATGAGCAAAAGAAATTGCATACACGCAAGCAAGATGTTGACTTTCTACAAATGTTGAAGGTTTCTGTGCTGTGTTGCAGTTTAGTGTGACTTGGAGGCAACCGTTAGTCTGGAAGTGGAAAGAAGAAAAAATGAGCCAAGATGTCTACGGGTTTAGAAAAATTAGTCCTTTAATTCAAGCTACGATATGTTTGTAAGACAGCTGTTCAAAAGACCGAATTGTGTTCTACCACAATCTCATTTAAGAACAAAAATTATTTCTATGAATAAAGCAAATGGCAAATAAGTTGGTCTAATGTGTACCGATTGATGAGAATTGTAGTTCGGTTTTCGGAGCCGCGGAATTCGTTCCTCGATTATTAAGGAGGTCAATTGCTGATGGTACCTTCAAATGAAATATTAAGTGTGACTGTTTGTATTTTCCGAAGACAAACAGTCGTTTAGAAGCTCCTTGATTTGATTGGTTTTAATTATTAGCGCACTTTGACATTCTAAGCCACATAATGAATTTTTTATGATTAATAGCACCCCCGATGCCCGAAGGTTTTAGAAAAACAAGTAGCTACACCCCTAAGAAAGTCCCGTTTCTTGGAATGATCACGCAGCCCCTTGTGAAGGCCTTTTTGTACACACATTTTGCCAATCGCCCGAGTCCTGATCAAACAGGTTTGCTATGGCAGCTTTAAGGAATAAAGGATAGGAAATATTACCAAAACTGCTTAGTATGTGATATTTCATCAGGAAAACTTTCATAAAATAGGCTCCGTTCAAGGATCTCCGTGAATGGTTACATTCTCATGTCAAAGTGCGGCAAATATCCACACCAAGGCAGGGATGCCGGAGAGGAGGGTGCAGGGACAACCGTGCCTCTTGCCCTTTGATAGGAGGGGCAAGAGAAGCATAAGTGCTATTTTCACAAGTGTCCTTGACATTGGCCTTTTGTAATTATTAAAGAGATTCCTACGAAGTCCTGCCTTATTCATGAAAATATTTTGCAAAACTTGTTAAAATAGTTTGCTTATGGCAGCAGTTAACTCAATAACAAATGCCTACAGATCATCGATAAAATGACAGTTGCGTCTTGTCCAGATTCACCCAAAGGGAAGGGCTGTAATTCCCATTCAATTTTACCCTTTGCCTCTTGAAGAACAAAAGATACAGGAAGCATATCAAAAGATGGGGTGGCACATGTAAGCAAAAAGAAGCAAAGGAGCACCACCAAAGGAGCTTTATTTCTCTCCGATCCTTTTTTCTCCCCTTGCTCCATAGACAAAATATAGGCATTATGGGGTAACAAATTTTCCAGTTTACAAATCCAAGACAACTAACCGAACTATTTTTGTTCTGTTAGTTCCAGTTCAGGTTCTTATCTGCATGAACCCAGTTTATCGACCTTTCTAGGCCTGCAACTAAATAAAATAAGGTCTCATTGATAGAATTAATTTTCTTTATGAACAATAAGACAGAATTTTTTTAGCATTGGGGCTGGGCTTTTTTGGTCGCATCCATTCTGATATTTTGACAAGTTCTTTGTGTTTATTATTTCTTTAAAATTATTATTGAGTCGATATATTCTCCCGAACATGACGTACTAGTATCATCTGCGGTCTGCTGACCTGTTTGTTGTCCTTTGCGGAAGAACTTTTTAGAAGATTGGCGATATTGTTATCGAAACTGTGGGCTGAGCGAAGTTTCGTATATGAATTGAAATTGAATTGAAGATGAGGAAATTGCAGCCTTTGTTAGAAAATGTTTTTTAATTGAGTTATAGTAATGTTTGTCCATGTTTATGATTTAATCATTATTTTATCAACAATGATCTAATGCGCTCCTAGTTTGAATGGAATCTTAGTGAAATCATCAAGAATTGCGGAGAAATTAAAGTCTTTTGCTAAAGTTTTAGACTTTTTTAAATTTTAAAGCATGTTTTCCAAAGAGTTAGTTGTCTCTGTTTTTGAAACATTTGGGCTTTGTGTTCACACGATATGCCGAGCTTTCATTCACCTCTCTGTTGACAGTGGATGTGGGCCGGGCTTTTGAGAACAATGTGAGTTCTTTGCTCTTTTCAAAATGCCCAGATGGAATAGAAAGGGTTAACAAACAGAATAAATACATAAACCAATTACCTTGAGCATTGGGTTTTAAATTGCGACGACAAAAGGATCTTCGCGACGATTGTTTAAGCATAATTTCTCAACACACTTCCTGTTACAATGACATAGCTGGGATAGATTCTAGAGAACATTCACACCTGTTCTGATTATTCTACAGAGAAGCAAAGAAACTTGAGTGCTACGCTCACAGATTAAACTACACGGGTGGGAATATTGCACAGGCATAGTTTCTAGACGCAAAGGTCCCAGCAAGAAGCTTTTCGGACGCTATCCATAGTTTGCAGATTCGAGAAGTGGCGATATCAGTAGGTGGATTGGGCGAGCCGATCGCTTGTGTATAGTTAATTGGATATTCCAAGCACGGGCAGTAGTGCAGATCCGGGTGAGGCTTCTACAGGCCCGGTGAACGTGTTCCACTGAAGTCGATTCGATTGTTATTCAAACGAAGGCCAGAGACAGGAACAAAACAAGGATTGCTGCAGGCAAGGGAAGCTTGAATGATTTTTGGTCTCACTTTCAGAATTCAGCTGCAAAAAAGCGAGACCGTGGCGTAAAAATCAGTGTAGGTAATTTGCTTCATAACGAGCTTTTACTATCATCTTTCTATGTTAAGCTTCAGGGTATGATTATACTGTCTTGTGGATGTGCTGTCATCTTTAGTCTCACTTCAGACAACTTCGTGTTGTCAAATCAGACATATTTCGTTATAGCTCATTTGGAAATGAAGTGTACTTCAAGTCTACTGCAAGTTCAAATCAGAAAAGCTAATTTGCTGTAAGATATAGGCAAGAACTTTTCTAGAGTATATTCTACTATTCTTTAAGAAAATGTTTTTAAATCTCAAGGTTATTCTGCCTGTTAGCAGAAAGATACCGCACTAGTCGATATGCACCACTGCATGGCTAGGAGACACCAAAGGCAAATCTGGGAAACATTTTCAAATACAACTTTAGGAGAGCTCGTGGATTGCCCCCATTTCAATCGCAATGCATTCAAAAATTACTCAAAGCCAAAGAAATGTCTAGGTTTTTCCCGCACATCCCTGAAACATCATACCCATTTTTCCAAAATCGACAAACATATTTTCTTATGTCTAAGCATCTGCAAAGCTTTTGTTACAGTATTAGGTCTATTTTATGTTACCTGCTTAAGCTGTTAGTTAAATACATTTTAAATAAGCTTATCGCCAGTTATTTCAAATATCCTGTGTTTGCTGCTAGACTTGAATGGGAACTTTCTTTCCTTCGCAAATAAAAGTTTTTTCAGCAAATACGATTAAATGGAAACAAACTCCATGGAGAAAGGTGTTTAGTGTAACTTCTTTTAAAGAGGCGACGCGGAAAATCTCTCTTTCTTTTTGACAATTTATTTACATACTGTGTTTGTAAATCCTTTGATGTTTAAATTTTGCAAGTCCTTTGAACACATTACCAGAAAGAATGCACGGCCAATTTAATCTGGTGTATCATGTTAATCTAAACTAATAGATAATTTTTGTGCACATTATTTCCAAAAGCTATACTTGTCATCAACTTTACTTATGAAGCGGGGGCCATCTTGTTAGGCCTTTCTGTTTAAATTCATTGCTAAGAGACTTGTGTCTATATGCACTTTTATGTGCAGTGTTTCCTAAAACAAGCTATACCCTGCCTAGCTAAAACAACATATCCCATGGCATTAAACAACATACCCCATGGCATCAAACAACGTTAGGGTCATTTGACTTCATTCTGTATGCAACTGATGCTTTGTGCATAAGCATTTCTGCGAAAATTGGTATGGGCTGCAGCTGTGCAATTAGATAGCATAAAAATACGATCAAAACAATAGATGAATAATAATGGGCTTAGAATCTGAAGAGCAGTTTTGAAATATTCCGAAGGTTTCAAAAGGATCAGTGCGTGGTAGGAGTGTTAGAAATTTACATCCAAATGGTGCTCTTTCTAAAGAATGACGCAAGAATGTGTGAAAAATGTCCTGAGCTGAATTTCTCATTAAATGTTAATTGTAATGGTGTGGCGAATTTTATCGAACATTCAAACCATATGCTCGAAAATTGCTTCTCTAAGACTCACCAGTCGATGAACATCAAACAGATTAAGCTGGCGTAAAGTTTTGCTTTAATCGCAATTAAAATAAAAGGATTAAGGTTGGCCTTTGTTGCATTTCACTTTGTTTTTTAAAGAAGCCGGCAAATGCCATAAAGCATCAGTTCCTTTGTCTTGATAAAAGCTTAGAAGTTTTTAAAGGCTTTTTGTGTCCTAAAAACAAACCTAATGTGTTGTTTGTTGGAGTTGTCTCTCATTTTTATCTCTCTATTGACTTCAATAAAAACGGAAGAATCAGAAAGGACTTTTCTCTAGACTTGTCATTGCATCCAATTCACAATGGTTCTGTGCACAAGATTACTAGTCCAATCTTTGCTGTATCTGCTTCATTCAAAAATCATTCATTGGGTACTAATTGAAATATATTTAATCAAAGAGTTTTTGTCGGTTAGCATCAGGTTGTCTTAGTTACTACAGTCAATGTAGCCGCTCTCTAGTTGTTATGGATTTGGGTAAATGGGGCCCAGAGGCTTAAAAAATGCTTTAAAAAATCTATACCCGCCAGAGTGTATTTTGTGTACTTTGGCCCAAAGATCTTAGGCATGGAATAGCACAAAGTCAGTGGCCGTGAGCAAATGATTATTCTCGGTGCACCTCTAGTGTAGGGTTCTAATTTAGAATAGTTTTTTGAAATAATTAATTCAGAAACCATATTTTTAGGATTTCTAGAATTTGGTTTTAGAAGATAATTTAATTCCTTTGTTACTAAGCATACATTTTATGTTTTTAGATCAGTGAAAACTCAAGACAAAATGCCTCGTGATGAGCTAGAGGTCCCCAGTGACTATGGTAATGGAAGTGGGCGTTTAAGCCGTGGCAGCTCATCCCAAAACATCTTCACTAAAACTATGGCCGATCCAGCTTTGGAAATGATGCAGAGGCGAATAGATGATTTGGATTACGGTTTCAAACAACTAGACAGAATTACAGACGAGATTGACTATGACATTGAAACAGTCGAAAGTATGTTGATCGTGAACCATCTATATGCATAATGTATTAATCGATAGTCTACAATTTTTGATCTGCCTCTTTTGGGTGGTTTTGTAAACAAGTTGTGATTACCACGTTGGATTTATTGCTGCTTCTTGAGAGAAAGTAGAAACGGAAAACGGAAGTAGCTCGTATGAAAATCTACAGGCTATTTTATTAAAAGTTTGCAATAAAAGTGGCTTAAGCCATCAATTAGCGTGTGAGTATAATTTATCTCACGTGAACACTCATTGATGTTTGGTCCATTTTTTTAGTGAATGCTGCCCCCCCAACCCCCCGGTTCCTGCCTAAGCTCTTCAAGTATCTGTCAATTTCCATTAAAACAGCCGAAACATTGCAATTGAAAATGGAATGATCAGCGCAAAGATTGAAAAATTTTTGAATGATTACAATGATGATTGGCAACCCATGGCTGTATTAGCGATTTTATCTGTTCTCATTATTCTGCCAAGGTCCAGCTGAATAGTTTTCTTAAAGCTTTATCTAAGATAGAAGGTTATCTGACTAGGTTTCCTTGCTGAATATAAAAGGGTTTGTGCAAAGGAAAGTTACACGAAATAATAATAACAAATCGTTGATGTGTTGTCATAGTGTTTTTAACGAATTGCATATGCTTTTCGTTTTGTTAATGTCCGAAAAACACTTGATTTTTTTAGTTGCACCTGCAGGGAGAGGTATTTCTTGCTTGTTCAATTTGCTATTAAATTGGGGTATGGGCTATGATGCTCTGCCACTGGATTACACCCTTGATTCATCTTTACCTTTTTCGCTGTTGCAAATGCATGCTTTGCTTCTTGCACAAGCTCTTTAATATCAATCATATTTTAAAATTTGAACGAATTTTTGGTGGTACAAATTTGAAAATTGCTTTAATAAAAGCGAGCATTTTACAGCATGTAGCGAGCATTTTGTCAGACTTCAAAGTTTTTAAGTCTGACAGTCCTCAGAGTATAAAGCGTCAGAATAACATTCCAAAAGGACAAGATAGAAAAGTTTCATATTTCAAAGTAATATCAATAATATATTTTTCCATATATTTAATTTCTGTTACCAGATACAACAAAGCGTCTTCGCACTGGATTCGATAACATGCAGATGGATATGCAGGGCATGCGGGATGATTTGCTTGATCTTTTCGACCGCCTTGATGCTATCGATCGTGGCACAAAAGACAGATTAAAAGGAAAGTTTCCAAGCATGGAGTCTGGTAGAAGAAGTTATATGGGGTCCCGTCAGTTTCTGTCTTCAAGTACAGATCTGCGAGGGTCATCCTACGCTTTGTCCAGCCATGACAGAAGGTGAGTCTTGTCGAAGATAACTTTGCTAATGGATGTTGATGAAACTTTTTTAAAGAGATTTGAATCCCAATAAAGCTGCTTTCATTTTGTAACTACCCATAGCCATAACAATATCTTCAGGGCTGACGCAAAAAGCAAAAGCTCAAAATGCTGATGTTTATATAAGGCTGACAAAGGATGCCCCATGGACGTAGAAACCGGGGGCATAAGGGGCACGTGTCCCCATTTTAGTTTAAATAAACTAAAGTACACAAAATGAATAAAAAACGAAGGGTAGTCCTTTGTGAAAAGAACATAATGCTGCGTGGTGCTGTATCATGAATACGGGGCATTGGTGACAAAGGGGATTTCCTAAGTCGCTACGTAAAGCGAAGCGAAATTGCTTAATATACAAATGCTTAGATATAACGGTATTACTGTGCCTCCCACCTACCTTTGAAGTGATTTCAACTTATGTGGGATGCTTCCATCTGCTGATAGAAAAATATAAAATGAAATCGTCGTATTTCTAATTAAAAGTGTTTAGGAAGGTATCCTTAGTGGTACCCCCAAGACCGCTAGTCATTAGAGTTTTATATCAATATACTTTGACAAGTTAGATGATAGTTCATCGGTCCATGATGTACCTAAATTATTAGGGAACCCGAGGGGGATGTGCTGCTAATATAGGGGGGGGGGGCTACCCGAGATCTTATAAGTATTCTTACTGGTGCTGTTTCGTATTAGATTACTGTTGCTGTCACAGTTTACATTATTATATTTCGTAATTTTTTGTTTTCATTCAGAAGCAGCCAGAGTTCAACACCGTCAGCTACCGCTGCCAGTAGAACGTTGAAAGCCCCCTACTTGGAAACACCACCCTTCACTCCGGCCTCAGATAGGTCTTCGAGCCCTGTGGATGGAGGTCGGGACGATAGGTATGATGAAGATCTCTATGCAGAGAAAGACAGAGGAAGGAAGAAAGGCAGTAAGCAAATCCGCGAGGACGATTATTATGAAGGAGACAATTATGAAGAGGATCGGCTTTCTGAAAAACAGAACTCTAAAGATTCAGCGAAGAAGAGCAAAGCAGATGATCGATATGATGATGATCAATATGATGATGAGATAAATGAAGAGGAGGCTCGACGTGGTAAAGAAAAGAGCAAGAATAAACGTGTAGAAGATGAGAGATATGATGATGACGATGAGTATGAAGATGAGATCTATGAAAAGGAGCTTAAGCAAAAAGAAAGCAAGAAGAGGAATGGAAACTTGAAAGAAGAGAGATACGAAGATGATCTGTATGAAGATGAACTATACACAGAAGAGCAGAAAAAATCGAAGAACAAAAAGAATCGTCCAGTTGATGATGACCGGTATGAAGATGAGCTTCATGAAGATGAGCTGTACGAAGAAGAACTCCAGAAAGAGAAGAGCAAAAGGAAGAATGACCGTTATGAGGAAGACGATTATGAAGACGAGTTGTACGAAAAAGAAAGACAAAGTAAAGTGGAAAAGAAAGTAAATGGTCATATTGATGATGTCGAGTATGAAAATGATAGTTATGAAGATGAAATCCAGGAAGAACGTCGCAGGAGCAAAAAGAAGAATGAACTCAAAGAAGATGAAAGATATGAGGCGGAAAAAGCAGGAAGACGGAAGAATCAAAGCGGAGAGAAATATGATCGTTATGATGATGACGAGTTGTACGACGAAGATTATTCTGAAGATGAGTTAGAAGAAAGAAGGATTCAGAAGCAGAAAAAGCTAAACAAGGCTAATTCTGTTGATGACGATCAGTTCGAGGATGATGAATACGAGGATGATGAATTTTTGGATAAAGGAACAAGGAAAAAGACAAACGTTCGAGTACGAGATGACAAGTATGATGATTATGATGATGATCGCTATGAAGATGATGAATATGAAGATACAAGGAAGAAATCTAATCGTCGTGATGATAGATATGAAGATGATGAAGATGAGGATGATCTTCGTGAAGAAACAGGGAAGAAACCAAGTCGTCGTGTTGATCGATATGAAGATGATGAATATGAGGATGATCTTCGTGAAGAAACAGGGAAGAAACCAAGTCGTCGTGTTGATCGATATGAAGATGATGAAGATGAGGATGATCTTCGTGAAGAAACAGGGAAGAAACCAAGTCGTCGTGTTGATCGATATGAAGATGATGAATATGAGGATGATCTTCGTGAAGAAACAGGGAAGAAACCAAGTCGTCGTGTTGATCGATATGAAGATGATGAAGATGAGGACGATCTTCGTGAAGAAACAGGGAAGAAACCAAGTCGTCGTGTTGATCGATATGAAGATGATGAATATGAGGATGATCTTCGCGAAGAAACAGGGAAGAAACCAAGTCGTCGTGTTGATCGACATGAAGATAAGCTTTATGAAGATGAATATTCCGACGATGAAGAATATGAAGAAGAACTCCGCCGTCGAAGGAATCGAAAGAAAGTACCTGTAGATGATGACGACTACCTCAGCCCAGAAGAAAATTGATTCAACGTTAATTGCGTTCGTCTTTCCAAAGCAATCGATAAACTCAAATGACTATAGAGAACGAGGAAAATATAAGAGAAACAATAAATGCCAGATAAATGTTGCTTTTGCAATAATGTACTTTAAAAATTTATTGAACAATGTATTCTAAACGGGCCATACATCTAAGAAGCTATTTTCTAGAGATGCAACCATGTGTGAAAAACTCATGTGTAATGTATGTGACAAAATATTACAGTTTTTAATTCTTTGAGACGATATTTGTTTAATCCTGCTTTTAAATGTATCTAGTCATTTTTACTGTTTTTATTGAAAATGCTTTCCATTACTTTTTATTGTAATATTGTTATCTGAAATTATAAATTTTGCTTCAACCTGAATTTTCGCTTGCATTCTGCTCCCTTCATTTGCATTCGATTTTATCGGTAGAAGATATGATTGTGTCTAAATTTAGATTTAGGCCAAAGAGTCCTTAAATCGTCTCTCACTGTCATCCTTGGAAATAACAATTTTGCACCCAGAATACATTATAGGCCTTCTCCAAAACAAATGTATTGTGGTAAACAATTATTAATATTGCCTAGAAAATAACTAAACAATTCGCTACATCATTTATGGCGCAACAATCCATATTTATCTATAACAGCTATTTAGCATTGAGGAACTACAAGTTTTGTGGTTAATAGCAAAAAATTGTAATAAAATCGTGTTTACCTAGTATGTCTATTTTAAACTGGTAATCGTAAAACTTTAAGATTTATATAAATGTATATATATTTATAGAGATTCAACCGATCTGGACTTGTGATAGAACCCAGTCTACTTATCCATCCTACCATTCGAATATTGTTCGAGTTGTTGAGATCATTGATTCTGTGTTCTTTGTTCAGTTTAGTAACTTTTGTTCCCTAAGAGATCCCTGGTGTTCGCTGGTCTGTCCATGTGGCCTCTTCTGTTCTTATTTTTAATAATCATGCAAGTTTTTACATTGGATATTCTATAATATATCGTAAAATTACTGCATCGTTGATTCAAATAATTAAATTATAAAAGGAAAGAAGAACAATTTAGTGAAACTAATGCAAACATGCCTCGTAATCATAGTGAGACTGATTGAACGGAGCGGTCGCCATTTTGTTTCAAATTACAAACACTGCGTGTCGTGAAGCTTGCTTTCACGGGAAACTGGCTGCTTGAAGCTTACTCAAAAGCAGTTATTATAGTGCCAAATGTTTAAGTGATTGTCAAAGAAAAATATTTTATCTTTGCACAAGACCCAGATGAACGTCGTAGGTTGAAAGTTGCATTAGATTATCGATCAACAGCAACGGGCCTAAGCCAATATCACTATTTCTGGAAGGCAACTTGTTGATTCAAAAGAAGTAGCAAGATGGAACCCGTTCGTATGGCAAGTGATTTTAAGCTTCCAAGAATTGGAAGAAGGCCAATTCAGTCAACTGCTGGAGCTGTAACTGTCAGAGGGGAAAAAGGTTGGAATTTTGCGTTATTATGGTGTGGCGATTTATTTAAGCAATATTTTAAATAATTATCAACGGGCATGAAACCATTCTCGCTAAAAATGCTGGAAATATCCTTTCACAAGTTAGGAATAATGGTAAAAGATGTTGCATTAGCCACCTCACATGTCATTATTATTAAAGCAATGTTTTCATCATTGTTTAGGCCTATTTCTTGAATTCTATTCCATTTTTTATTTAATTTAACCATGTTTATGAATGCAAATTTCTCCAATAGTTATAAACTGAATTATTTTAGCATGACTTGATTGAAAGACTTTTTTAGCTATTTCCAAAATTCAACACTAAAATTTTCTTAACAATTTCTTAACATAGAATGGGAAAGTTTTACCCAACTGAACATGCGCTATGATGATGGAGAAGATGAAATGCTATGAATATGCTATTTGTAGCTATATTACTCAAAAGAACTTTCAATGTCATGACATCAACTACCAAAGAGAGCCCAATTCTATACAGACACCTCTTGGCACCTTATTGTCAAAAAAGGAAATATTTCACTCTTGTAAATTTCTCAACTTACTAGGTTTCAAAGGTCCAGTCCCGAACTTTCTTATCTTTTTGAAGAACCAAGCATTCATAAAAAATGTGAATATGAAAATGTGTATTACATATATTAAAATGCTTTAGAGGTGTAAACACAATCTTTTTTTATGTCATTCTATGCCATTCTATGTTAACATAGATGAGAAACCAGTCCTTATCACTGATATGTTCTCACAACAGAAGAAGACAGCCTGTGTTGTTAATTGTGTGTAAAGGGATGCCTTCTAAACTATATAAGGGAAATAGAAAGTCACTTTTAGCCTTAAGAACATTTTAAGACACATCTCTGTCTGTGATTTTATAATGGCTATGGTTTCCAAGGTATGATTTTTCAGTTTCTAAACAATGTTTTTTGAGTTCAAATGAAATTTAAAATGAAGAATAAGGTCAACATTTAAGCATTTATGACTTAGAAAGTGCCTTGCCACAGAGCTAGGAAGGATGACTCCCCATAGGCAAACTTGAGTTTTGTGTAATTGACTTGTCTTTCTGAGGCTTAAATTACTAATATTCATTGGATGTTTCAACAGCTAATCATTCATTTTCTTTCTGAGGCTGATCTTACTATTGATTAATAGGGATTATAAGGTGCAAGTGTAGGCTTTGTTGGGGCTATCTATAATGTGTATTTTTTGTTTCCCAGGTGAAATAATAGTTGAGAAAGTCCCCGTTAAAAGATATGTTGCTGGTAAAAGGTAAGTCAAAGGGTTAGCTTTCAGTTAGCCCCATAAACAAATTAGACCATATCAAATTGCAATGATGAAACAGTAAATTTTTGAAAAAAATAAACTACCTTTAAATAACTGTTTTTGGGTTCTTTCAAAGGTACATCACATTATCAACAGTTAATACTTAAGAGGTTTTTAAATGTATCAGTTGAATATTGTTTGAAAAATTAGCAAGCATAAAAAAATTTAGGTAGTCAGTGGTAATTAAGTGAGTGGCCTGGGGATTCTCTTAGTACTATAACTGCAAAACTTTGATCTGCTTTGCTGTCATTAGTAAAGGCTCATACCAAACTTACTGCCCACTGTTTGACTATAATTTCACCAGTATTAGGTTACCACAGTCTTCTCCCCAGCTAGTGATAACTTCAACTGATACCTTTGTTTGATATTGATTGTGGCAGAAATGAGGTAATACTATAAAATAATAAAACATTATATAATAGTATAATTTATTTCAATAATATAAAACAACCACCAAACAGTACAATATGATACAGTTGATAGATTTCTATTATTATTATACAATAAAATTAAATTAAATGTCAGAAAAATCTTATTTTTAGTAGCGCTATGGGTAAAATCTTTTAAAATTACTAATAAGCTTTTTGGGCAGTAATGATTTTTTTTACTTCAGGATAAGAAAATATCAAATCCATCAAATCATCATCACACCAGTTTTAATCCAGGGATTTCTACTTTGCAGTGGATGGCCAGATGTACTTATGTCCTATAGCAATTTTTGAATGTCCTAAAACTTTCAATTTTGAACGGCTTTTCGTATCTTCTTTCACCAAACCAACCTTCTTCATCTCTTCTTCCACCTGGCCCTTCCTCTTTGACAATTTACCTTGAAGTCCAACACCTTCCTCAAGATGTTATCTTCTGGTTTTTTAAGTTTTAAGTGTCCCAACCAACTCACTCCATTAGCTTTTACCATCTTATCAACTTTTTCCATCAAACAGGCCTTCCTGGTGCTGGTACACACCTCCCCACACCCAGGAGTGTGTTTAATCGCACACCTACTTTTGAACGTCAGACATCCATCATTCTAAGGAACTGCAGTTTTTATATGAAAGCCTTTGCCAATGGCTCCATGCTGGAAAGCTCGCTTTCTGTATGCTATTGGTTTTACGCCAGTTATTCCAGTGTCAAGTTCTACCACCAGCTGGGTTAGAAATAAACACAACACAATGCTAAACAACACTCCACATATGGGCTTGGGCAATATGGCATATTTGTCTGATGAGGATGTCCCATTCTTCAACAAATTATTCAATGTTGTATCATTTTCATATGAAGATGGAAAGAAAATGCCATTTGGAAAACAGCGGGTTGTGACAAAGGCATGAAATTTCCAAGGGTTAAATATACAAACAGAATGATAGCACTCTGGATTCAAAGAGAGGGAAATTTGCAATAGAATTGTTCCGTTTCAAGCAATTGCACTGAAATGTTTCATGTTGTTTTAAAATCATGAACATTTTTCAAAAATTTAAAAATTTTTTTTCAAGGGTTTCATGAAGACTGCTACTATGATTGGTGGCAAGAGGGAGTACTGGAAGCTGCATCTAAAACATTTTCAGCATCAAATTTAGTAAAAATCCCTGATAATATTCATAAGCTTTTCTATATTGTTATGCCACTAGAGATACTTACTGCTAAAGTAGTGTGCAAACTGAAAAAAATGATTTAAGAATGGGGGTTTTTGAAGACTCCATAAGCTATGTAATTAAACCTTTGTAGAAATAAGACAAAACAACAATAGCACTCCATCACACACCTAAAACAGTCTAGGAGTGTGAAATGCCATTCTTGTGCCAATTTATTCCCAGGAGGGCTTGATCAAGCCAAGCATATTTAACAGCTTCTCTCTGTTCTTCTTATCAGCCAGCTTCCTCCCACAAATTGCTCTCACCATGGCATATTCTGTCCTTTCCAAAATTGTAGACAAAATGTTTCGCTCCCTCATAACATTCCAGTTCTCGCAAATCTTCTGTATATTCTGCCTTTTATCTTCATAGAGAAGCTTTCTTCTGACCAATAATTCACCATATCCATTGAATATTTCCTATTCATATCAAACTCTCACAGTCACAGCCACTTCAAAACCTTTACTGGACTTCAATCTGTCACCTAAATCACAGAAATTATAACCAAGTTAAAATATCAAATAAAATGTGTATCTTGTAAAGTATGAAAATATCAGATTATATAAAATGTCTTGAAAAGCATAATTTTTAAATTTGAAGACTGAATTTTAATTGGACATGTTTTATTAAGAATTAAGCTTAGAAAAGTCACGTCTTTTGACGTCTCTGAACATTATAACATATATTCCAATGGCGTCCAATGTGGAACGGGCTCAAGTATTTACCGTTTATATATATGTTGTATTTTACTAATGTATTATTATAATCTAGAATATGTATATGTAGTATTAAAGATGTATAATTAGTTATATTTAGATACATGTCATATCCCAGGGGGCAGTCATGTTATATTGCTCCTCCTGGGTTCCATCCTTGTAATGTAGTTTAGTATTCGTACGTACTGTTATAGGTAATTTGTTGTTGTAAGTTTTTATACCGAATATATATATATAAAAAAAGAAAAATTAAGATACAGTATCGTAGCAGATTTACACAATACTGTAAATTTTCTGAAGTATGCTGAATAAATTTATTTGTTAAGATTAGATGCATTGCCTGTTTTCTTAACATTTTTGTTAATGCATCTTACAATATTAAATTAATGCAACTTTTCTTATTTTTTTCAATAGGCCTGATTATGCACCTTCCGAGTCAAGTGATGAAGAAAGTGAGGATGAGAATCAGAATGATATAGAACCAGATAGCCCTGAACAGGTAGATATGGAATTTAAATCTTTTTTTCAAGTTGCTGTGCCAAAGGTTATAGGGTGTGAATTGCAATCACTTGCAGAGGTGGCACCAGAAATCTGCCGACAGAGGGGTTGGAGCTTCCGACAGGGGGGCTAAAATGACTAAAATAAGCAGTTTTTGTACTTTATTTTGTCAAATTTGCTCCGACAATAACCTAAAATTTCCTCCGATGAGGGGGGCTAGATGATTCTAACAGAGGGGCTGTAGCCCCCCTAGCCCTCCCCTGGCGCCACCACTGACCATTTGTCAATATTTGCTAAACCTTATTCACATGAAGATAGAGAGATGTTATTGGATATAAGCAGATCATATTTTTAATGTTTGCAAGCTCATCGAACAGCATGTGCAATTATCTACATTCATTTCTTGAGGTTTTAGCACTGAAATGTTAAGGTAACTAAAAATGATGGTACTTAAAATGAAAAGGCATTTTCTCAAAAATTTGGCCAGATCCCCTTTTTTAATGTTAGCAAAAAATTCTTTGAAAATGGATTAATTTCCAGATTTAATCCTAAAATCTTTGCCTGGAAATTATCTGTGTATATATCAAGAAGAATTATAATTAAAAAATTTGCTGCCTGTGTTCTGTTTATCTTTTTAAAAAAAGCCAGTGAACCAAGACTAAGGCCTTGTAATTTTTTATCTGTAATTTAGTAAGTACTCTCAATTTTTCTTTCCTAATCTGCATTCTTTGTTCGACAGTTTCATTCCATTTTTAATTCTATGCCAAAAACAAACATTTTTGTATTTCAGATATAAGAATTAATATAATTTTCTAAATACTTGCAATTTTATGTCTTTTTTAAAGATAAGAGTCGAAGACATAGAGAATGAAGATGATCATTTGGAAAGGTAATTTGATGGTTGTCATCAATTACAGTGTTTGAATTAAGTTTAAATGCATTAATTGTTTGTTAAATCTAATAGGATTGTGAACCAGTAACAATCAGCTGATAACATACAGCAGTTTTTTAATAAATGATATCAAATCCTATCACAGATATTTTCAGAAGATTTCAGAAGAATTATTTCTTTTCTAGCCCTCAAAATTATGATACTGAAAACTTGTCCCATTACAAAACTGTTTAGTAGATAAGCTTAAAATGTACTCATATTTGTTTAGAATAAGACTTTAGATAAGCAAATTACTGCGATTTGTGTTTTAATAATGATTTAACCAAGCAGCAAATAGTTTAAGAAAGGTCTATGTTTGTTTTTCTCAGTTTTGTTGAAATTGTCGATGAGCAAAATATTTCCCTTCATTACAAACTTTCCCAAGAAGTTGACAATTTGGTTGGACAAATTGTCTCATGGCCTGAAATTTATCAAGTTTTCTACATGTCTGATAGTTTTTACTCATTTTATTGTCTTTAACTTTGACTTAGAAATTCGTTTGAGAAACAAAAGGAATTTTAAAGTCTATATCTTTACTTCACTATTAACCTGTCACAGTTTATATACTGTACTTTGTGTTTTTCTAACTTTCTTTCTTTCTTTCTTTCTTTCTTTCTTTCTTTCTTTCTTTCTTTCTTTCTTTCTTTCTTTCTTTCTTTCTTTCTTTCTTTCTTTCTTTCTTTCTTTCTTTCTTTCTTTCTTTCTTTCTTTCTTTCTTTCTTTCTTTCTTTCTTTCTTTCTTTCTTTCTTTCTTTCTTTCTTTCTTTCTTTCTTTCTTTCTTTCTTTCTTTCTTTCTTTCTTTCTTTCTTATTTTTGTTAAAACATTGTTCAAGTGTCTCAGCTAGGATGGGCTCATAGTATATCTTATAAAGTTCTGTGGTCATATTGCAGAGTCAGAGAGGATCATGGTCATCGTATTCATGAGCCAGAAGTCATTTCGATGGAAGAAGAGTCAAAAGAGGTTGACAAATGCAACTTTTAATGTTTTTTGTGTTTAGATTCAAGTTATACTAATCATTAATCAGATCTTTATTAAATTGAAGTCAACTTCCAACTGACTATTGTCTATTCTAACTTGTATAAGTTGATGGTTGACTTCTTGCTGTATGATCAACAAAGTATGCAATTATTTTTCTTTTCTTGTCGATACCTGTAAACATGATCTAGTCAACAGTTAAATATTCTTATTTGCAAATATGAAGGAAGCAGTGTCAAAAAATTAACAATTCGAAGTGTTAAGTATCAACTAAAGAAAAAACTTTCCACTGTCATACAGAAATTTTCTGTCCATATTAAAGTCTTTCTTCGTCTTTAGGACTTTGGTCATAGAAGAAGAGAAGCTGTTGAGGAGAGCAGGTTCATATTGCCTATCTTTTTAGAAAAAATTAATTTATAAATTGAACTTGCAAGCTATCAGTATTAAACTCAAGGAAGCCATCAGTATAAAACTTTCTGCTCCCCTCCACCAGCTGTGTTTAAAGGATGTGGAAATATTTTGTCTCCTATTACAGAAGTCACTCTAGATGAACTTTCTAGATAGACATTCTAAATAAATTTCCGTTTTCTTACTTGAACCCTCTCCGGAGTTAATGATCGCCAGGCAGTCAAAAACAAGAAACTTATCAAAACACACCATTCTTGCTCTCACGCTCTTACTTTTGATCCACACCTTGTTGTAAATCTCTCCTTACCTTTTCTGTCTTTTATCGATATTCATACTCTAAGGATTTCTGACTAATTATCTTAAATACCAGGCCGAATAATTCCTTTTCTTCTTGCCGCTTTCAAATTTTGTACTACGCAAGGCTTATTCGTCTATTCTAAATGTTTAGTTTCACTTTCACAAGCTGCTGTTAAAATGTTATGATTTATTATGTTTCCTGAATATTTCCTGTATAGTATTCAGTAATTTTAATGATTCCTTTAAAATCGAAAGATTTGTTTCTTTTTATTACAGTGAGGACGAAGAGCTTGATGAAGATGTAAGTGCCAAACATATTTTGTCTTTCAAGAGCCAATTAGTTCCATACGGCAGAAGTTGATTTTATGCTTAATAATTTCATCGAGTGTATGCGATGAATCGAGAAATGTGCGCCTGGTTTTGTGAAAACAAATGAAAGCTAGCTGCAAAAAATATTTCGTTGGGTGATGCAGATTTGTTTTTGTCTTTATCAATCTTTGTACATCTGGTATAATTTAAAAAGAGAAAAGACGTAGTTATAAAAGGCAGATTTTAAGATTCAGCAAAATTTTGAGCTTTCAGGTGACATTATCAGTGTCTATCCAATGAATTTTTAACCGCCTCTTGTCTCTCAAACTCAATAAAACCCTTTGAAAGGTCTTCTTGCGTCCTGCAAAATCACATCAAGATTTGATTTGCTTTTCAGGAAATTGAAAGCAGAAGGGAGGCACTGAGAAGAAGGGCCCAGTACAAAGCTCGCGAGGAAAAGGTTATTAGGCCAAATTTAATGATGTCGTCATATTTAATTGTATTTTGACCTTAATTCCCCACTTTACTTGATTCTATGTCTGTTTTGAATCCTCATATTAAAATGAACAGTGGTTTAAGCGAAGTTCAAATTGACAAGATTCTTAGAAATGCCAAGTTTAACTATTTACTAGCTTATTTCATAACATCGACATCTTACATAAATTTATCTTTAGTTCACTATTATTTTTTGTTCTTCTATTGACGTTGGTTAAATGCTTGATTTCTTTTTCCATGAATGTCATCTAGTAATGGTTGCTTTATGGTGCTTCTTTCTAATTTAAATTTTGAAATGCACAAAAAAGCGTGCAAACTGTAGCTTATAATATGTTTCTCCTTTCTATCTTTAGTTCACTATTATTTTTTGTTCTTCTATTGACGTTGGTTAAATGCTTGATTTCTTTTTCCATGAATGTCATCTAGTAATGGTTGCTTTATGGTGCTTCTCTCTAATTTCAATTTTGAAATGCACAAAAAAGCGTGCAAACTGTAGCTTATAATATGTCTTGTTGACTTTGTAGGATATCCTAGATGTCGAAGAAGAAATGGAAGAAGAAGATGAAGAGGAAGAGGTATTTTAAGGATCAGATTTTTCCAGGAAGAATCCAGAAAATAGGAGACGCAAGGCTTACTATCGTGAGAAAGATAATCCAAAGCAAAGAATTTCAGTTACCAAAGCATTATTACCCCTTAATCTTACTTTGTTAGATCGGCTTTGAAAATGGTTGCTTATCTGCTCGAGATTTCATGTTACTTTTTCTTAGCACTGCATTTTACTGCGAATTCAGCTTGAAAATCAGCAAATTCACCTATATCATCTGTTCATGACGTCACAGTCGTTCACAGTCTCCAAAGTTTGCGTATAAAATGAATAACAATTATTTTCCACGACTTCCTTTAAAGTTGCTATTATTTGTGCTTTAGTCGTTGATTCAGCGAGAATATAAGATACCCTTTTTCCTTTTAATTCGCATTCTGTTTAAATTTTGTTGTGATGTTCTCCTTTTTCGGTCACTTTATTAGTTAGTCACAAAAATGTGTATCGTGGCACAAAAATGACACCGCTTTCCCTTGCCTTTTAATTTAACTCTTGTTGAAGCAATCTTTTTGAACACTCAGAAACCCAGCAGTCCATATATATCTTGCAAGCCAAATTTGTATTTTTTCACCAAATTCTGCTATTAAAATTCTGTACCAATATTTTTTCGGCTGGTATCAAGTCACGATTTATATTTTCTTTTTTGCAGTCATCAGAATACGAAGAATATTCCGACTCAGATGATGAAACTGGGCTGAGACTCAAACCTGTCTTTGTCAGAAGGTATGTCAATGAATTCTCTGTTCAAGCGAAATTTCATTAAGCTGTCAGAATATTATAAAGCCCAGTTACTATATGGTTTGGAATAAAGCTTGGACCATGGCCAAGTCCAGAGCGTTTTTAAAAGGGTCCAAAAGAATAACTAGAATAAGGAATAGACCAGAATTTGATGATTATTCAGAAGAAAACGAACGTTTATATGGAGGATTTTTAAACTGGATTTGTGCTTTGGTCTCGTTCGTCTTTTAGTAGATTGTGGTACAAAATAATTGCAAATGACGGTCCTTTTAATGAAGTTATATATAGCTACCAGGTTTTTGTGTACGGGAAATAATATAGCAGTCGTGTTTATTTTTTTCGCTAGTTTTTATTTATTTTGAAACTCAAGTCTCAAACAGCTGTTAAGTCTATTAACTTTTTGCGTTTTGTACTTATGAAAGGGCAGGTCCTGAAAGTCCACATCGTATATTTATTTTGCAGAGATGACCGTGTCACAATTCAAGAGCGAGAGAAAATATTACAAGAGAACGAAGTGTCAGAAGAAAAGGCAAAGAAACTTGCAGATGAGCGGAAAAAGACAGCTGCAAGGGTAAATTATTTACTATTCAATATTTTCATTCAATGCACTAGAAAACTCCACGCATCAGCCTTACTTTGGAACCTCCCCTTTCCTCTTTAAAAATAGCCGAGTTTTTTATGCAGCCAAAACCAAGGGTTTAACCGAGGTTTTTGCAAACGGCCTTTGTTAGAAAGCTTGAAATTGCCGACTTAATAAGTCAATTTTTCTCATGGACACCAAAAAGAATTATGCTCGTAATAAGAAGCTCTGCAGTTATCCTTGCTAGACAGCAATTATTTTCCAGAGACTAACTATGACTAACAAGAACTTACTTTTAATCACTGTGACCTGAAGCATCTAGCAGTTACACTTTATGTGACTTATAGTTACAATGACTTTCTGTGACTAAAGGTGACTTAAATTGACTCAATGTAACTTCCAGTCTAAAACTTCTTCTGTAACTTCCAGTCTCAATCTTCCTGACTTACAGTGATTTGTAGCTACTTAAAGTAACTTACTGTGACTTATAACTACTTAAAGTTACTCACAGTGTCTTATAGCTACTTATAGTGACTTATATGGACTTAGAGTGACTTGCTGTTGCTAAATGTGGCTAATATTGACTTATAGTGATTTAAGATGACGCGTAAACCTAAGGAATAACAACCGTTTGAAAATGACCAATAGTCATTTAGATGTATAGAACTAAAAGAATTTACCACAGTCGAACAGATGTATTTTGAAACGACAATATGCCTGAAAATTAATCCGTAGCAGTGCTGCCCACTATAGAATGATCCGTTTCGCTGATAATTCTCGTTATTAATCCAGTGATTGTAAGGCCAGAATTAAAAGGCGGTTGTCTTAAGAAAAAACATTAATGTATTTCATTTCATTAGTGTGGGCTTCAATTACACTTGTTTTGTCAAATATTTTTTTATTGTGCTGTTAATAACATCTGCGGGATGTTTGCACTTTTAGTCAAATATGTCACCAGCTGTAACCAAGTAAGGAAGACAATCTTAAAAACGTCAGGTTTTATGGGTCATAAGTGTAACCATTGAAAGGAAAAACAAACTGGTATTTTAGTGCATGTAATTCCAGTCACCAGTTCTGGCACGCAGCACTGATTGGTCAACTATACCGGTCATGTGCTTGCGTTTTTCTGATTGGCCTATTTCGATCCACAGCTGGGTGTATATTTTTACCGTGTTCATTCTGACATTTTATGCTCTGAGGAGTGTCAGACAAAAAAGCTTTTAGTTAATATGTTGCAAAATGTTTGCTTTTTTCAAAGCCATGTTCACCAGTCTTATTATTCCATGAATATGGCCTATATTATATAACACTTTTATGTAAATTTCTGTTTCACAAATCAATGTATTTTGGCTCTATATGATTCCCGAATCATTTCCTTTCTTGATTTTGTTTTTCAGATGATAAATGATATTGTTCGTGAAGAACTGAAAGAAGTTCAAGGCGGTAAGTCGTGAGATATCTTTGTGAGCTACCTTGAAAACAATGAGTTTGAAATGCTGGAATGCGTTTTTACAATCTGTATAACAACATGGCACATTCCTAATATTTTTGGGTCCTTTTTTACGAGAGCTAATTGAAAAGGAAGACAGCGCCTAACAAGAACAGCATAATATATCGGTTCCAAGAAAATTTCAGAGCTAGCTGAAAAATTTACTCAAATAAAGATATCTTACCAGTAAAGTCTAATATTTGAGCTCATCGTAAGATCATATATTCATTCATTTTTCTCCCATGTTACAAGTTCCTAGAAAGAAAATTATTTCTACAGCCATGCACCTAACAAGGCCAAATTCTCGCAGTTCACTTTCCAACGTTCCAATATTCCAGCATTCCGTATTCCATGCTTTAAAGATAGCCATGAATTGTGCTTGGTTCAACATGTGGTTCTTCAAATGCAATATCCTACGATTAGCTCTAAAACATAATAGCTTTTGAGCAATTCTATCTTATTATAAATATAGCCAATAAGTGTATTATTTAATGAAATTTCTATGACCCACCGAACACCTTAACCAGAAACTGCAATGCGTACAAGAGGCACAAATGACACCCATTAGAGCATCTTTGTATAAGCAGTAGCTCAAACACAAGATATGAGATCTCGTTAACGTATAGATCTACTTTCGTTTTCATCAGTAATGCTTTACGAATAAGCAAATCCTTTTACATTTATGTCCTTTGAACAGTCACTTGATTGTTGCAGTGAGCGTGAAACTCAGTGTTGCCACTTTGAAAAGTCCTTTTAGACTCACCAAAGCTCAGTCAATACGTCATCGAACACTATAGAACAAAACGATACACAGTAATCGTCGTTATATTTCCTTTGATGTTAGTTCCGAAAGAATTATATGCGATCGCCAAAAAGTAATACTTGAAGAATAGCGCGGAAATGAAAACCTAGAAATAAGCAGATTTTTCGAAGCCTTATGGCCGTTTCACTTCCTCATAGATCAAATTGTCGTGTTTTCTTTCTAAACTCTTTTCCGCGACTTTTTAGCATATGCTAAGTTAACATCATAAAGTCTGTGATCATAGCCGTATACCAAGCTAGATCGTCCCCACTTTTTCGCTCCATGAAGTCTGAAGTTAGATTTTAAAACGACATGGATTTCATTCTCAGCGATTGACGAGTAGCGGATTAAAAATCTTGTTAGGAGGCAGTCATTGACCGTTACAAGCACCTTTTCTAATGTGACGTATCTTAACTGTAAGAAATATGCTTGCTTCCTCCCAAAAATGACCCTCTTGGAAAGCTGTCATCTGTAATCTACGTTCGTGGGTTTCGAGCCCTCAAGACCCCACTCTGTTGGCGCTTATGCTGCCAATATTACAAATACATGCGAGAAGAAGTACGCTTTGGTGGGCATGACAGAGCTGTCCACTCCTATACACCAAATAGCGTCGATACAGACATAGATAGACGCTTTGGTTTATATAACAGGACCGTTTGTTGATTGCAACAACGTTTTTCTTACACAATGCAATCATCAGGAACTGTTCACAGCACTGTGTACAGCTGCGCATACAGCACCGAGCAGTGTTCGACATACCAGTATACAGCTATTGGTAGCTCGTAATGATTCAGAGTGCTACGAGCCCTTATATATCAATTTGAGTATTTACCATGGGCTGTAGTTTGCCTTCAATGTTGGATTCCTATAACCGAGTTTTAGTCTCATTTTAGCCTTATTAGATTCAAGAGTCTTTTCACAAGCTCTGGATGTCTGAAAAATAGTGATGGATATTTTTCTTTTCCTGGCTTAGTTTGATACTTATCTAAATTTGTCCTTTAAAAAAGTCTAATCTTATACTCGCAGCCTCCTATTTTTTCACTCCTTTCTTTGGAAAAATTATGAGTCAATCTTTATCTCGATAAACACCAGCTAGATTTGCATCGCGCCAAAATATAATTTCCTTTATACTATATTTTTAAATACACCTGAATATTATCAGAATATGATGAAATGACTCTTCTTTGTGTGCCATGGAAATGAGACAGGTTGCAGATGGTCTTAGTCAGACTGTATATAGTTTCAGGTAATTGATGCTTCACTCATAGTCTAGCTCTGTAAAGGAAACCAGTTCTTAGGATATAGATACGACTAGATAAGGAATGGTTTTGTCTGCTCAATGGATCTGTTGATGTTTATCAGTAATTTTGCCAGTTTTTGCGTCATTTTGCATTCAGCTGTAAAGAGATTTCTGCAAATGGACGGATTCTTTTGTGTCTATAATTAAGCGTTTTGTATATTGAGTATATGTATTTGGCAGTCTTACATAACTGAGGTGCGTTCTGTTTGGAATTTGTTGTTACGAGGCCATTTGGCTACGAGACCATACTTTAGACGTACTAGTAGGAACTGTCTAGTTTCCATACTGCTCGACCTGATAGTCATAAATAAGCATGATTAATAGTCATAAATTAGTATGATTAATTATTTCAAGTAAAGGGTTAGGGTTAGGGTTAGGGTTAGGGTTAGGTTTAGGGTTAGGGTTGGGGTTAGGGTTAGGGTTAGGGTTAGGTTTAGGTTTAGGTTTAGGTTTAGGTTTAGGGTAAACTAATTACTTCATCAGGTCGAGCAGTATGGAAACTAGAAAGCTGCGTACTAATAGGCCTACCGGACGGCGTAAAAGTTTGTCCTGATTGAGGCTACTAGCCATTCACAAAGAGGCCTATGTTTTTGTGGTATTTACATTTGAAGAAATACGACACATTGACATAGTATGAAAAAGTGGTCAAACTATTTTACAAAATTGATATTGTCCCGATTTTTTAAGCCATCTTCAAAGTTTTGCAGTACGAGAGTTTGATATGACATCTCAGGTTCTATGCTTTGGTGTATTTTGTCTTCGGAGTCAGTTTGTGCGGACATCTAAACGAGTTATTGTTAAAGGGATTTATAGAGAAAATCTACTTCGTATCTTTATGCTTAAATTTCCAGGGAATATTTGCATATCGTGTGCAACACATCAGGGCTGCAAGGGGCTAGAGATAGGTTGTTTGGGATTACAACTGTTTGTGCGAAAATCCTTTCATACTGGACGGGTCTCCCATATTTTGTTGTGTAACTGAGTGATAGTAAATGGATTGCGTTTGTGAATTTTAGTCGAAACAGAGGAGCAGATAGTCATAACTGACGAGGAAAACGACGAAGAAGAGGTAGTTATGATGTCTTCATGTTGTTTTCATCATTTATGTTTTTAAACAAACAAAACGGTTTAAGACGCATTTATTGAACAACTATGATATGTTCAATTTTAAGAATTTTATGGATTTTTTGTGTTTACGTATGTTCAGATTTGATTGAAAATCTTATTTAAAAAGTCCTTAACAACCACAGAAGCATATAATTATCGATGTCACTTGTCAAAATTCAGACTGTTGGACTTGTCAAAATTCAGTGAAACGCCAGTTGGTATTTCATAATGTTGTTTCTGCTTTTATTTCTCTAATGCCAAAATCACATCATCTGTCTTTCTTACCTTAGTACGAAGCATGGAAAGTCCGTGAACTGAAAAGAATCAAGAGAGATCGTGATGAGAAAGAAGCGTGTGTATCCGTTATTTATGTTCCAAAGTTAATCTTCCTATTCTGCTTAATTATGGCTTTCCGCTACCAACAGTTATAAAAGGTTTCCAGGCTGGCATCAAAATCTGCAAATACAAGTTTATAGGCTTGGTTTAGTTGTATTTATCAACTCATTGAACTTCAGGCAGTTCATGTTGCTTGTCTACCTATTTTCCGTCCAAATTATATTGAATATTTTATGAAAGTCTGTGGTACACTCTGCTTGAATCTGATGTGTATATGTAGTTGTATTTGTTGCTGTCTACCTTTCGAAGATAGTTTTAGAACACTTAGAAGCTATGCATGTCGAGTTGTGTCCAGGACCCACTTTGTCAGATGGAAAGTCATTTTATTGAGGTAATTTTATTAAGTTACCCATAGCCCTGCTTTACTTTTATGGTGACATTTTCCATTGTAGACGTGAAAAGGAACGACTCGAAATAGATCGAATACACTCGATGACCGAGGAGGAGAGACGAAACGAATTTAGAAATAACCCGAAAATGGTCACCAACAAATCTTCGAAGGGAAAATACAAGTTCCTTCAGAAATATTACCACAGGGGCGCCTTCTTTCTTGTAAGTAAAACTTTAGAGTTCAATATTAAGCTTATATGTCACTACGTTTATCTATCTATCTATCTATCTATCTATCTATCTATCTATCTATCTATCTATCTATCTATCTATCTATCTATCTATCTATCTATCTATCTATCTATCTATCTATCTATCTATCTATCTATCTATCTATCTATCTATCTATCTATCTATCTATCTATCTATCTATTTATCTATCTATCTATCTATCTATCTATCTATCTATCTATCTATCTATCTATCTATCTATCTATCTATCTATCTATCTATCTATCTATCTATCTATCTATCTATCTATCTATCTATCTATCTATCCATCTATCTATCTATCTATCTATCTATCTAATTATCTATCTATCTATCTATCTATCTATCTATCTATCTATCTATCTATCTATCTATCTATCTATCTATCTATCTATCTATCTATCTATCTATCTATCTATCTAATCTATCTATCTATCTATCTATCTATCTATCTATCTATCTATCTATCTATCTATCTATCTATCTATCTATCTATCTATCTATCTATCTATCTATCTATCTATCTATCTATCTATCTATCTATCTATCTATCTATCTATCTATCTATCTATCTATCTATCTATCTATCTATCTATCTATCTATCTATCTATCTATCTATCTATTTTTCGATCATTGCAAAAATAAGTAAAATTGACCAAAGATGGAAAAGTCTACAAGGACTTTGTCACAGACTCAGAAAAATTTTTTTGAAGCAAGCATGCTTCAATATATTCATATCGTTCCTAATGACAGGAACTTTCATGCTGTATTTTGCTAATCATATATTTGTTTGACAGTGCAGCTAATCAGAACCTGCCTTTCGTTATCGAAGTGCGAATGGACATATCTGTGTGATTTTAATAGAATAAAAATACAACCCATCATTTTCTTTGTTACCTACAATCACTGCCAAAATTCCTTGGAACACCCAACGTTTTGCGTTGTGCTTTTCAATTTTCATTTGCTTTTCCGAAAACTACTCTTTCCGTCCCCCTTTCCCCCAAGCAATATTGAAAGTATAGAAAATTATCATACAAGCCACACGAGAAAGCGTGCCCCATAACCCCCTTTTTCTAGTAAATCAACATTGTTCCCAGGGGGAGAGGGGGTGGCTGAATTTGCCTTTAAAAACTGACGTTAGTGTTCCAAGACTTTTGGCAGTGATTGTAGATAAACATTTTTAGCAATTTAAATGATTAAGAGGACATGACCTCAGGTAAACTTTGAAACGATAACCTTCAAACGAAACGATAACGTTCACCAGGTCCACTTTAGATCTTACCGTGCTCAAGGCATGTTTTATTCTCGCCACCATATTATTTTGCCGATAAGTGAAAGTGCTTTTCAATACTTAAACTTTTCTAAAAGATATCTTAAATTAACTTGATTACGATTAAAAATTGATTACGAGAGCTGTCTGAAAGCTTACAAATTGATTACAAGAGCTGTCTGAAAGTCAGAATGTTTTTAATAAATTTCACCCGATCGATCTATTTGCTCATTTTGCATATGGAGAACCAGTTTCATAGAGGGTTAGCAGTCCCTTACTTTTTGGAGTCTTCAAAATTATGTTCCTGTTGTTTTAAGTCTCCCCCTCTTTTCTAGTTATCCTTTCCATATGTAAATTCTTTCCACATGACTAACTAAAAAGTTTTATATGCATTGTAAAATGGTAACGAGGCTTTATGTTCATACTTCGAGACCATTGAATCAACATATAAATTGGATTAACCATGGAACCTTTATGGTTTAAAAAAATGACTTACTGCACGGGTCGTTTTTCCTAGAACTAAGAGTGAGTAATACAAAACAATCATTCCTGATTTAGATTGAAAATTTACAGTTAAGAGGAAGTATATTTTTGAGTTTAATTTCGGATTTATTCATTGTTAGCGGCTGCTCAGCAAATATTTGCAATCATACAATCCTTTTGGCTTTTTGTCACAGCCCAGTTTCACAAGAAACTAAAAATATTGAAATGACCTTTGCAATTGTTATTCAGACTGCTTATTCTCAATGTAAATTTTAGCTTTTGATTTTAATCTTGATTGTTTCCTTATTTAGGCAGATGAAGATGACAGACTCAAAAAGGACTTTAGTGCACCTACTCTTGAAGATCATTTTGACAAGAGTATTCTCCCTAAAGTCATGCAGGTAATTAAGAGCACAATTCCACGAACAAAACCTATTTGTTCTCAAAACATTGATTACATATGATTTGGTCTATGAAAATTACTGGTTACTAGTCTGTCGTGCTCCTTACCATATAGGCAGAGCTGTACACGCAATTTGGCGTGAAGAACATGACGCGTCTAAACTGCTACTCCGAGTTTCACGCTTAATGCGATCATCGGGCATTTGTTGAAGCTATTTTTTTTTGGTTGTTATTAGCTTTTGTTTGGTTTGGTTTGGTTTCAGTCAATTGCCGTTCTGGATCATGCATCCATAAAATTACGTCAAATAGGCCATTTGTTTCTAAAGATGAATGCACGTTGTGCGTTTTTCCATTTAATGGTTTACACGCACTTTTATTACCGTAGTTTGCACGTAGCACTTTTATGTAAACCTACAGTCGAAGTCTAATGATGCTGTAAGATGAAATCTCATTTGGAAACCGTCAAATTTTTGTAAACGTTGGTTCTGTATTTATGACGTCACAAGATTCATATCGTTTTAGAAAAATATCTTGACACGATGATCTTGAACTTGACAGTGATTGCAACCTAATGTTGCTTTAGGCGAATAAATTTGAGTTACCTGATGGTTGCATTAATTGTGAAGCTCTGAGTTGCTTTTCTTTACACTAAAGCGTAATTTTTATATTTATAATTTTATATTTTATATTTTATATTTATATTTATAAAGCGTAATCTTTACACTAAAGCGCATGTTTATCATCTCATCCTATTTCTGTTCTATAATATGTCGGGCTATTTTACCTTTTCATTGTCTTTTAATCAATCTCTTTGTATTCACTTGCAGGTGAAAAATTTTGGAAGGTCAGGCAGAACCAAGTACACCCATCTAACAGACCAAGATACTACCGAGGTAGGTGCAAAGGATTGTGGTTGCTTCAACCATACCTAGAAATTTTCCTGTACATTAGAGTTTGTTGATAAGGCTGTGAATAGAGATTGAATTAGATATGAAGGCAAAATTGAACAAAATTTCAAAGGCTTTTATTTGGAAAGAATCCTATCGAAGGAAAGTAAGAATATCTGTGAACAAATGGCAAAATTAAATATTAGGATCAATGCATAATCAATTTCCAATACATCAAAAGCATAGAAGAGAAAACCAGCAGAGCATTTGTGATGACCAAAAAGAATGCGATCCAAAGTTTGTGGACGATTATTCGAATCAAATCAACGAGATATTGTCAGTGGCATCATTTGGCCTCAAAAAGAGTAACGCTAAAACTGAATAGATTTGTAAGTTATAATGAGCAATGAGGTCTTACAGGTCATTATTTGCAGACATCACAAGTTCTATTCAAGTCATACAAAGCTCCAGTATGACGTAAATCCTGCACCAAATACTAGGGATTTTCTAAAAGCAGTAAGATGTACTACATGTGGGTAACCTTATTGCTGGTAGTTTTGCTACTTGCAACAATTTCAGGTAAAAATCGATTGATTTACTTCCTAGAAAACCGACTCACCATGGTTCATGGAGAGCTCACAGAGTCTCAAGTTCCATGCAAGTCATGGTGGTGGGATGAAGCAATCATTTTCGCGGCCTAGCGCCAAGAGGAAGTGAGGTATGCAGCTGGACGATTTTGTCATGGAGCTTTTCCTTGCACAGAAAGCAAGCATTTCTTTATGGTGCGAATGTAATCCAGGGAAGTTGTGAGAAATCTTTTAATGAACACTTGCAAAACGAAGACTATTTTTGCTCTATTGCATTGGTTTTCATTCATTCAAAGAGCAACCCTTGTTGGGTTTAAAGCGAGAAGCATTTGCCTTAGTTTACAGTAACGAACGTTTAATGAACGATTTATATACCCGTAAAACCCAAGGCAATTAGTGTCACCCCATTTTCTTAAAGACAAAATGAAGCAAAAGAAGAAAATTTTATTTTATTCGTATCAGTAGCCAAAAATTATGGCGAATTTCTCTGTATGTTTATTTTTAACTTGATGTATCGTCAAGAACTGGTTTTGCTTTTCATTGCAATTGTATGCGGAAGAGTGGAAAGCCAGGCATACAGTCCTGCACGGTTTTTTTACGCTGGATTATTTCTATATTGGATAGTAATACTTTCCTAACTTGAAAAACTAGTCCACTTATTGTTAAAATAGATGAAATATTTACTTTGAAATTTTGCTTGTCCTTGGTAATGTTGGCTGCTTTTACTTTGAAATTTCGCATAACCAAAAGTTGAATAGATGGAATTAGCTTACTTGAATGCTTTTCTACACTCTTCTTTTTGCTACCATGGCTAGTGATTTAAAATTATCGACTTTGAAGCGAATTTCATCGTAAGACTTTTGGTTGTTTTGTTTTTAAGATGCTCTTTCGTGGACTTGGTGACGCCATTGTATGGCTGTAGGAGCAGATGATGCAGCTGTACTGACGAGAAGCAGTTTAAAATGCAAGATTTCACCCATTAATAAATAATGCGATGTTATACAAACTTGCTGCTCTTTCTTTAGAGATAATTATGTCGATTTGGCAGTCCTTTCGCAGTACAGTTGTGAAAGTTGCACAGCCGTTGAATCTCGCAGGTCACAGGTGTGATTTTTAGGTTTATTTTATGGGAGAAGTGTTGTTGGAAAAGCTCAGGTCTTAGCAAATAAGTTCTTTTTTGATGCGATTATTTCTTAAAGCCGTAAACTGTTTCAAAAATGAGATTTTCGCTGTTGGTAACGATGTTTTGATTGACTTCTCAAGGTTCGCAAAATTCCTCAACGTTTACTGAATCAAAAAAAATCATGCCACTTATCATTTCAAACAAGGCAATCACAAAATTCAACTGTTTCTTTATCTTAGTTTTCCGTTCTCACGTTCATGCTCAGACTTAAGTTCATTTATAGCAAATCGAGTATCGGTTTCTTTATAAAATGTTTTTTAGTAAAAAGATTATAAGATTTAAGAGCAGCCAAGGATGCAATGAAACACTTAGGTGGTCAACTTACCACCCATTTTCTCCCTAGATGTACAATCCTTGCCAAAACCTTTTGATAAAGCACAATACATCGCTCTTTCCACCTCTCTAGGCCACCCAACGTCTTACACCGCACCCCTCTCTCGCTCCTAAACAATTTTGACCAGCGAATTTTATTCTAGTAGTTTGATTGCTGCACAACTTGGCACATCAAAATGTATGTTCATAAAGCAATCGCATAAAGATAAGCAACATTTTTTAAGGGGAAGGGGGGCTGCATGCAATATTTACGATTTTTTAAGATGTTTTGGCAAAAATTATGTCAGTTGTTTTTTCTATTTTATCATACGCTCTTGCAGTTACAAAATGTTCGATTAGCCCCGTTTATTAACATTGATTTTAAGATTTTTTAGGATAGAAATTATGCGTAGGTATGATATAAACAAGGATTCAAAAAACTAAAATCTTTGCAAAAAATAGTGCGAGCCCCACACTATTCACCTTCCAACATTAACAACCCATGGATTTAACTACAAGTCATCAACACTGTTGCTTTATTCTTCCCCCCCCTAACAATATTGATTCCTTCGTTAGAAGTGTTAATGTGTCTAGTCCTACTAAGATTGTCGCTTAATATCATTCAATATTGTTATCAAGCAACATTGTAAAAGGGAAAAAACACTGTAAAAACTTCGAAGTGTTTTGGCAAGGATGGTTTATCAGGAAACTTCAAGAAACTTCCGTTATCTTTTTTATTAAAGCAATGCAGTGAGAAATTCATTGAGACAATGTGTTACAAGAGTTGCTATTACTCCGTAAGGCCGCGGGAAGCCGCGGAATCCCGGGCAATTTTTTTTATTATTGAAACACCATGACAACTCATGGTTGTATTTTGGATGATTTTACTAAAACTTTTAAACAATTTATCATGCATGTATTGTCTTTAGAAACAATTTGGGTGATTACAGGATAGAAATATAATTTTCTTACATTCATGTGCTCAGAAATTAGTGATTAAATATTGCTTCTCATTTTCAAATCTTTTTAGACATTTAATACCGCTCAAGATTGTTATAAAACTTGTTTTCCTGTTTCTAAAAAGCATTTGTATTTTGACATTTCCTGTGTTGTGTCTGAAACTAAATTTTTAATGAAATGAATTTGCTTCTTTTGCTTTGAGCCGATTGTCGGGTTTTATTGCTTGACCTGCGATAACCTGCGTTTACAGAATATTTTGCGAAAACCCGCGGCAAAGCCCAAATCCATGATATAATCTTTGTGTGTTAGTCACATCTGTTGATTGTCTGGTGAAAATGAAAAACAACCAAGAGTCTAGTCTTGCTGAATTTTATTTAATCATTGATATATACACCAGGCTCCAGCTTTTGAAAAAGATTTCATCTTGCATGAAAATATTAACCAATTTATTTACATTCGAATATTGTGCTAAGTTACGTTATTTTCGATGCTATGCTGATTATTTGTGCAGTATCAACGCATCGTTATTGCAGTTCGTATCGCTTATTAGCCAGTGAAGTTTCTCAAAAGCTTGCTTGTTTAGGAGCTTCCCTTGTTAAGGCGAATTAGCGTCAGTTGTCTACTCTAATCAATTCCACTCCTTGAAGGGTTTGTGCAATAATTAAAACGTGTATTTACAATATTGGACATCCAATGTTAATTTGGTGTTATGGCCTAACACAGTCACATAACTGTAACACTCATTTGATGGTGATGGAATATCGTTGTTTAATTCATATAAACTTCTGAGCATCAATGCGGCCATAAGTCATATTTCCACCGTAAATAAAGGAGATAAGGCCGTTAGGCCTATTATTTTCGGCTGTTAAATCAACCCCTCTGAGTTCTGTCCTGTTCCATGTTGCAATTATCTATTTGTTTACATACGCAAAAGCTGGTACAAAATCTTCCAAAAAATATTACCTGCCCCTTTTCATTTTGCCTCCTTGAAAATCATGACAAGCAAAGCTCTTCCAAGCATAGCAATCAAGAATCCTTCACTGACAAAGGAAGGTCAACACTACAAAATTTTCCTTTAAAGGCTATGTGTACTAGCTAATTAAATATTTACACCACATCTTAAAAAGATGTTATAAATACACATTTCTTCATATTAATATAAGTTTGAAAGTCAGGGAGAAGTTGCTCAATCGAACTGTGACAGTACGGCTACGAAGGCCTTTTTCCAGGTTAAACATTTGATGCGCGGCTTCTCTTAAAAAAATATATAAGCTTTCTTCACGCATCGATAATAACTATTTTGATAAATGTTTGCTATCAGTTAGAAAGTTGTTATAATTATTATCTAGCTATCGGGTTATTTATAAATGAAAAAAGGAATTGATTGAATCCAGAAAATGTTCTTCTAGTTGCTGCCTGTTAAGAATTGGTATAGATGGCGTACAGCTTTGATCCAGACAGTATGATAAACAAACGTATGCGATTTTGTACTTATTTTATTGTGCAATAACAGCGATTAAATGCCTGCCTTTTGGCTTTGAGCATGCAATGGTAGTTTATTTGGAACCCCTGGGACTCCCTAGTTTCCCCTAGAAATATGCTATGGATTGACTTTCTAATAAATAATTTAAAAAATTACAGTTGACTAGCTATGCTACTGAGTCGTCAGCATGTCTGTTTGTTTCAACCTGCGACTCGCAATCTTCAGAAAATTGCCTCGTCAATGATAGAAATTCTGGTGTTGGTGACCTCATTCCATTATTTTTCTTAATATTCACCTTTGGTTTCTTCGTGTTAAGGTGTTCTTTCAAAATTTCCTCCATTATTTCGTTGTATTCAATTTCGTCCGTATGCGATTCACTCGCAGTTCGTTCTAAGACCTTCCTCGGTCTTATTCGTTTATTTATTGATCCGGCAAACATTTCAGATGGCAAACCGATCTCATTGCTTCTCCGGAACTCTGATGGCTTGCATTCCGGTTGTGTTATTGTCCGGGTCAGGCGATAACCATTCTGAGGCTCGCTCCATGTGCTAAATACCTTTTTATTATCATTGCGCGAAGTCCCGAGTTCTAGTGAGGGTTCAATAATATTATTTTTTCCCTTTAACCGCCGTATTCCACTGACGCTGTTTGCTGAAAATGGGCGACCGTTTGAATGTCTCCGTGATTGTGCCGGGCTGATATCGACATCAACAACCTGAAAAGAGAAACCAAAAATTGAGGGAAATGAGATTTTGATAAGTAGTTTTTGCACGCAAAGAATTTTATACATATTGGTTGGTGTTTCGTTGCACTTGATATGCACTTTTGATCAAATTTATCTGCCTTGGCGTTGATTTTATACCAGAACTGGTAGATTATTCGTGCTAGTTGGTTGAATTGTAAAATAATTTATCTATTATGAGCATCATTTCATTTTTCCAACATAACCAAACTGTTTTTTTCAATTTGAATTAATGTAAATACGGTTGAAATCTGTCCATGTTTTACGTGGGTAAATTTTGGGGGATTCATACTCGCCCCAGTCCCTTACGCCTTCAAGTTACTTTGAACAAAGCATAATGCATGGCCTAATTAGCAACGTGGTAAATGCTACAAAACGAAAATACAATGGCAATAAGATTTTGGAGCTCAGCGAATTCAAGGTATTTTTCAATTCAAGGCAATCAAGTTTTTGTAACAGTTAAATTTCATGGCAACCTGTTTAAGATTCACGCAGTCGGACGGTTCAAGCTGTTTTCAAATACAAATAACAATGGGCCTAACTAAGCATGTTACCAGGGATAGATTGTTGACTTGAGCCAATCAAAGCATTGAATGATCCAGCCTCGCAGGTATGTTTTATTTTAATTTTTTTTGCATTTTAATGACGTAGAATAACTGAGTGAAAGTTTTAGAAATTGGAGGAATTACCCACTTCGTGTAGAATATTTTGTAAGACCTTATTCCCGAGAGGTTTGTCCTATGAATGCAAATAGGGTTATGAAGGCGTTTCAAACAGATGATTCTTCAGAGGTGCTGAAGAAGAAAGTTTTATCAGAATTTGATTTGCAAAATGCCGAAATCTCTGTTAATTTTTCACCGATTCGCAAAATTATTGCATTTTTTCTGCAACGGTAATCTTTCCCCAACTTTGATTCTGTCAGCTTTGGGAGAAGATAAAAATGCGAGTTTTCATAACACTAAGTGAAACTTCATTCTATTTTGTCAAGATACCCATAAAAATGTCTAACGACAGTTGTAAATGTTATCAAAACATCTTCAAAATGGATGCACCGTTCATTAGATTTCTTACGTTCTCCACGCGATCGCGCAAATAGCTGGTGATTTTGCAAAACTTGCAAGTTTATTTTAAGGGCAATTTTGTATCAAGCACTATATTTAACAATATACATCAAAGGTCGATATATTTTTAACTGTAGAATCGATATCGTCTGTTCAAAAAACTCACAGTAGCAAGTGTTCTGTAGGTAAGCTTGACCAAGTTTTGTTTATAAATACACTTGGCTCAAGTTTCAACCTGGTGTTTCTTATTTTTTGCATAATTTTAACCTCAAGTGTTTCTTATTTGGTTTCTTATTTTTGCAATTCAAGTTATTTTGCAAAGTAGTGTCCGAACATAACATTTGCTTGATTTTATTATAATATCTGTTTTGCTTATCGCTTTCTGTTGTTCTGTTGCTATTCTTTTATTTTTCAATTTTTACTTGCATTTTATTTCTTGAGTTTGTAGAATCTCAACCTGCCTTGTTTCCTATTTTGTTCTTTTATTTTGGCAAATCTTAGCCTGATCTTTTTTTATAAAGGTTGTTCTTATAAAAAAATGTATGAGTGCTTGAATGAAATTCAACTTTTAAAAAAGTGATTAATGATACTTACAACACTATTATTGCTCTCCACTCTACTGTAGTTTGGCTTTTTCGTAACATTGTCAACTTCTGTAGTTTGATCTTCCTTAAAAGACTTATCACACTTCTCCTCCGCAATGGCCTGTCCATTTGCCATTACGTTTTCCTCGCTATCAGCTGTTTTCGCTCTCCGCGTTAGGGTCCCGTTTGGAAGTATAGGTGGAACGAGATTTTTGTTTGCAGTTCGTTCTTTCTGTGCCTCGTCAAAGAATTTGCTGATGCGTCGCGGAGCTGTATCATCGGGTACGATCGTTCCACGGCGAGTATTGAGATTATAATGCGTCATCTCATCTAATGGTCCGTTAGTCATTTTGTAGCCAAGTTTTTTCATGGCCTTTGTGTTAAGATTTTCAATTCGTAAGTTTCTAATGGCATCCATAGGATCCTGCATATCAAATTTCTTTGTTTTCTCCTCTATAAAGTTACTCAGTGAGAAAATCACTCCTGACATCAACGACAAGCCGATGACATAAAATATTAAAAACGCAACTTCAACTGCTAGATTAATACTAACATGCTGGTCATTGTTTTGGAGGCCTGGGACCAGATCACCAAACCCAATGGTTGTCATAGTTATAAAGGAGAAATAAAATGCATCTACAAAATCCCATTTTAACTCGCTTGCTGAAAAAATAGCTCCGCCAATGACGAGCCAAATAATGGCCAACATGAAGGCTGTAATTGCACATTTCATCTCAATTCTTTCTGCTTCTCGATTATAAAGCCTTCTTTCAAAATATTTTATAGAAAAGGCAAATAGTGTGGTTAACTCATTGCCAACAGTGCGAAGAAAATATCCAGTGAGCGGAATTCCAATGATTGCGTAAAGTATACAAGCTAGTTTTCCTCCAACTGACATAGGCACAATGTGTCCGTAACCTGAAAGCAAGAAAAATATATATCAACTTTTGAAATTAGTTTAAAGGCAAAATCACAGGTAAAACCGTCTGAGGAAATTCTGAGTTGGGGAGGGGGAGGGGGGGGGGGGGAATTTGTTTCAGAATTGACACGATTCCTCAGAGTTTGCTAAACAAAATCTGGAATCAAAAGGGAACATTTTTATGTATTTCCAAAATTTTGATGTGGAGAAGGGGCATGTGCCCCTGGGCCCCTGCCTGGGCCTCTGGTGCCCTTGATGTCCACACTTCCAACATCCCTGGTCACACTTAGCATTTGCAAAAAAGTGGCTTGATAACTACACTATATTTATCAAAATGGTCTAGCACAGTTCGGCGATTTGTACGGAGCTGCTTGCCATACACAGGGCGGAAACCTCCCCACGGAAACCTTCTTAAAAATCGGTTTTCGCTCAAGGCAATTTTGGTAAAAGCGAATTAACGAATCAGGGAATCGGCAAACGCGACCAGTCGCTCAATAGTTCAACTGATTTGAACCATGTTTGAACTGATCAGCGAATGGTCGCTCACTCGTAGCAAAAAGAAGTTAAATTTGTGCAGTCTCGTATGTGCGTTCGCTCTGTTTCGCAATACGAGCGATTCAAGTGGAAACCTGCTTATCGTGGACACCACCTTAATGCGGACACCTCAAAACAGCAGGCAGAAATTCTTGCTTAAAAATTTCTTCTTAAAAATTTAAAAAAAAGTTACGGACAAAGTTTCTACCGCACAGCACAGCTGATACTTCCCTACATGTGACAGCTATCCTTGGTCTTGCAGATGTCAATTATGAGAAGTTTCTAGTGTATTAAGAATAGGTCTACTTAAAAATATATTAGGTCGATTGTGCACCTATACGATTCATTAGGACGTTTCTTGCTGTTCTTCACTAAATTGACGACCAAATCTTGATTGAATGTCAAAGATTGTACAGAGAACTTAATCGATTGACTCTCGCCCCCGCCAAATCGATTGACTCTTTGCTCCGGCCAGAGCCACGATAGAAAATAAGAGAAACCTCCTTAATTATGCTCTGAAGAGTGTGTCAGACGAAAATTTTTCAAAGAAAAATTAGCAATATGGGAATATAAGCCTTTATATAAATGGGGCAACCGCCTATTGTTTAAAAGAATGAAAAGTCAATTGGACTAAAGAGGGAATTGCCCCTCCCCCTTGGTTAATATGTTGAAGGCTCTAGCTGGGCTCTGCCCCCCTGAGAACCCCCTAGCACTAAATCCTTGCTTCGGAGGGACATAGTTTTAAAGGGGGGATGCTTTTCATGGTTCAGAATACTTCAAATTATCAAGCTGGCAAACATAAAAAGAAAATATCTTAAGAAGAAGTAAAGATCAATTAATAAAAAAGATTTGATAAAAAAAGATTAGAGAGACTTTAAATCATATAAAAACAATAGGTTACAAGAAAACGTTTAAAATTAGACAAAAACAGGCTCGTATAGAGAAGCGGCTTCATCTGTCCTCGTCCATTTGACACTCTCTCTATTCATTGTCGGTTAACCTCAGGTTTCATGTTTAACCTTGATTCGGTTTTGCTTCAAAACGATTTTTTTTCAAACTAAGCAGCCAGGCCTTCCATTTCTTTCAAATATCTTTCCCGCAGTTTTCCGTTTCAATCAAATCTTACTGGTGCGTAGACAAAATAGCAAAGATTAAAGCCAAAGAGAGAATGAAATTTATTGCATTCATGAAAAAATAGAAGCTCAATAGGCTAACCAATTATTTCTACAGAAAAATAATATGAATTATATATTTGACTGTAAGCGAAACAGAAGCATAGTGCACTGAGAAAGCATATCATTTTATGCGTTACTTTTGACTCATCCAACTTCATTTGAAAAGATAGTAATAATGTTCTATAGGAACGCTAATATATTGCAAGAATTGCCATGGTTCCTATCTTTATCCTTTGACTTTCCACCGTTGATGATACTTCGACGAAACTTATTTAACGTGCAGAGAACACGGAGCCAGTGAGAGACAGTGTGTTGCTGTAAAACTCTGATCTGAACTGAACTGACTGACTTACCTACAAACTAACATACATATATTCAGAAATCAATTTGCATACTAAGGATGAGTTAAGATGATGTAATGATGATGTAATGAAGAAGAAAAGATCTAGACTAAGGAAGAAATCAGCATGATATAGATGTGTGAACGTGTGTACAAAGGTGAAGGGAATGTCCTGTGCTAGGTGCTGCCATCGAAAGAAGAGTAGGAATATGGCCTATTTTACAATATGAAATCACTACAGTTCTATAGTCTGACATCACAAAAAATTGTTTTTTCTTTCGTCTACATAACCTGAATTAACGCCATGCAGTACCCCTGAAAGTGCTAAATCAGTTAACTATGTTAAAAATGGACAGAATTGTAGCAAGTAAACAAACTCAGTTTTGGTAATAGATTACTTGGTTCAAAAAATTTTTAAACAGAGACCAAACTACATAATTTGGCGGGGAAGGAGCATATGCTCATGTGGCCACGTCTCTGCCAATTGTAACACATCAAGCTGATTTAGCATATTTAAAGATATTTCATGATTTTCTCTCAAGTTGTTTGATCTAATTTCAAAGATCCTATAAAAATATTTAAGCCGTCATCACTAGTCTATTGAGCCATATATTACATATTTTGATCAACTTCTTTTGCAAGTTCACTAATAATTCCCAGCTATTTTTAATGACCTGTATGCTTGCTTCTAAAAAAGCTCGAAAGTAAAATTTCAAAAAAGCATTTTTAGTCCCCATCTCCATCCAAAGCAATGCTATAGGTGAATTTACAGCCTAGCAAGGGGATAACTGCACAAGCAGAAGAGACCAATAGTGTTTGTTCTTTGAAAGATATTCTTATATAGATTTTGCCGTTTAAAAACAACATGTCGTTATCAATCTGTCGTTATCAGGAAGATTTGACTTCGGATTCAACAAACCCTTAGTAACGAAGGAAAATTCACCAGATCTTCTATGAAAGATTTAGCCGTAAGCCCTGATACCCTTGCTAGCTTTGCTTTTAATACCAGCGCTGGCTTATGAAAATGCATCATCTTATTTTGAAGTAACATATCACCACTAGTATTGCTCTAATTTTAAGCTCCGTCTTCATAATCACGCAGAAGCACTCTGTTTTTCGCGCGGAAATCCCATCACCTAGCATTTTTCTGCTATTCCATAATCCTGATATTAATATTTTAAGGCTATATTTTCTACTAATCCCTTAAAATAATTGATCAAGTATTGCAAGCAAATATCAAATAACTGACGGCCTAGCAACGATTTAATTCAAGTGAAATTTTCGTTACTATGAGAACAATAGTATGGGATGGCGTCAACAGTTGTCATATGCCTTTGTTATCATCTTTCTATTATGTTAAATTCAATATTGTCAACTTTGAAGATAAATTCATGGCATCTTAAAATAATACTTTCTATATGCGTTAAGGCTGATTTCCACGAGGCGAAATTCGCTTAGAAATGTCTTTGATTTCCACGAGACTGCGAATTCGCTGCGAAATTATATAATAATTTCCTCCAAAACTCAACTTTAAGGCGCCTATTTTAAGAACTGCACGCATGACGAATGTTCCAAGATTATTTTCTTACAAATCAAGCAAATTTACCATGCTTTGACTGGTTATTAGGTGCTGCGAAATATTTCGCCGAGAAAAAGTAGAACTCTTTTCTACTTTCATGCATAAAAGATAGCTTTGATTTAGGTGTAGGTATTCATTTCTAGACATTTTTGTCTTTTTACAGAACACGGAGCCAGTGAGAGAGACAGTGTATTGCTGTTTAACTCTGATCTAAACTGAACTGACTGACTTACATACAAATTAACATACTTATATACAAAATAAATGAGCTAAGTAATGATGTGTTGTGATGATGTAATGATGATGCAATGGAGAAGGAAAGATCTAGGCTTGGGAAGAAATCAGCATGATATAGATGTGTGAATGTGTAAACAATGGTAAAGGGAATGTCCTATGCTAGGTGATGCCGCGAATGACGTAAGTTGGTGCTATGGTGATGGCATGATCGAGGAAGGAGTAGAAATGTGGCCTGTTTTACAATATTAAAATCACTACAATACCACCTTTCTTTCTTTACTGGAAGAAGTTTTGAACCTTCAGATGAACCAACCTTGTCTTTTATGATTGATCAAAACATCGACAAGTATCTAAGAACGCTCACTTATGTATTTATGAAGCCTAGGCCTTCAAGATACACATATTTGATATCGATGTTTTGCCGACCAGAAGAAGAAATTGATGCTGAAGATCTCATATTCTGATTTCTACGTGTTATAATGAAAACATTTCAATGGCATAAGCTGAATTGTAACGCAAGCTTTGACAAATTAAGCAGATAAAGCATGAGAAATATAATTTTGATTTAAAACGTCATCAACATGAAGCGTTTGCTAGTCCTTGAAAACAACGTTGATTAATTAAAATCAAAGCTTCGGTTCTTCATACGACCTTCAATTTCATTACTGCTAAGCGCGGTTTACAATAAAATCTAAATAAGAATTATCCGTGCAAGTCAAATGACATATCTACCACTCAAATACGCGAGGCTATCCTCGCCTATAGCGGTGTTTTTGCAGCGAGGTAGGCAAATATTTGTTTGACTTCTCGCGTAATAGACATACCTGCGCAAATATGTAGGGGAAATATTTTAGTTTTTGATTGATGCGGTATGCCAGGAAGACAAAAAACAGTTAACACTACAAACAAAATGTTCAACTATTATTGTTGTAAAGTTTTGCACAGAACTTGTTAGGAGAATTTTAACTGCACAAGACATCGCCATGATATATCTCCGAAGTCAGCGTAAAGAAGTTGCAGATTTTGCTATGTTTATCTTTGAGAATTCTCAAAATTGAATAAATTATGTCTTTTACAGGAACTCTTGGCTTTAAAATCTTAATTTTTTATCTCATGAAAGTTGCAATTAATGTTGGGAGCATTTCCAATGTGTTTTCATCAGTGATAGAAGCAATAATGCAGCCCAGACTAGCGCTTCAGAATCTAGGCCATGTTTGGAAAATTTTCGTTTTTATCAGGTTTTACTTAATTGACGAAAGAAACTTTGAGTCAATGAGATTTTTCTGTAAAAATAGTTACAAGAGTCAGTAAATAAATGTGGATAGCAGAAATTCAGAAAATTCAGGCCTCGACAAAAATATCCTTTAGCAAGTAAATGTCTTTAGCTAGCAATTTTTTAAAAATGTTCTAGAATCATTTGAATGGGCCTGATAGATTCTAATAGAAATTGACTTTTTCTTTGAAAGCTTCCCTTCTGGTTGAAAGGTTGTCTGAATTAATTAGAGAACATCGCTCATATTTGAATTTAACATCACAGATATTCTATCTACTTATGTCACAGAAACTGTAGTTGTTTCTCGTTAACCGATTGGTGATTTGTCGAGAACTGTTGAAGTTTCGCCTGCGTTAGTTTTCTCAAGATTAACACTGTTGGTTACAGACAAATAAAAGGCAAAACATCGGGTTCTTTTCGTGTCGATCTAATCTTGTTATTGATAAGATCTTTTACCCAACACTGCTAACTCGATGTTACAACCATTCTCTTTGAAAGAAAGAGTAGCGAAAAGATAAAGGTTTCTGTTGGAATTTGCAAATTGCAGATACAGAATTCTCACAGTGTGCTAGAAAACGTCTTGCTCGCTATTCAATGGTATTCAAAAGAATTATCCTCTCGTTCAAACTTTCAATCATCCAATTTTCATCGAAATAAGTCGATTGATTTTGTTTATGTTTTCACCGAGATGTTTTTCTGTGCAAAAGTTAATAACAACTTCAAGTTATTTAAAGACACGAATCTATAAACATTACACATGTTTTTCGTATACTGAACAATTCATTGAAAGATTATTTGCTACTGTGATAAAACTTTATGGTGAATTAGGATCATAATTGTACGTTCGGTGACAGACAAGACAACTGCCTTGTAGCCATAGCTGACGTTTTGGTGTTATTTATTATGTTTACATAAAGGCCGTTGGTGAATTGTGGCCGCGTCACTCTGATGTAATTGTGTTATTCAAATCTACGAATAACAGGTTGGTGGGTAATTGAAGGATATGCAATCGCCTTTCTGATCAGACCCAAGTGAATTCAAAAGAAGCAATCAGAGAGAGTTAATATTAATGAATCTGAAGTGTTCAACTTAAGTAAAATGAAGCGTGTTGGAGATGAGTGGCTGAAGATAAGTGCACATGGAACGATAAAAGGTGCATAAATGAGTGAATACCGAGATACCAAAGGCATCAAGTAGCGTAGTTTTGGAAAGCATTCTGAAACTTTCTATGTTGATGACGTCATACTTTGGATAGAAATAGAGAAATTTTTTCTAACCTGTATTTTTAGAGCATGTATCAGAGTCCGTGAGCAGTAGAGGTATCTTGACAAGCCGTATGATTATAAGCTTAAGTATCATGGAATAATAATAATACCACACTGATTCGATTATAAGCAGCGGCGTTATTCCTTGACGCGTTTTGCTCAAGGGCAGCTTATAAACGAGGGCGGCCTACATTATTTTATCCAGATCCTGCCAAGCTTTTCTGCTACCTTGAAGCTAAGGGTAATAATTTAGAAGAAGAGGAAGAAGTACTTCAAGGCGCTATTAATAATCCCAAGTTGGACGATATTGTTGTTGGTTGAACTTCTAGTAGGAGCTTTTGCTTCAGTCATTTAAAACCAAGTATCTCTGCATGGTTTTGTGGGTGCAGCTTAGTTTGTTATGAACCCAACTTCCTGCGGCTTATAATTGAGGTTAGCTTATAGGGAGGGGGGGGGGTATAGTCGAATAACTACGGTTGTTTAAAAAGCTTACCAGATTGCGTATTTGCTTTGCTACCTTCTCGCAGGATCTCCATGATTCTCACTCTCTTTGAGATCAGGCCTGTAATCGATCCGAACCCAGAAAAACACATTTTTAATGAGCGCTTTAGAAATTTGCTGTTACTAGAAAAGGGGAATTCTGCCTCAAAGTTTTAAGCTTTGGAGCATTGTTCATCAATTAAACAGCATTTTATAATAAATTTTCTTAACTAGCGAACAGTTAGGGCTCTTGACAATAAATAATTCTTACAGAGGAGGCAGTGATTCATTGGAAACCTATTATTAAGAAGTGAATTGCCTGATAGGTGTCCAATCAAAATGATTACTCGGTGAGAAATATGTTGTCTAGTTGAGACAGAACAGAGCTTCTGCCTTAGAGCTCGCCTTCCTTTTGAGAGGAACACAAAAGTTGATTTGTATTCATACAAGAATTCCTAATGGCCTGCCCAGGGAGTTGTTAACAAAGAAAATCAGAATGCCAGGTCAGCAGGACAACTATTTCCTTATTTGAACGCTACTTCTTGATTGCTAGGGCGTGTCTCAAGTAATTGTGTGTGACTACTACTGATTTCTTCTCAGTGTGATGATCCTTTACATCATCTGGTCATTTTATGACAGTATGTGTATGTGCTATTACCTAGCTTTCGATAGTAGATTCTAGGACACTGAGAAGCTATGCTTATCGAGCAGGGTTCTGATCCTTCCTCTCGATATGACCACACCTCGTGATCAATATGCCTGGAATAACAGATAACTGGCGACTCTCCACACTCTGGGTGGTCAAGTTTTGGTCATGTCATGGACCCGAACAACAAACCCTTGGATTTGCAGTTCTTGACTCTAACCAATGATGGTATAGTTGTTAGGTGATTTCAACCTATGTAGCGAATTTGTCCCTCCTTAGTCAAGTACAATGGTGATAGTATTAACGAAATGTTAACATAATGTTAATGTTTCATTTTTTATCATTATTCGCGTTTTGAAATAATGGATAGGAAAGCATAAAATGTGTCCGTACCAGGTCACAAACTCAAAGGTGCTAAACTTGCTGTTGTACATTAAGATTGCTCCAGGCAATGAAAACCTAAGTATACTTTATGAGGTGCATAAGATGCAAAATAAGACATTATGTTTTTTTGATACCTAATAGCATTAAATGTTCATCTATATAATACCCTTAACAGTCTACCGATAAAACTTCAATCTATAGAGAGTGTAAAGTAAATTGTTTTATAGCCATTGAAGATCTAAAGAGCATAATAATTTAACCCTCTAACTGCCATAGATTAGCAATCGTTCTAAGTAACAATGATTGTAACTCTTTGGATAAATGTTTAAGTTGTGGGAATTTGCATAAAACGTCGAAACTCCTTTAAGATCTACGCTTCAAAGAGCTTAAAGCATTATCTTTCCTAAACATGATCGTTTCTTTGAAAGTTTTATCTAGAGAAAGCAGGTAATACCAAAAACAAATCAGATATTGAAATCAATCATCTAGAGAAGATCACCTTGATAGTAGAAGGATGTCGTATTCAAAAGAGACAAAGAAAAATTGAACTATTTGTTTCTTTGCCAGTCAAATCTTATCGACATCTGGTGCATTGCAAAGAAGCAGTTCTTTATTTAAACAATTATACCTCACCTCTTCGCAATAATAACAAGTTGGCCGAATCTTGACGAATTTGCAATTTTATCTCTGGAAATCAAAACATTGGCCTACATGTATATTGTTCACTAATATTGTTCATCAATATAACAATTGCCAAAATTGTTTACTGCGCTATTAGTTGGAAGTTTCTTAAAACACAATTCTTTGATTATCCTATCCTTACAACTATACCTGCTCTTAAGGCGCAGTGTTTTGTAATGCCTCTTCACTATATTGGGACTGAAGAGCAAATCAGTCAATTAAATAAGGTGCTACTGTAGTAAAATTACCTAAGATGGCTTCGATAAGATGACAAAATATTTACTAGTTTAAATATGAAAATTTCCAGCGATGCCAACTAAAATAAAATCTAGAAGAACTAAAATCAAAGCTGCATGCAATTATCGATGATGCATATTTGGAGCAAGCGTTTCCCTGGTTTCAAAATTAGATAAGATGGCAACATGTTCATTAATGTTAAATTAATGGTTGAAGTATCCAGTAGGGCAACCAAAGGATATCGGTACGTTTCACAGTTCCCTGTTGACCACAAGCAAGATGTCCAGATCATTCGGCAGCTGGCATTGCAATTAGAATAGAGACAGTGCTAGAAAAAGAACTACGGGGGTTCTCGAAAAGATTACCTCAAAAGCAATCACAGTAGCGAGAATATGTCAGTGGTAATAGTTGGCATTAAAAAAGTAATCACGCCCCCCCCCGCCTTACTCGAGAGCCACTTCTAGCCAGTGACAGTTTTCGAGAATGTGGAGCCTGGGGCCGAAAACATCTGCGGGGCCCTTATTCCATACAATTTTTTGAATCTTTCCTAGATGTTGGGCCCCTTCTGGCTACCATGAGTGCAGGGCATGCGGCCGCTGTTCCCTGGACCCCGCCAAAACCCCCACTGCTTCTAGCCCTATATTTTCAATGTAAAGACACCAGGTAACGTCGAGTTAATCACAACTCAACAGTGTAAAACTTTTATATTGTTATAACTCCGTTATTAGGATAAAATCATGTAAAAAAAGAATTCAAATGTTTGTATTTGACAGTCTAATTATAAAAAGCTAGTAATGAAAAGTAAGATTTGTCTGCACACAGCGATGAAGCAGCAAAACTTCTCACGAAATCGTCAACATACAGATGTGTATCTTGGATAAGTGATATTATACATAAGGCAATATACCTGCAGTTGATTTTGTATAGCCCAAGAAAAGCTTTTTGGGGCAGAATAAGCTTTTTAAGGCTTTCAAATAATGGATATCCTTTATGATAAACATATGTAGGTAAATTCTAATAAACATTGGTGAAAGAAATTATCAGTGTTGCTTGATTTACTGTCATTGATTGTTGGCAATTTGAATATTATTTTAACATTGGGCCATGTTTCCGTTGTTATATCTGGTCATAAATTCAAACAACGGAACATATCTTTTATTCATATTCACAGCTACCTTGGATTTCCTATACAACGAACTCCCTTAACTCCTATTTCACACCCAGGAAAAATACCCGGTTTGTGGTATTAAAAATACAAATTTAATCAAGACTGCTTGTTGCTAGTCTGTGCCCCAGTCCATCAATGCTATAGACTAGCTTGTTGCGTGTTGAGACGCAGTTTAACAGAAACATGTAAACTAAATGATGTTTTTATGTTTTGGTCGGTTTTACATCAAAGGTTCAAGCGCGCTACCTGTGCAAAACGATTAAAGCTGGTCAAACACTGTTTAATTAAGCTTGAATGTGGAACAGTTAACAACAGCCTGATTATTGCTCAATGATTGGCCGATTCTCAAATGCCATTCGTTGAGAAATGATCACATGATCGATCACTTGTAAATGCATGGATTATTATATTTGTCTTGTGGTGTTTGTTTTTAGAAGATGTCATTTGTTGATGATAATCCCTAAATATTGATGCGTTAGCTCATACAGCTCATATCACTGTGCCGTGCAGAATTCAGCCGTGTAAATTTTGTTCTCTACTAACGCTACGTCGAAAAACGTTATCTGCTTTTGGCTTGCGCTTAAACTGAACGAGACTCTTATAGTTAAAGCATGCGCAAACGATTGTGCAGCAAATTAAGAGAACAATCAGACCATGTCTGACCCACTGATCTATAAAAAAGACTGGATCGAGCTTCCTATTGTCTTGAAACACCAAAGTTTGAAGCCTGTTCAATTTCAAAAGGAAGAGGGCCCCAAACAATAGCGGGAAGCCATTCCTCAAAACCAATACTTGAACGATATGAATTCGTAAGAGCTGCATTGCTGTGTGTATGATTGCTGAAAAAGAACAAGGCCAGAGCAGCTGAAAACATTGCTAGGACTGACACTTAAGGCCGTCTCCTAGCATAGGCTGTTCTGGGGCCCTCTTCTCGGATGGCGACACTCTGGTCACATTAGAAGCTCGATCCAGTCTTTTTTATAGATCAGTGGTCTGACCTCCCTTTAGTCAGATGGAAGCCACCTTGTGTTGAAAGTGGATAAAATTTATTCGGAGTGACACTACCTAATGTAAACGGAAGACCTCTCAGGACAAATTTTATCCGGGTAATATGTGTGTCTGGGTCTAGCTAAAAGGCTGTTGCGCAACCTGCATGCTTTGCAGTAGGTGTTTTTTCAAGCGGAGAGAAATGGAATGCATTTGGAACGGAATGGTTTTGAAAATATAGTTGCATAGCATGCCGTTTCGTCAAGAGCCTTTAAACGTTCTTGTCGCATTAGAATTCTCATGCATCTTTCTGTTCAGGACATTGAGATGGGAATGTAAATATGGTTATCAGAAACAAATACTGCCTAAATATCGAAAGCTAAATGTTTTTTGTACCGTTTGAGGAACAAGCTTTCTTTAAGCCTGTCTAACTAGTTTTTGTTTTGTTATGATGCGTCCACTTATTAACACTACACAACTTCAATGCCCTTTCTAACTCTTTCTGCTTATAATGATAATAATAATAATTTCTTTATTTGAGGTTGGCACTTATTGCTAGCTCACGTGCTAATTCAAGCCAACCTAAACTTAAATACAAGATACTATAATAAACTAAAGCTAAATTACAAACGAGAGAAATCTATTAAAGAATATAACTATAAAAACACTAAATTACCTATACACAATCTGCACAATCTACAACTGCAATCATAATCGTAGTTTAGAATTTTTTTCAAGTTGTTAAGTGTCTGGGACTCTTTTATAGAAGATGGCATATCATGCCATATCCTAGATCCAAGAAAACATGCACTTCCAATACCATACTCTGCATGAAACAAACGCTTTCTAGTTTATCACAATGCATATTGTTATGGAGAAAATGTAAAACTTAGGTGTTATTCTGTTGGAGTAAGATATAAAAGCATATGCATTTATGAATCATAGAAGAACTGAAATATTCAATGGCCTACGCATTTGCTTATATTATTTTGATTTTATCCCGCTGTGGCCATATGTCTCCCAACTCTGGTTCAATTTTTAAAGCTCCGGTAGTTTATTGTCTGTCATTAACCTTACTGATCAATCTCAGACTTGCCTCTTTGTGCTAATAAATTTGTAATTAATATCAAATTAGGAAAAGAAAGAAGCCCAGCTGAGGAGAAAAATTAATTTTTAGTTTTGGCAAATATTGTTCTGATTTACAGATTAAAGTATTATCTTCCTAAACTCACTCTTTCTTATTCTAGCGTATTTTCATAAAATGCGCCATGTAGAATTATCACTTCAAAATTTAACGTAAAGCTGCATTTTTTGCAACATCTTTGCGAAAAGACTTGAAAGGAATCATTTTCATTCGTTCTTTCTTTCTTTCTCTACATTTTGTTTTAGTTACAGGTGAATTTTTTGCCTTCACCAAGCAAAAAAACTTATTACGAATGTTAACCGAACAATCTTTATTTGCCAAGCCTATTAATAATACAAAACGTTCTACAAAAGCCCAAAAAGCGTATTGGTAACATGATAAATAAATTTTGTAAAATTTGAAAATTCAGTAGCAATTTTATAAATTTAGAAAATCAGTTGAAAATTGTGCAAAATGAGCACACTTACCCAGAGGACTCTCAGAGCACTTTATTAGCTTGGAAATGTTGAGTAACGGAGAGAAAAGGGCAAGTAAACTAATTTCCTTCCTCAAACAGCTTCGATGATTGTTAATAAATGGAACTTTCGTACTATTAGATCAAACGCCCTCCATTTGAGAATAATTGGCATTTACATGTCTGAGGGTTGTAAGGAAGGTAAATGAATCTAATTGAATTTAAATTACCACACAAATACTATGTCTAGTCTAAATTTTTTAGAGGTTGACATAGTTTTAGTATATTAGCTAGGAAAAGGAGTAATACTTTATGATTTTAGCACTTTACCCAACCACCCTCAGAGGTGTTTGTTCATATTTTATAAATGCATGTGGCCCTATTGGTCTGCTCTTTCTGTTTGCCAAGTTTCTGTTTGCTTATAGGCATTGATTATTTAGGCCTTAAGCAGGTTAAGGTAGATGATTTATTTGAGCTTTTTGCAAGTTTGCTTTTTGAAAATTCGAAAGTTTGTTCCAAAAAGGAGTAGGGGAGAGCAAGTTGTTTATATCTACAAGCAATTGAGAGCAAGTTTTTAAGAAAATGTGCCTTTAAACTAAGATGAAGCCGATTGAGCTGACAGCATGAATTAAGCAGTGTTCAAGCAACAGCCTTCTTGTTTATGTCAATGATTTCGAAAATTTAGGTTAAATTTCTGGGATTTACTTTTTGTAAATCCATAGATAATTATCAACCATCAGATGCATATTGTAACCAATTTTGGATTTCGTTAGACATGTTAGAGAGCTCCATTAGCAGATTTTGCTTCATTCAGCAAATGTTAATTAGTCTTAATTTACTGCTGTTGTTAGAGGTCATTTCAATTGTGACGTTAATGATCGCATTAACCAATATAATGAACAATGGTTATAAATGTCTTGTCTAGTATTCTTGCGACTAAAAAACATTCTGCAAGGCTGAAGTTAAATGTTTTGTTTAAATTTGAATTTAAAGGCAGTCTGTCCCCTATTGTGCTAAATTTTTTTTCACGGGAGTGAAATTCACGCACCGTTGAGCTTGATCGATAATTAAACGATTTAAACTAATCAGAGACAACTTTGATTCCAGAGCTTTTGAACTAAATGGCTATGTTCCCATTGTAGTGAAACTGTGGCTGAAATTTTTTTTTTCTCTGTTTGGTTTGTGCGACAGACATGTCAACAGCAAAATGGAAATGCTTCCATCATCATCATTCCATTCCAGTTATAAAATCTTCTTGATATTTCCGATAGCTTTTTGCTCGCAGTTTCAAATGTCGTCCACTAACGCAGCCAGGCCAGCCAAAGCGAGCAGCGTAATCCGTTGTTCATATAAGAACTATTGTTCATATTGTTCATTGAGGGGACAGACTGCCTTTAAGTTTTTATTAGCGGTTAAATTCAACTATTTAGTCGACAAAAGGGCGATGAAAGGTAACTTTGGCAAAGGGTATTAGATTTGATATAGATATATATCCGAATCACCCTACACGTTTGTGAGAATCACGAATTCATTTTTAGGCACGGACTTTCGGGTTTTTACCTCCTTCCTATCAATGCCCCTATTGTTACGGTCGAAACAACTTCGAATCGAAGCGATTCAACATTTTCCAGGGCAACTTAATGATGGTTAAAGCATGAAAATTGATACTACATTGATGATTACATCCTCAGTCAGACATCAACTTGAATGACTCAAAGACACATTACTCAGCTCCTATCTACATCTTGCACCTGCTTATCTCTTTCTACAATTAAATGTTAGACATGTATGTTAAGATCAACTTTTATCCGTTCCTTGTCACCGGGTCAAGGCACCATAGAGCGTTTTGAAAAGTATGGGGGGGGGGGGAGGGGTAAACCCACCCTCGGTCAGTATTTATATTTTCTACAATTCTCTTGACTTTAGAAATATGAAGTTGACTGCTAAAAACTAGAGTTTTTAGACTCATTTGAGCTACTAAAATTCATTATTTTGTCATTTTCGGTAAAGCTTTCTTTTTTCTATTTAGTAGCTACAATGTTTGCCAAAAGTCTAGGTACACTAATGTTTTCAGGGGGAAATTCAACCATTCCCTTTCCCATCTTTGAACAATGTTGGTTTGCTACAAAGCGACGTAGTGGATTAGAAAGAAAGCTTTTTTCTGCGACTCCTATCTTTTTTCTATATTATCAACATTGTTTTGGGGGAAAGGGGGTGGGGAAATATTAGTATCAGGGAAAAGAATTGAAACATATAAAAACGCAATTGCTGGGTGTTCCAAGTACTTTTGGCATTGATTGTATGTAATTTTTAGTAGTCATTTCTTTGTGGATAATTCTAACATCACATTTCAAACGAATTAAAAAGGTTTTTGCAAAGATATTCCAAATCCTTTTTCGGCAAATTTTATTCTTAAATCTTTATACTAGTTGTAAAGGTTTTACATGACCAATTCTAAAGAGTTAATTCTGTCGGACTAAACCAAAGAGCTAAACTGAATGCAGGCGAAAAAATATGACTTTTCTTTAAATAATCTTCAAAGTATTTGTTGAAATCTGCCAACAGAAACTGTCAATATTGGTAGGTGTAAAAAATTACAGCCAGATTGCCAGGCTTGCATAGGAAATGCGATTTTTGCAATGATTATGGAGTTTCAAACAAATTTAACAGGTTTGGACTTAATACCTGTTATTTTGTTATAGAAGAGTTGCTTGAGCATAACGAAGCTATTGCCGTGCAGGTAGCGTGTTACAATGAGTCGATTTTCATGCTAGCTTTTAGAATTATGTTATTCTAGTTTTTTGGCGAATTTGCGAATTATTCTAGCTTTGTGGTGAATTTGTTGAATGAAATATTAAGTATGAATGTAATTTTTGCCGTGTGTTATAGAATCTTTTGTATGCCTACAATGTTTGATATGGTATCTTTAAAAATGAAGGTAGACAATTGTTATCGCTCCAGAGGCTCGTAGATATCGTTCGAAACGATTTCATCAAATCTTGCTCAGGCATTAGTAGTAAAGACTTTTTTACCAACAGCTTAGGTCTTTGACAATCGAAAGATAAGCAATAGTTTTATCTGTAACTAATATTTTTCTAGGGAATTATGTTTTACTAATTACTAGTGAAGCAAAAGCCCACGTTTAAACAAAGATTTGGGTAGTCCTTGTTGCATTAGCGCGATTATTGATTAGTTGTTCCTCACTTACTCTACAAACTCCAAAATGAATCACTCACCTATTGTTGTAACAACATTCACGCAAAAGAAAAAGCCATTCGCAAAATCCCACTGTGGTGATGCCCCAAAGAGACCATCGCTCACGAGTTCTTTAATAAGGTTTTCGAACACTTTCATGTCAGTTTGATTAATACCATAATCTCTCATAAGTTTATGCTTTGAACTATTATATCTTAATGCGAGCTTATTAATTTTTTCCTCCTTATATTTTTTCTCGATACCCATAAATATCCCGGCTCCGATGAAGAGGTACACGAGAAACAAGAGTGCCCTCGTGCCAAGTTTCTGTATAACTGCTTTCCAACGAGACATTCTTTGCACGATCTGTGTTGATCGATTCCTTTACGACCGAGCATCGAAGAAAGGTTTTGCTTTTTGATTCTCAGATTCACTGCTTTATCAAATATTGACCATTTGCATATAGGTTGCGCTCCGTGGCTCAAAGGTGTGTCCTCAAGGCGTGTCTGAAAATTTATATATCTCTTCTGCAAGACAGTGTGACAGAATAGTCGCAATAGAACGTCAAAACTAACCAAGTCAGGTTTAATAGCACTGACTGCAAAATCTATCTATTGGTCTCTCTCGGAACCACCTGCTCTCCTCATCTGAGTTCGCCCCGTTCGTTTGATTGTCTTGTCAGGTACACCATTGTTCTTCTTCAAATTACATCCATAGCAGGAAAACACACGGCCAACTCTTATTAAAATATGAATTAAAGATGAACTTTGTTTACCAAAGATTGCTGATGCTGTTGCATTGTCATAGCAACAAGATATAAGCTCCCGGTAAAAGTTCAGGAAGAAAATATTTCACTTCATCGTTTTGCTATTGTTTACCGCGCGATAGATCTTCACTGCCAGTAACTAGAATCTACGATAACACGCGGATATGATACGAATCAATATAATGCCTATCCCTATCGTTTGTTTGAATTCTTTTCGTCTCCGAATCATTTCGTATCGTTTCTCGTCGCTTTTCCAGCTTGCTCTTTAACGGTAATATTATTGCATGATATTAAGAAACCTGCGAATAGCCCGTTTTGCAGTCTTCCCTTCAACGGAAAATTCTATGACGTAAGAGTGCGTAATCTTCACAGTATCATGTCCAGTAACTGTCAACCACTTTAAATTCTTAACGATCCTTCATTTTTAATGCGATTCATTTGCACTAGTGGCGTCAATTTTCGGAAAGGAATGATATGCTGGCGTAGAAGTTTGCTAAGTCAACCGTCGAATCAGATCGTCAAGTTGTCAAAATATCAAAAATCTGTCATAAACTTTCCATAAGTGCTAATGTAAGTAGGCCATTTGTTCCTGCAGCTTTTTTACGAACATAAACCTCTTTATAGACGTCGCCGGTTGATGAATGTGAAACTGCTATCGCTGATCAGCTGATAACCTTGATTACGCGTTTCAAGGCATCTGCTTCGTTTGAAAACAAGGGAATCAACCGCGTTACACGGAAACTCGGATCCAAACTAGTACGGACCCACTCGGAATCGAAACTCTTTTTGGCAGTGCATATATGCGATAGGATCATGAAGGCCTTGCATTTATTTACATCAATCCGAATATATAATCGTTGTATTTAAGAATTATTTCTGCTATGATACTAATGATGCACTCTCTATATGTCCGAAGATTAGAGATCTTTCGTGCTGCAGAAAGAGCCAAATTTTGAATATTTTATACATTTCTTGACTATAGGATCACTCTAACTATAATTTTGAACTGATCTGTTGAAGCAATCCGTTAAACACGTGCCCGATAGCATGCATGCATAATCTAGTCTCTACTCTTCTCCCTTGTTGAAGCGTATGCTGCTTCTGAGTAGCAGACATTACAACAAAAACGGGGGTTGAGGGGGGGCTATAAATTCTCAACACCACCTGTCCAAGATTGTATATCTTTTCGTGTAGATTACTGTGTAGATTTGTATATCATTTTGTACGCTAAACTGCCACAACGTTAGTTATTCATCTGTCTGCAGGGAGCGGCAAATGATTAAAATTGATGTCCTGTAATGGAATTGTTTTTATCGCAAGGTGCTGAAGCTTGGTTCTACCTTGCGGTGAATCACGTACAAAGACAAGCACGCAATATATGCGCAATGCAAGCAACTTATCAAACATTAATGATTGTTGCTCTTAACTGATCACTTCCCGTGAATCCTCTATCAGTGGCCCAGTCTTTAAGTGAAAATAACAATAAACGCCCCCCCCCTTATTAATAAGTTCTCATTTTTATATAAGGAGTATGTGTATGCAAAATGTATGGCATTAAAACAACACCATATTCTTACTCTTGTTGACGTCATATATTGCATTTATAATTCCGTTAATGTTCATAGCATTTTCAAATGTATTTTGAAAGGAATTTCTTGAACTGTTCGGTAAAAAGTCAGTCAAACTATTTTTAACACCCGCTGTATATAAGACAAGGCGCTCAGGATTCTTCAAAGTCCAGACGAAAAAGCGCTCTCTTTTTCAGGCAGGTTGCTGCTATCATGGATTTCGCAACTGTTACTTTTTGCGGTTCAAATGAAGGACACCCACGTGAAAAACTACCGCCTGCTAGCCGCTGCCGCGTGTAGCTAGTCGCGCAACTTGCAAATGAAATCAAGAAATCCGAATCTTGAATTTCGGAAGATAAACAAACTTTGCGATTAATAAAGAGCAAGTTTATGTCAAGAGTACATTGTTGATTCCCGTAGAGACAGTTAATTCTTCTAACAAAAAACATCAATTTGGACTGTTTGGACAAATCCAGCTTTCACCAAACATTACGTCACGGCTGTAACTCTCTGCATTTGAAATAGATTTTCACAATCACTTTTGTTGATTTTATCAATCATAGCTCTCTCAATCATAGAATCTTTATCGAACGCGATCTTATTTCACTTCCAAGAATGTCCCATTCAGATAGTAATTCGATTGAATCTGGTTTCATCAGACTTTATCGAGTACGCATCATTTTTCGATCATTTGATAACAATTTTCGTTATTTAGAATTTTCGGAATGAATTGATTTTCATATTTATGATTTAAATCATCTAGGCCACAATGTCCTAGAAAATAAACCAGTTTTTAACCAATATTCTTCTGCAAGGAGATACAACAAGTTTTATCAATTAAAAATAATGACAATTCTTTACAGAATCTACAAACAAATGAAAAATCAGTTCGTTAACAGTAAATATGAAAAATCAGTTGGTACACTTGGGTTTGTAATTTGCACGTGTCCCTGTTGTTCCCCATTTACAAACTTGGGTTGGACTCCTGCCAAAATGGGCCTCCCAACACCTCACCCACAATGAAAAACCCCTGTTGGACTCCCCTAAAATGAAATTGCTTTAGACTCTCTGAGACCTTGGTTGGAACTTTTTATTAGCAATGTTCACTTCTTTTCAGTTTCAGTTCAACTTATCGAGATATAAAGAAGGAAGTCAACAGTTATACTTCTTCCATACAAAATTATACTCCTCCCAGTTGATAACAGCAGCTCCATCTCATACAAAAAACTGACTATTCTCAGTTCTTACCAGTTTTCCTTTTTCCAACATTCCTTATACCTTAATTTTATCATTTTTTATTGACCATCGCATTATTTCATCTCTATGTGTCTTCTTCGGTCTGTCATTTATTTACAGCCACTTTTCTTCTTCATTTCTATTACAACTGAAATGATTTCCGCAGAATCTTCCAAAGCTCTAAGGTACATGTCAACCTTTTTCTGGACTGTTTTATTAAATGGACTGGTTTCCTACCATTAATGATATTCGATCTGGTTTGCTACCATTGATGATATTCCATGAAGATTCGATCTCGGTTTTTCATGAACCTTCTGAAAAGAAGCATAACTACTGCCATGTACAACCATTAGCGGTGTATCTGCAGATCCTTTACGTTCTGCAAATTCATGCGCCTTTCCAGTTGTATAAAGTTGCCTACTTTTGCATCTTTCTTACAGATCAATTTCTTTTATCTTCTTCTCTTAGTCAATGCTGTTTTCTATGGAATCAATTAAATATACGTTGATTATCAACGGAAAATCTGAGTCCTGAAATTTGTGAGTTGATGACATTTCTGTACTGAATTGAAGAAGAATAAGGATCCAAATGTGTCCGTTTAAACTAACTGTCCTAAAAATGGTCAATAATCAATGGATCGTCGCACTTATCAAGAGACGCCAGCAATTTGTGTTGTTCTTGGCAGATAACTGAGATTAGCCACTGATGACAATGATAAAAGCTCAATTTCCTTCAAAGTTTGACTTTCTTATTAAGAACAAGAAATTGTTAACTGTTGCGGGCAAGGGGCAACCTTTCTTCGTTAAACCCCTTTAGGTAGGCATTGGTTTTTCAAGTGTGAAAGAAAGGCGGGAAATGTAATCATAGACGTCATGTAGACTTACTCCATGAGCCCCTGTTTCGCTGCTGCCTCACTTGACGGACGCTGCAACATAGCAGTAGCGCCAGTTAAGTGAGGCAGTAGCGAAACAGAGGCTCACGGATAAAGTCTAGACGTCATGTAGCTGGGTTTTTTCGGACGTATTCCTCCTTTGTATCTGAATCTGGGACGAATTCGTGAATTCACAGAAATAAGGAATAATCGATCCTTCAAAACTACGACATTAAAATGTAGACAGGTTGCGTTATTTGCTTTCCTAAGCTTGCATTTCAGCATCATTGTCACTTGATTAACATGGAAGAGCTGCCGAAAAGATACATTTTGAAATCTTATTTACCAAGAGCAGTTGCAACTTCATCACAATGTCCAGCTGGGTAAACGGCTTTTGCTTTCGTTTGAAGATTGCGAAATTGGACGTAGTTTAGACTGGGACTTATGATCCTGGACTAAATTGCCGAGACAAAATACATTACGTTGCAATTTTGTACTTTACGTTGCCCCTGTAAATTCGAATCCTCCTCTTTCCACGTTCCACCTGTAACAATGTTGTGTTTGTAGTCCCATCATTTGTGCTTCAAAAGCAATTATAATAACATTGAATGGGAGAGGAAGGAAAGTTTTTTGAAAGGAAAGAGAAAACATCAATTTTTCTTGAAAAGTCTCAACTATTTTTGTCCTGGGTTGTAGTTTAGATCTGGAGATGTTGGTTCCCTTTTGAAATTAATACTTACGAGCTGGCTCACTCTCTTTTTAACTGAAATGACAGATAGTGGTAATTCATTGGGTTTGGTTTGGTATAAACTCTTTTTTTATAAGAACAATTTTATAAGAACACGAGCCTCAAAATTTGTCAAAAGTTAAGAACAAATTAAGAACAAGCTGAGGCTGAGCTTCTGCGAATTTCAAATTTTGAACAACGTTTTTTCTCAAAATCGAGGATTTTTAGCGATGTGTGGGTGCTTTTTCGGTGAATATTCGAATTTGTCAGCAAATTGAGGCTGTCTCACTCACTTTGTCGGCAAATGAGGCCTGAACACTTCCTTAGAGCGAAAAAGCTAGCAATAGCACTGCTTACACCCTTTTAATTTAAGAACAAATTAAGAACAATCCAGCCTCAGATTTTCGAAAAATTAAGAACAGTCAGCCTGAACTTATGTTTACTGGATCTTATAAAAAAAGAGTATATTAGCTGTATTGTAATGTCACCAAAATTTACAACAAAATAGAATCCATTATCACAAGACAATCATATTCCTTGATTTGCCAGTTATAATTTTTCTTGAAGCGTGAATTGTTATTGAATGAGTTGAACAGATTATTACATTTGTAGCTTTTTTCATAAAGATACATAGAATTGGTCGTTTAGATGCCAAGTGTTGACTTATATAGAACAATTAGAAATTCAGCGTTTAGAATTCTAGCCTCTTTGCTCATTAGAATTTTCATAAACAAATCTGTGTCATGCGACTTCTTCTCAGAGAATCGTTTCTTCTGATGGCGTTAAACTAACTCAGAAATGAATTGCCTTATATTCAATAGCGAATTCATATTGTACTTTTATCACAGGAATCAACAGTTTTAGCTCTTTTCTTCTAGTATTTGCTGTATTTTTTAGAGTACTGTACTTTACATACTGTACTTTTGATTATCATGTACCCATATCTAGCACATGCACCAGCATGCACCTATATCTGGCACAACTTACAATCACTGGCAAGACTCTTGGAATACTAACTCAAGTTTGCAAATAACATATTGTAATAGTAGATCTTTGTGCAAATGACTTTTTATTAAAACTACAGAAAGCTCTCTATCAATTTGTATAAAACGTTTTGAAAGCCTAAATTTTAATGCTGATTAGAGAAAGTACTGCATAATTTCATAAGATTTAGTCCTGTGAATGAAATTTCATGTTAAGAAAGGTCTTGTTTTGATCTTAATTTCAACCTCTTCCTATTTGCGTGGGCCAAAAAGACTCTGTCCTGCTTTGAGATTAAAATTTTACGTGGGTACTGATGAACTTGCTACAGCTGAGCAGCAAGTTGTAATTAGATATTTTACATATATTAGGTAAAAAACATCATTTTGTTTGTCCAAGAGTTGAATTCAAGACATTTTCTAGTTTAGAATGACTCAACATTATTTAGCCAAGGTAAAGCTAAACTGCCTGGAAGTGATATGCTTTTTATTCGTGGCATGGCATTGCTATGACAATGTAAGCGACGATACGAACATTCTGGTCCTGAAAACGCTCGACTTTACATGAAAAAATTCTTTATAAGCTGATATTCTTTTGCTCTCTTGTAAACGACGGTCTTTTATTTCTCAGTTATGGTGTTTGTAATCTTGTCCCCTAGATTATTCGGCAACAGTATTATTTATCCGTTTAGTATTTTAATTTGATATTTTTTTTAATCATTTTTCTAGGAAGTCACTTGATCGTCAAAATGGTCAAGAAGCAAATGTACGTGGATACACATAAAGGTGAATTGATTTTAATTGTACCGGAATGGACCCAGATTAGCAAGTGATAAACAGTGTCCAGTTCCTAATGCATAATAATTTTGAGCACTTTCTCTCCTATCGAACTTTATTCTTTCTCCATTTTTGCACAGAAAAGTGACTGTCCGTTGTAGGGAGGTGTCCGTTGCAGGGACGTGTCCGTTGTAGCAAGGTGTCCGTTGCAGGGAGTTGTCCATTGCAGGGAGTGCAGGGAGGTTTCCGTTGCAGGAAGATGTCAGTTGCAGGGAATGCAGGGAAGTGCCCGTTGCAAGGAGGTGTCCGTTGCAGAGAGGTTTCCATTATAGGGAAGTGTCCGTTGCAGGGAGTGCAGGGGGTGCCCGTTGCAGGGAGGTTTCCGTTGCAGGGAGATGTCAGTTACAGGTAGTGTAGGGAAGTGCCCGTTGCAAGGAGGTGTCCGTTGCAGGGACGTGTCCGTTGCAGGCTGGTGTCCGTTGCAGGGAGGTGTCCGTTGCAGGGAGGTGTCCGTTGCAGGCAGGTGTCCGTTGCAGGAAGGTGTCCGATATATTGTGGTACCCTTTTTAGGAGGTGCGCATCATCTGAAGGACATCTTGAAGCTTTTCCAGGTGATGGTAGAGAATTTTAGGAACAGAATTACTTGTCAGTTGTTTGAAGGCTTCAGTTGCTAAGATATTTGCTTGTCAAATTACAATACGTTGTAATGAAGCCCAAGTTCAGAAGTACAAATGTTCTCCGAAGTCTCCTTCTTCGATTTTAATATCAACGCAATCCTCTTGTTTAATTCTATTCTAACTTCTTTTACAATAGAATTGAGCTCTTACAACCATCAAAGCACATGACTGCAAACCCATTGCTTGTTCCAAATAACGCAATGTTTGTTCCGAACCTCTTTTTGCAATTATTCCTCACTTACCACGTTTAGGACTGAAAATTCTCATTCGCAATCAAAATTTTCCGCTTTCAAATGACATCTTAACATAGGTTAAAGAGTCAATACGACTTTATGAATTTAGCTATCACGAACGTAAACATTCTTTCAACATAGCTTGATTCTGAACCAGGCCCATAGACAGCTAAACTGGGTTAGGGGGGGGGGGCATGGATAGAAATATAGCTTTTTCTACACCTGCCTTACGAAATACTGTCAGATCAAGCTGGGCTTATAAGATCTTCAAACACAATTTTTGCAAGTAATTAGGGGCATTGCCCCCCTGCCCTAAGCGTCTAAGGGCCTTTTCTGCACTAGCAGTCTATAGTTTCATCAACTACGCTGTACTATCAGTGAAACTTCAACCAATGGAAGCGTAAGACTCAAATTGCGTAGAATGTCGTGGAAGGGTTCAAAATTCTTTTCAAGTGCTGGTTCTTGTATCGGATTAGAATTATATTCATTTGCATGCCTTTTTTGTTTTTATACGGGCTTTAAGAACATTTTCAAATTATCATAGTATCGAAACCCTATGTGAGACTCACGACTGTCTGGATTTCTACATAAATGATTGGATGAGATATAGAGTTATTAAGAAGTGTTTCTTTTAGAATCTGGATTTTCCAGTCTGCGTCTGTGCTGGGAAAGTGAAAGTCATTTCTTATATTGTGATTGTCATTCTCGATAAAAACAGTATTGATTTCACGCGTAAGTACAATTCTGCTTTAGAGAATTCCCCGTCAAAGCTTTAGAGAATTCCCCTTCAATTGCTGTTGTTCCTATAAACCAATGACCAATGAACTGGCAAAGAGAACTTTTCTCTTTTGCAATTTGATAGTCGCAGTAATGCTAGCGCAAATATTTTCAAGGTATATTTTATTTCTATAGAGACCTCGTGTAAATACATTAGTGACTGTAGGTGTGCGTGCCACTTTGCACAGAAGCGAGCATGCTTACAAAGTGACACTGTTTGAGAAATGTTGAAGTAATCGATCTAGCCTTCGAGATGAAGTGGGCCTAAGTAGCAATGAAATTATTTCCCCATTTTAGTCATCAGTTTTAAAAAATGCCGTAAAATTTTCTGCAGCCAGTCTAATCCACTTTAACATTAATACACAATGCCCAGGTGTTGGGGTGTAGATTTAGGGGCTTTGGGGAAAGGGGGGTCTCAATGGAAAAGCAGGCCTTGATTGAGTGGGTGTTCGACACACTCCCGTTCTCTGTTGTAAACAAACAGAACAGTGAAGGAATAGTATCAGTAAGCTAGTGAGGAGAAGAAGAGGAAGAATGAATGAACAGAGAAAAATTGTCTAATCTACACCGTAAAATTTTTGGTGTCTTGTTTCATATTTGTGTCGTCCAAAAGAGTTAAAAAAATCCATTAAATATAACGAGGCGTGATGTTTGTAATTCTGTTATGACTTGAATTTCCCGTTAAAAGTTTCTAGGGGCGAATTTTGAGCAGTTGCCTTGTGCTCGGTGTTTCATTGCTCTTTCCGAAAGTTTGATTTCACTAGAAAGACACATATAAGGTGTAATTGGTTCTTTAAAGTAAGGTCTATTTATGGTAACAGAAAATTCTTTACAACTTTGCTTTGCGTTTCTCTGAAAACGACAGCAATCAGCGTCAGGGGTGGATCCAGAGCGAATTAAAGGAGGGGCAGTTGGAAGTGGGGGCGCTGAAAATTTTTCAAAAATTGGTAACGAGAGTACGCTGTATACAACAATTTCAGATCCATTTTCGGAATAAACAACATACCTCTGAGGTAATCCTTGAACTAAATTAATCTATCGGTCTCAAAAACTTTTTTACCTGATTCCTCATTCTTCGAAAAGGGTGCACAATTTCCAAAAAGGGGGCGCCAGACTTGCTTCAACTCGTTGAGGGAGGGGCAACTGCCCCTAGTTGCCCCCCTTTAAATCCGCCATTGTTCAGCGTAATAGACAAAGTCTTTTTTGATAAAAGGCAAAATCTTTTATTCTTTCTAAATTCTAAATTCTAAGTATGGGTATTGTAACTTAAGAACTTTTTGTGTGATACTCCTTGGTATCAATGTAAGATAATGACTAAAGGTATGCCCAAATTTTGAGAGGAAGAATAACGCCTCTGATTGGTTCCTTTTGTTACTAATTGGCGGCCGCTTACCTCTCACCTAGCTGAAGAGTCTAAGAGAAAATACGTTCTTCTTCCGTCGATAGTAAAAATATTTTGCCTTGCAAATACTTTTTGGATATTGCATGTAACCTTTACTTCTTGTTTTCCATAATATTTTCCTACATAGCTTAGTTTCCTTTCTTTTGCATCACTTCTTAAAGTGTCATTGCAATCGATTTCTTTAGTATGAAGACAGTCAAATGCAGGAACAACAAGCCTTACCTTTCGTTTGTGTTTCTATCAAAGTTGATGTCTTCTGAAAGCACAAAGTTTCAGGCAAATTTAGATGCTTCAATCACTTGTAAAATTGACTTCTTAGAGTTGTAATGAAACTTTTTTGTCAAACTTTTATCGATTAGCAAGTATTTAGGGAATATTAGGCGAATCTTAGGCAAATATTAAGAAATATTTATCTATAACTTAAGGAATATTAGGTGAAAATGTAGCTTGGGTGTCAAACAAAGAAAAGTCGAATTGACAAATTTTCATTCTTTTGCGAAAAGATTTGGTCTAGCTTGGTACAGCTAGCCCATGGCGATAGTTGCCCATGCCGAAATCCCTTGCAGCTAGATATGGAATCAACTGTCATTCTTATAAGTAACTCCTGGATCATTTTAGAATCTTTACCTTCTGTCTCGATACATCCTTCTCCATTATCACCTTAACATTTACCCCTCCAAATCACGCAGTTTCTTAATCCTATTCAAGTCCTATTCAGCTCTTTAATTTTCTCTTACAAAACTGTAGCTTCTTCTTCACTCAAACGTTCATTTCACTCAAATGAACTATCAAATATTTTTCTTATCACTTAACTATTTTCTCACACCTGTATGGATTCTTCGTTAGCCAATTTCACTTCAAGAAATGGCATGCTACCTTTTTCCTTTGTAAAGCTTCCTCTATAATTTTAACCTTTTTCAAACCATCAATCTGATTTTGTACACATATCCCCCTTTTCTTTACAAAATCGTTGACATTTTGCATTACACTCATTTTTTTATAGGAAAAAAGGTCGATGTTAATACTCCAGTTTCTTAATGTTCTGGAAATTTCAATACTCATTGTTTCTTAAGAGTTTCTGAATTATGATGTCATGAATGATATTATGAAATGTTCGTGACCTTTTTATCACGTCAAGAGATTCGCTTCCGTTCTGATGCTGTATTTAGATGTGGGAGGTATATTTTTATCTCTTGTGTCTTAAATTCTAGGCCAACATGGCAATCATTTTCTTGGATTTTTCAAAGTTTCGTTGTTGTCAGTTTTATCACGACTTAATAGTTCTTAACTTCTTTGTTTCGAGTACTGAAGTTTCTCGACTTTTTCTGACTGTCCAGTACTCGTTTCTTATGGCCAGTTTCGTACAAAAAAAGAGTGTACATAACAATGTTTCTTTCAGATAGTCAATTCCGTGAAACCCAAAATCCCAACAAATTTTACAAATATGAATGCTGCTATGGCATAGTCATTTTAACTTTTTTTTGATTAAATCAAACAATTTCTGAATTCACTCAATGAAACGATGAATCAGTAGGAAAAGTATAGTATCATTTGCGTAATCTTATCGTAATCAGATTTTTCTGGTATAACTTCATTTAAATTGTCAATATGCAATGGCTACCTAAAGTCTTTATTTCTAATTTGAATCTTTGATTATTTTTAACTGCATCCCCCTCTCTCTTTCCGAAAGAATGTTGTTCTTACAAAGTTCAATGGTTGGATGTGGTTTGCGACTTTATTTTCAAAACTGGCCTAATTTAGTACTGCATGGAAATCACAACACAATCAACTCCTCAAGACAGATGCCGCTAAGCATGCCGGTTGCGCAAGAGCTTCAACTCTACACACAACATTATTGGGGAAGGGGAGGGGTGCAGTCTCGGTGCTTTTTAACAGAAAAATATGTTGATTTTCAAAACTATTTCCAAGCAGCAGGGTGTTCTAAGGACTTTTGGAAGGGATTGTAGCAGTTTGTTTCAAATCCGTACATGCAGAGTCTCATGCAAAATAAAAACACCAAAGTACTATGGCTGAGCTCTATTTCTCGATATTAACAGATACGCTATAATTCCCACAAAAAGACATTTACACTGAAATACTTCGGATATTCATTTTCTTACAAATTTACATTACTGCATGTTATAAAAATAGATATATGGTTGTAAACTAAATCACAAAGTAAATATGCTATGGCCATGGCTTGCCTTAGAGTTTCTGGAAAGATGCTCCATTTTCTCCCAAGGTCTCCAGACATCGCGTTTTTCTTCCGATACCGACTTTCTTCCATATTCGAATGGCGCATACTCAACTTGCACCGGTACAAGTACAGTTGCTGGCATAAACTTTATACCGCCACTTATAAATACTTTTTCCGGCATTTGTGGTACTGGTTTTATCAGACTGCCATCCGGCCTACTGGTTTTGTGGGGGATATCAAAACCGACTTCTTGCGATTGTTTTTTAATGCTGCATTCTGTATTATTGTTGCTGTCAACCCATAGCTGACTCACGCCAGATACCATCGACGTTGTTTTGGTTGGAGTGACATTGCTAGTCCAAGGCACGACCGAGGGCGGAAATTTTGTTTTCAAACCCGGACTGAATTGTTTTATCGTTTGATCATCTAGTCTATATTCCATTATGCCGTTTGTGTACTGATTCAGCTTCAAACGTGGTTCTGGCGGTTGTCGTTTAACTTGAGTTCCAGCTCGAGTTAATAATTGTTGATACATGGCGCGTTTTTCGCCGACTGTTCGAGAATCAACGATCTGGCTGAGTTGTGCACTTGTCATCCCAATTGATGACGTAGGTTCTTGTCCTCGGATTGCATCTAGGCGAACGTCTAGGCTCCTGGCTGGGTCAATGCGAACATCCTGACTTCTCACTGGGTCAACCCGAGTATCTTGACTCCTCACTGGCTCAATTCGAACATCCTGAGTCCGGGCTGGTTCAATACGAACCTCTTGGCCCCTGCCTGGATCAAGCGGCAATTCTTGTTTGATCTTATTGTCTTTTGTAGATGATCTTTGATCCACAGTGCAACAGCTTGCTAAATGTTTCATTACGTTGAACTTGATGCTTTCGTCCAAACCGGGAAATCCCATGATCATTCGTGTCACTTCGGAGGCGCATGTGATGAATCCGGCTCTGTATTTGGCCATGGGATCTGCATCCGGATTTTGAACTGGAAAAAGAAAAAATATGTCACAGCGTGGCACTTAGCATGGATACACGTGTTGTTAAAACATAATGGTCAGTCTAATTCAACAATGGTCAGCAGCCTAGCAACGATACTGTAATAGGATTGAATTCTAATCTCGAAAAATTTAAACGAAAATACTGCTCTCAGTTTGTGATAGAAGTATTTATCTGGAAAGTCAATAGAACCGAGAATACTCTTTTATACATTTACTTCATTTGTATTTGTATTTGTTTCTACCTAGCATCCGAAAGTAGTTTCTAGGACACTGAGAAGCTTAAGCTTATCGAACAGTGTACTGGGCCTTTGATGTGACCACACCTTGTGATTTCTACGCCTGGATTTACAGAGAGCTGGCGACTCTCCCCACTCTGGGTGAAAGTTTGGTCATGCCAGGGACTCGAACATCTGACCCTTGGGTCTGTAGTCAATACCTTTAACAACTGAGCCATCCTCACATTTCATTCCAAAGAGAATAAAAATAATTTACCAGACTTAAAATCAAAATATTTTATTATTATCTTACGATCAAGACGATGCTGCTGTGACTTTAGAAAATAACCAGAAACCCCCGTTTTTAACTCTGATATTGAGAAGGCTCGCTCAGACTTGCTTATTTAATTTTTCAATATCAGAAATAAACTTGTTGGGATTTCGCAAATCTTATTATTATTTGACGGGACAATAGGCTGAAACTGACTGTCTAGAAAATAAGGACAATGCGGCAGTAATGATTGTGCTTAAATAGGCTTCTAGTGGCAACATGCCAACGCCCTGATGACATCATCAATTAAGCCCCTTCAGATTAACAGTCACAACATACATTTATTTATATTTGATCGTTTGATCGTTCACTATTTCCATAACCATAACACAGTCAAAGTCTTGTAAATAAATATTCCAAAAATATCACCGAAAAGGATTATGCTGGTAAGAAAAATGTGCTTCATTGGCGCCATGAACGATCTCTTCTGGCCTTTAGTTCAAGGGCAAGAGGCTGTTGGTCGGATCTTGTTTGTTTGCATACGAAATCAACTTGATGCTAAGCTTTTAGCATTAGTTTTATTGGATTGGATATTCTTTTATGGATTATAAACTCGGTAAACCAACCTTGTCTTTCACCTTAAAATAAATGCTTCGAGCAGATCAAATCATGTCCACTGCCATTTCAAGCGACCTAACTGGACATTTGCAGCCGCTATAAAGAAACCCAGGGGGGCTTGGTAAAGAGTCACGTGCTTGTCGTTTGAAATATCGTACACAACACCAATTTGTCGAATACAATAAGGTTTCCTGAAGACGCTGTATGCTTGAATTAAGTAAATTTGATATTTAGGGGGAAACTTCATGCAAGATAGGACATTTTGCGAGTTGAAATCCTAAAATGAATAGTTATGTATTTGAGTGGGTGTTTCAGTAAGATCATTGGCCTAGGCATAAGCAGGCGAAGTTTTGTGGGGATAAAGATTATTGGTTACTCCCAAAAAACAGATACTTCATTGTTATAATTCTAAGTGCTAATTTTACAGTTTGAAAAAACTGAACATCATTAATGAGAGTTGAAATGCAAAAAAACTAATCTACTTTTGAAAACTGAGGCAAAACGATTGATGAACTTAAAAAGGAGATGGAAAGTAACTTTCAAACTTGAAGAAGGTTCGCAGCCCTTCTGTTCAAACTCAAAAACAAGCTTTAAAATTTTGTCGTAAATGTCTACCATTTGTTGGCACAAAAATATCGTGAGTTGACTCGTTTTAAATCCAAAAGTCGAGTGAACTTGATAGACTAAAAGGCTACTGGCTTGATAATTGGTGCTAGCCTGGCTGCCAGCCTTTGTAACTACCGGGCTAGAACATAAAGTCATACACTGAAAACTTTTGGGCACATTGCAAGCTGTATCTCGTATCGTTTATAACTCATCACTTCTTATAGTATTTCTTATACCTTAAATTGATATGTTACTTATATTTTTAGTTCCTGGTCGTCAATGCTAGACACAAAGCCCAGCTTCATCGAGCACTTAGGGTACCCAAGAGGTATGTAGAAATCATCCCCTTGATTTTATGCCGAATTGCAAAGTTTTAAAATAGAAAAATAATAGCTAACTGCGTGAAACAGACTATATAATATGGTATTTTAATTACTGAAAGGCTGACATCTAAATCCAAGCTTAAAATGCCGCCTTTCTCCAGCAGTTGAAGAAGCTTTAAACAAGATAGGTTTAGAGACTCTCTCCCTTTGAGATAGATTCTTATAAGTGAATATCATCTTGCGGTGACTAGTTTGGTAAGGCAAATTGAAAAGGGAAATTTCAAGGGAGATCTCGATATGCTAAGCTAAGCAACTATCAATGGACCATTTAATTAGCATTTGCTGTAATCTCCAATGTACAAACAAGATTTGAGATCTACCTGTCCACAATGAAGACACTGTTTCGCAAATAAATTGTGATGGCTCATTCGCACTGTTTAACGTGCAGAACCTACTTAATTGAACCATTTTGAAGCAATAATTGTAGAAAACCGGGGGATAGAGAGCATAGTCTTATAAAGCAGTGGCGGATTTAAGGGGGGGCAACTAGGGGCAGTTGCTAGTCCCTTAACGAGTTGAAGCAAGTCTGGCGCCCCATTTTTGGAAAATGTGCGCCCCTTTTGAAGAATAAGAATCAGCTGAAAAAGGTTCTGGGACCGATAGGTTAATTTGCTTCAAGGATTACCTCAAAGTTATGCTGTTTATTCTGAAAATGGATCTGAAATTTTTGTATACAGCGTACTCTCGTAACCAGTTTTTGAAAATTTTCCAGCGCCCCCACTACCAACTGCCCCTCCTTCAAATTTGCTCTTGATCCGCCCCTGTTATAAAGATAAGAATACGTCTTTTACCGAACATGATTGTTTTATATAGGTAATTAATTGGTCTCACGTGGGGTGTGATTGGCTCCTTGACTTAGAATGTATCTTCGCAGTTAGTTTCTGTGTGAATATAGTTTCAAAATGGCTAGAGAAGAGGCGACTAAGCTATTCAAGGGTACAGGACCAACGTTACAAAGCTTGTTTTTTGGGGTGTGTTGTGGGGGAGGATGGAATCTTCATTGCACTGCTCAAGCTTGTAAGAAAAAACAGGTTTTAATCTCGAAATATTTAGGTAGCGGCGATCGTGGGATAAGAGTTCTCTTACGATACATAACAATGTTTAAGTAAAAGTGCTCTTAATTAGAAACCAGTATTAGAATTCAGCCTTGTTACGCTTCTTGGGCAAAGCCTTTTCGTGTTCAAGTGATAAGCAGCTGCACCCATTTTTAACCGTTTTAAGGCCTTTCTTCAAAGCAAGAAAATCTTTACAATGCTAATAGAGCAAAAAACAATTTAGAAATTTATAACCTAGACAAATAGAAATTAGCTTCAGGCCTTTTTTTCAATAATCTTTGACGGGGTCGTCAACTGTATGACTGTCCTTCTTTCTAGACACTGGATCTATCTTTTAATGTCGGTGGGTCTTTCTGAGAACAATGCATTAACTCAACCAACTCAACCTAGCACAGCCACTCGTTTTCAAAACCTGAAAGGTCCTCCATATAGACATCTTTCTAAAAGCCAGTTAAGTTCGGCCCTGCATATTTATAAACGTACATTTTGATCGCATCATGTCATATTGCAAAAGGAGTTTTGACCTCCTAAGTTACAATAAAGAGGCATAGTAGGCATCACTACTTAAGCACCACGAGAGGATTGTTGATTACAAAGATATTATTTCAGATCGCATGTTTGAAATAAAGTAGAAAATCCGTTTTGATAAAAGGATGAAAATTGTACACTAGATTCGCGGTGATCACATTTAGCTACTGCATATTGCTAAGCTTCTCACCTTGATATCTTCAATACAGAATTAAAGGATCAGTGACGATCTCATAATATTGATAACCAGATTTAAGTACGACCCTGTATTCTAGGAATTAGCAGCCTGATGTGCGATTTTGAAGGCGTGGTGACGCCTGAATTTGCCGAGCAGCAAAGAGACAAAGTGACCTCTGACGAGAATACACCTGCCAGGTACTAAACATTATATTCTCTATAAACCTGGAGGCAGACCAGTCGGGATTTGAAGGGCGAAATGCTTTAGGTTTTCAAGATCGATTTCTTTGGCACCTTGTATTGCTGATAGGTGCATTTTGATACCCGCAAAAACCTTATCACCTATTGAAGAGAGAAAATAGCTTTCCTCGAGTCACAAACCATACCCAGGGAGAAGTAAAAATATTTGTAAAAGAGTATGTTAAGTTTGTAGAAAACTTTGTTATCGATTGTGTGGCATGGCTAAAGAAATATCAAGCCCTGGGGATCAACAAAGGCATGGTGCATTCATTGATTTACTTAGTCATTTCCAGGAAAATATAAACTGAAAATGCATTGAATCAATTTACAAACTTTTTAATTTCGACCGTAAAATCAGGAAGATGTACCTCTAAATGCGCAAATTAAATTATACCTGTTACCAGTTGGCTGGAAAATTAGATTGCTTGCCTAATCAGATGTTACTTCGTACGCATATCCGAAAATTCTATCAATCGTCTTTTAAAGAACTGGAACTTGCATTATGCTTAAAATAAATGATATATTAGGCGTGGAAATATTGGCGTTTGATATTGACATAAACGAAGTTTAAACTTTAACCAGTTGATTTTTAATTTCAAGCAGTAGACTTTGAACTTTAAGCAGTAGACTTTGAACTTTCAGCTGTCAACCATGACCTTTAAGCAGTGGACTTTGAACTTTCAGCAATGAATTTTGATCTATGCATGAGGAAACCATATTAGCTGCTAATTCAGACAGCCTTTTCAGTGGTATTTGCCTTGGTTGTTATGAATTTAAAATCACATAAGAACAAAATTTTCAAATTTCCGACAAATCATAAAACTCACCAGTTCGGACTTGCTTCTGAAGGTTCCTAACATGGTCAACAGCCATTTCTAAAATATCAGCCTTCTCAAGCTTGGAGTAGTAACTGGCCTATTAAAAGAAGAAAGCCATGAGATTATTTTGTCAACCAATTTTCAAGATGGTATTGTCTTGAAAGTAAAATGCGTTATTGAAAACTGTGTCATTCATTTGCAATCCTGGGTGAAGGCTATTTTGCCAGGAGTATGAACCAGTTCTACATTTTTTGTAGGGGAATTTACTTGGTAGTTTGTAGGACAAGAAAATATCTAGAGAAGTTATACAAAAGGTTTATAAGTTTAAAACTTTACATTTAAAATCAGCAGTATTTTGGTTGGCTAAACAGCATAATATCAAGAACAAACATTCACCAATGCATTTATTTTGCCATTTTAAAAAAGGTATCCTTGATATCTCCTTGCTCTCACTATTGTCTTTCTGCAACTTGCTTTTTCCTTGTTGCTCTGTAACTTGAATTCAAAAAGGATTCCTCCATACTTTGATCTGCATTTCAACTTCTAAATAGCTCAGTTGGTTTGAGCTCAGTTGGATATACCGTAAATTCTCGAATAAGCCCCCATCTTAGAACTACAAATTGTCAAAAAGCCCCCACTGCTACTGTAAATTCTCGAATTGGACCCCCTTCCATTTGGTGATTTTTTCCATCTGAGGTTGCCTATGGCGTTTTATTGAATTACCACAACAAATTCGTACTTGTGGGGTAGTAATTAACTAGGTGCTCATAAAGAAATTCCTACTAAAAAAAAGGAGGTCTTTTAATAATATATTTTTAGGGTCTACGATAATTTTATAAGGCCCCCCTCGTATAAGCCTCCCTCTCGAATAAGCCCCCATCCAAAAATATCAAAATAAATAAGCCCCCAGGGGGCTAATTCGAGGATTTACGGTATGGTTTGGTGGGGATACCAAACTATACGGATTGAAAGTTGTTGAAGTGTGACGTTTTTTGAATAATCAAGAAATGGTAAACATTTTTCTGATCATGTGAAAATATCTTCCACCTTGGTAGCCAGATTTAAAAGCCATCGACGGATACAAAAGTGGGTTGAGCCAGCTGTCAATCAAAATTTGCCAATCAATAAGAGAGTGAGTGGAATCACCCACTGATTGGTCAATTTTTGTTTGAAAGGTGGCTTAAGCTCATTAGGTATCTGTCGATTTCCTTTAGGACGACCACTTCCTTATTCGAAGCTAATTCGAAAATTTACGATTGTTTTTAATGGTTATATTGGTTCATGAATGGTTAAGAGACTCAATCCTGAAGTTAAGTCAACTTGGTCCAGCCCTGGTACAACGATCAAACCAAGCTTTGGACAGAAGCTGTTGTCGTTGGCATGACCTATCTACGTTATATGATACTCGTTTTCCTTCCGTTCTTCTGTTTTGTCAAAGATGTAAATCATGAGATGTGCAACTTCGGAAACATTGCGGATTGTCTCAATCATTTACTTTAAACAAAGTCAGTTAAATCTGTGATAATGAGCTTTTAGTGTACCTGTGTTGATTGGTAAATTAAATTAAATTGCATTAAGTTGGATTAATAGTGAATCTTAAAGAAAACAGTACTGCTTTGTTATAAGGTAAGGATTTCCCCAATGACATTCATTCAAATCTAGTAAATTTGCACGAAATCAAGATATTTTGTCATTCTGAAGTAACTTTTAAAAAGATCAGCGAGGTCACATTTGCACCCTATTACTGAGAAATAGAACACAAATGCACCAGTTTATAAGGATTTTTGCTAAATGTAAACCAATTTTCGTGGAATGATATGCGCCTAGCTTCCTATTTCGTCAGCATCATATCTTATATATGCACTTAATTTAAGCTCTTTCTTCATTATTTCACGTCGTCTTAATGCCCTTCCTACATTTTTCCGCATGTAATTCTGAAAAGTTCCAATCACGGCTTAACTGTCATCCAGCTTTCGAAATTCTTCATTCATAGCCTTGTAAATTCGTTAAGTATTTAAGTAATGATGCCACACGTCCTTTTATCTTACCTTCAATGAAACAAGTAATTTCTTTAAACGGCTAGGCCTCACTAACGTTTCCAAAGGCGTAATTCAATATGACCATGAATTCTAGCTTCCAATGAGATAAATTGAGTTATTAATTTCGTTTCCTTTTATTTGAAATAAGGCGTGCTCTAATTTTCACGTCAGTTGTCACAGCTGCGTCATATTCAGATAGCGTCTGCCTGTCTGAAAACAAGAGCCCAGAAAGTATTTATTCCTTTTCAAGGACAAACTTGCAAAACGTTCCACATAAACAACAAAAGCAAAGGGTTATCTGTGAACGATAGCGTAAATAGAGTTCTAATGTGATGACGTCACAAAAATATTTAGATCATCAGAATTTGAAATTTGAATTGTTCTCTTTTTGCCTTCTAAAAAATTACCCTTGTATCTTCAGGAAAAAAGTTTTTTAAAAATATTATTAAGCAAAGTCGCCTAACGGTAAAATCCTCGCACTCTCACATTTACAAAGTTATGCATTTGCCTCCCGAAAGTGACTGCATCTTGTGACGACCTTCCTCCGGCTCAAAGGCGTGGAACCGTAATGTTTTCAGTACTCAGACTGGCACCCTCTTAGAACTCAAGGATATATGTAGGACTATTGTCTTTTGGAAAAATCCATTATTGGAAAATATCTACTAACAGAGGTTTCGTTGAAAACACGACTTCCCTAAAAATGGCACAAAGATAGGATTTTATAGATTTGTTAGTATAATCCAAGCTCTAACAGATAGAGTGAATGTTCTTTTATTTCATATTCGATTAACAGGCAGTATTAGAGCACATGACTTCTGTTCTAACCCAAATTGAGTCACTTAGCCGGTAAGAGCGCTTTTAAGGACAAAAATAGGTATTAAGAATAAATATAACTCTGGTAAGAAGTGTGTGATTGTGTTCTAATGAACAGAAGGGTTGTCATTCTTTACTCAGAAGGAAAGATTATATCGCAAGAACTTTTCACCAAATAATGATAAGATTTTCAGAAACGTAGCCCCTTTAAGCAATCGTTATAATTGTACTACAACTTCAAAATTTTTCCATCTCCATGACACTTCTAAACAATTTATAAGTCGGCCCTCGAGTGATCAATTTTCCAACCTAGCCATGATAACGTCATTCAGATAAACAGAATCTCCATATTCATACTGAATTTTTTAATTTTTTTTTGGTTAGAGGAGCATAAGAGCCTTAACTTCGTAAAGCACAGTGTATCGAAATGCACGACAATTTAATCAAACCAAGTTTCTCCACCAACTTCATCGAGATAGATCCACTGATTTGGGTACACGACATAAGGCGTATAGAATAATCCATTTTTTTTCCGAAACTAAGCTTAATGGCAAGCTTTTATTAAGAATTTGATTTTGGGTGTTCCTGGCAATATTTTTGGTATTACTGGCAATATTAGCTGAAAGGAAGGTTATCCCTTTCCAACAAACGGCTGAAATTGTCTCAGTTACTCAAGACAATGTGGTCAGAATCTATCGATGTGGAAAAGAATTCGCCTGGCTCGAATGATAGCGAGAGGACGCACATGGATTTACTTCACAGCTAGCATGTTGTGGCAGTTTTTGCAATTGTTCCCTTATGTCAGAATTTTCCAATGATATTAAATCTTGAATCAATGGAAATTATAACCAATGCGGTGGCGCCTTAATACTTAGAACCTGCGATTGCGAAGCCGAATGAAAAGCTGAATATTGCGAAAGGACTTAGCGCAATTCGCGTGAGGAGTGATGGGGGATTTGGTAAGGAGGCACCGGCTGATTACCGTTGAGACAATAGGGCGTTTAGAGGGAAATGCCTTTGAAAGAGGTTGCGGTACCAACAGTGGGTGGACAGTTCTATGCTACGACAACAAGCACTTTCAGCATTTCATGTTTGATTTGAAGGGAGGTTACGGTGCAATTTAGAGATAAGGCTTACAGGGCTAATAAAAGGGGAACGGAAAGTGCCTCCTGGGGACTAATAAGGAGATCGGTACACAGGGGTACAATAGCAGGGTAAAGAGTGGTTTTAGGAGACACGAACTCTTTAAGATTTGAAGTAATTCCCTGTTGCTACAAGATCATTCTAGCCCACCCAATCCATTCTATAAATTCCTACTTGACTCGTATCGAAGCCATTCAGATTATCTTAATTATTCCAATTGGTGTTATATTTTTTTCCGCGATCTAAATAAACTAGGCCAAGTTGACCAATGAACTGTTAAAGCAAATACAAAAGAACATCGTAATTATAAATGTTGCTGTCCTACAAAGAACTTTTTTATTCCTTTGACAGAGGACAAAGTTGTAGACACAGAGCAGGGATCTTTATTCTATGTTATAGAACCTTTGTTTCCAGAACAAGTGGCTTTGTGCTATAGCCGATCTAAGTTTCGGTTCTTTTCCGAACTGAAACACACAAATTCCGCTTGCGTCATTTTCTTTTAAATGGTTTAGAATTTTTGGGACATGTTTGCAATACAGTCGCTGGGACAAGATTTGACCGTTAGCTAATTACCCTGATATTTGGGTAACTACCAGTTATCGTGCACGTCTGAATACTAAAAGCAAGGCTTTGTAATGAAAAATTCAGAGGAGATCTTATCATTTCTCCTACGTGTTATTGGGCGTTAGGTACGTATATTGAGCATTGGCAGAAACTCTGTTAGTAACGTGTCTTATCATGACAGGGGGTGGTGCTTAACGAGTTTTGCAAAAGAACCCTCCTTTTTGGCGCCAAGACATTTGTATCTCTAGATTGCGTGCAAATCAACTTTAAAAGCTCTTGAGCAACCAGAATACTTTGCAAATATACCTTCAAAAATGGCCTAATATCGAACTGCATGAAAAAATCAGATACAATCTATTTCTCTTTGCGTAAAACACCGCTACCGCAAAGCATGCCGATTGCGCAAGAGCCTGTAAGGAATTTCATTGAACGGCTTTCGCTCATTAGAGTACAGAAAGGGCTTATATTTCTCCTGACAGTACCTTCATAGTGTTAAAGTCGTTATCAGAAAGCAATGCAATCTAGGCGTGGCTTGGGTGTGGCACATTATGATCTAGAATTCTATTTGAAATCTGGTAGCCGTTGATTCTGCAGCATTAAGATCCTTTTCCCTTTCAAATCATGGTGGTCATTAGGCCAATGATCGCGAGGAAGACCAAAATAGCATAAACTGGTAGTGTCTCACCTTTCCTGTTTTTTTCCTTGGAACTTTTTCAGATTTTGATTTTCCATATTTTTCAGCTTTTGAGTATCGACTGATGTAAGGATTAAAGGCTGTTGCGCAAGCGGCATGCTTCGCGAATATATTTCCAAAACCGGCCTAATATCATGCTGCATGAAAATACAAAACGCAGTCAATTTCTCAAGACAGCTGCCGCTAAGCATGCCGGTTGCGCAAGAGACTTTAACACTTTTCTTGACTCTGGTAGGGTCTTGTTAGTTTCAAATGAAGTGTAGGTTGGGATGACCACTTCAGTTTTACAAAAACCCAATAAATTTTCAAAAAGGGAAATAATTTGAATGAAACTGAACATACATCCTTCTTCATGGCTCCAAGAATCAACAGCTTCAATTCATCGAGGCTATTGTTTATTCTTTCTCGTCTTTTCTTCTCCATCTGAGGTTTATTTGACTGAAATGAGAAAATACTTAACATCAACATTAAGGAATTTTATTGTTAACTGCTCTGTTTATAAGTGCAATAAGACGTATAAGCAGGGCAGTAGGCAACTTAGAACCGTCCTTTTCTTTAAACCAATGTTTGAAATCGGAGTTAAAGAATCCAGAAAGCTGCCTATGCATCTGTTGTTGTTAGACGCGATGCTGTTTATACCCAACCCCTATTACAACCGATATATCCACCACAGTAAAATCAAGAAGGCTACCTTATATAATATAGAAAAGATCTGTGGCAAATAAAAGACTGGTGACTGGGAAATGACTGGAGCCCAGTCTTCCTTCTTCTCAACTAGACGCTCCTCCGCTTCTCTGCTCCTTTCCCTATTTCCGCCCTCGAATTTTTGTGGCTTAGATACCCAGGAGAGTCTGGCTACGCATTACAAGTCATGTTTTTCAGTCAGATAAAAAATGGAATGTTCAGAATAAAGGAGGTTACTGCTTGCGTTACACCACATTTGGCAAAACCCTTTTTGGCCATTTGGCAAAACCTTTCTGGCCACTTGGCAAAACCGTTACACCACAATTGGCAACACCTCACTTAACCACATTTTGTATCAACCTCAAGCCAGTTTATTGCAGTTTTTTATTAAGTACTGATTCACAGTAAAATTAATTCCAATTTCGCCTTAACATGTTGATTTCTCCCACATCTGTTGATTCTATTCGGACATCAGGAAGCTCGGTCATTACTAAATTTATTGTATCGTTCAAAGGCTCGCAATGCTAGTCCCAGAATTACACATCATGTATCCATCCATATAATTAACTGCTTCAGTGGAAGCGACATTGTTTTTACTTGCAGACTGGTTTCAGTTCAGGCCTGAAGGCAATGGTAAATCATATCGGAAGCAGAAATGAAATTTTTGAGATAACCAAGTTCGATAATCTTTAAGTGTTTTACCATTCCTAGATTACTCTTGTTGAATGCGAGGCAGCTGTCAAAACCAAGACGGAGGGTTTTGTTGGCAAAGATTTGGCCGTGAAAATTCCAAACTGCTTGCTTTCAAAAACCTACAACAAGGGTATAGCTGGGGGTGTATGGGGTGTGGAACCTCTTAATTCTTCATGATTTGGTCGGTAAACTTTCAGTTGGTCCACAAAACCTTTTTTGGTCGGTAAAATCGCCTATCAGTAGTTGAAACAGCATAAATTTTACTAATGATTTGGAAGGTTTAGCCTGTGTTCCAGACCTCTACGTTAAGGGTCTGGAGAACAGGCTAGGAAGGTCAAACTGCACCACTAGTCTTAACCCGCGACTTGTCCTCATTTTATTGGCATTGAAAAACCCTCTCAACTTGTTGTTATTCGCACAAGTTTGGTCTTATTGTTCAAATGAACATTTCGTTGCACCGAAGGAGAGCAATTAGGCCGTCGGAAGAGGGGGACAGGGAGGAGAGTGCTGAGGGGATGCTATAGGCGAAATCACTTCAAAAACGACGCATTATCCCCAAAACAAAATAATAAATAGGAAATGACAGATCCCCCCACCTCCCCTCAAACGACAACCCTGAGCAATTTTTGAAATGATCTGAACTGATTCTTGATCTTATTTACTTAATCCATAACATACTTAAATTGAAGCATGTTTGTGTCTGCAACGTCATCTCATAAAATAGCGTGTGAGGTCAGAGACCCAGCCCCTTTTCCTTAATCGTTAAGGCTCCAAGATGTGTTCCCTTTCTGTTGAAAGTTGCCTCGGATAAGGTTTACTTCTATAAAACCTTTAGTCAAACTATCAGTGAATTTAAATGAAACTGTACCCTGATATTGGTTAAAGAACAGCCTCCATCCCGTACAAAGTGGAATTTAAACTCATACGAATCATAATACTAGTTGATACCCCCCCCCCCCAGCTAAATGTGCATGCTATATTCCTCAGCTTTTAATACCCGAAAGAGGGAGGCGAAACTCTCCCAGACATGTCATGCTGAAATTTCAATTAAATCGGTTGGTAAGGTCAGCGAATCCAGGGTGGCTTCAAAGCTGCTACCCAGAAGCCCCTCGTCAAGGCACATTAAGCTAGCGAACCCTTTGGGGGATCGTTTTCCATTAGTATATAGAGAACAAGAGGGACTATTTCTACAAATAAGTATAACGCACAGATTCTTAACTATAGAAATCTCATCATATGTTTTCTTTTCTCTCATGGCATCACAATAAGATTTACACCCCTAAATTGATTCTGAAGTTATAGCGTATCGCTAGATTTTCTTAATTTTCCAGGGGTCGAAGTATATATTTTTTCTATGTAGGTGCTATCCCCCTTCTCCTTATTGCCTCAAAAAATGTTCCCTGATTGTGTCAGAAACTTTATAGGGATCAACTTGAAAAAATAATGCTTAAATAAGGTAATGGAAATTTATAGGTAAGATATTCGAGTTCGGGTACTGTAGCCAATTACTAATTTATTGTTGTATGCACATTATTATTTCGAATAAGCTACAACTGGCTATACTAGGCAAGGTAGTGCAAGTTTGCAACTTCAAGCCGTTGAATTAGCAACTAAGTATTACCCTAAACTAGGCTCATTCCTGCGATCTATCTATACGAATTTAATCGTTGACAATTCCTTATCCGTACAACAACGGAATAAGAGCCTATATTACCCTTTGAGGAGAAAGCCAATGAGGCTCTCTAAATCAGCTTCTTTCGTCTTGAAATTTATTTATCGTGCAGTTTATAAGATTTATTTCGTCTTGAAAATTATCAATTCCATTCACCTTAACTTCCACTAACGTTCATTTGTACAAATAGTTGAAAGTATAGATGAACGTAGTGCCAAAAAATGTTCCATTTTTAAAAATGACTGATAAAAATGATCGAATATTGCAAACAGAGTTGATCTAATAGCAACTAAGTTATTGTGAATCTTCAGAATTAGAGAGGAGGAAAGGTGAAAGAGACAAAAAGCGTACCTTTTTAGGACTTTTTTGCTTTGATGGTGAATTTTTCTCTTCTTCTTCCATCTTATCTGCTGCATTTGTCTCTTGTTCTTCGACTGACATCGCAATCCGCTAAAATGCAGACGCCAAATCGCGAAAAATTCTCCTTTGCGCAAGCTACTTTGGTAGTATACACTGAACCATGGAAAGCACTCAGACAAAATAACACCGCGTTAGCCTGTTCTGTTTTTTGTATAATAGGCATATCCCCCCGTTCCATCATCACAAACATGACAGCCATCTTATGGCAGTCGTGCGAAAGCGTAGAAAGGAACGAAGACCCCGTGGGAATGGCTCGTTCTGATTGGCCAGGGCAAATGTCGAGGCAATAGTTTTACATAACGTATTGTTCCGCGCGTGCCCTTCGATTGAGACCAGACAAAAGGGCATAAGGAGATTGTATTTAGCAGTCCGCAAAAATTTTCCCGCCTTTGTTCAAGAAAACAAAGAGCTGACTTTTTCCCACGAGCGAGTTTCTGAAGCTTGATCTCAGAAGAGGCACAGTACCAACGTACATGAGTCCTCAAGGTAAAAATGACGTTGAGATTTTGATTGAAAGGCATTTGAAATTCTCATTGGCAGTCTTAGATGGGCGAAAGTGTTCCTCCTCTGAGATGGCAGTAAACAGGAGCGTTGCTTTGCTGAATATTTCTGCTATTATGATTACAACAGATCAGAAGATCAAACGACAGCTTTGACATGATTTATCGCAAGCGGGATGATCTTATAACAAATGCGTTTACGCCAAGGTCACTTGACCAAATTCTCTATTTATCTTTTGCGGCGCAGACATCAAGGCTGTGTCTTGGCCGGCCCGAGAGGTAACTTCTTCGTAGCCCTTTGGCTTACGTCATCCCGCCTTAACATAAAAAACCCATTATTACACTGAATATAGTAAAGTTCACCATTAGAATAAATCGTCCGCTATCGGGAACTTAAAATACTGGAAGCATTCAAACAACAAATAAAAACTTTGCTATGCTGTTTCCAATTTTATAAAGAATGATAGATTAGGTAATGCCACAGTGTTGATACATAATCACCATTATAAATTTTTCCCATGCTCTACAAATTCTCCACACTTTATATGTGTTCTGACCCATGATAAGGAAACGCGCCCATCCAACTACATTTGTCTCAATGCTTCTTACCGGTATCAAGAGTTGCAGAATTGGTCATCAGAGACATAGTCCCATCTGTGTCCGCTCTTAGGAGGATTTCTTTGTTATATACCAACAGTTGCAGACATTTTCCCGAATAAACAATCGATACAAATGTGCGATCATCCTGTTTTTTGCCGAAAACGATTCAAGTTAATATCTTGTTGTAAATACTCACACGGGGCACCATGACTTTGATACATTCAAGCCAAATTACCTAACCGTCCGCCAGCAGATATGGACGAAAGATGAATGGGAGCCATCAAAGTGAACGGAGCTAATGAGCTTTGTTAAAAGCTGCATCAATGTCTTCAAACAAAAGATTTAAGAGTTAGACCCCGTTTACACTGTCCCGTGCGTGCGAGTTTGGAACTATGATTTTGCTCAGCTGTTCAGAAAAGTTTTGACCATGCTATAAAAGCGGACGATTTTTGTACCGTCACGGTTCCGTTTTTGAATGAAACAGTATAAACGGACTCTTATATTCGAAAGTTAAAGATTGACCGAGTGATGACGTCATTCTGACATTGCACACATAAACAGAGAGAAAACATTTCTGTGTCGTATTAATCTGATTTTCAAGGTGATGCAAGTATCTATTTGAGCCTATGTCATCCAGGTTCATAAATTTCAGAATACATATTAATGCCGTGAAACAAATCGCCGATCTTCTTGATGAAACTGTTGGTCTTCGTGGAAATTTTCAAACTCTTTTTAGTGCTAGATAACAAACAATGATTTCACATTCATTTCACTGAAAATAATTCCATTTTTCAATGAATTAGATTGTCTAATCATTGATTTTTAAATCGAGAAACACCTTTTCATCCTTTGGGTATTATAGGACGATTTTTAGAATTCGAGCGTTGGGTTGGTGCGTTTGCAAAAATAATTTCGATGTGATCGCAGTAAAATAATGTGACAGAGAAACCAAAGTCTTTTCATTGTACCAAATAAAGAAAAGTAACTAGCAAATAATGCAATTGATTGTATTATTATAAAGGTTTTACTTTTAAGTAAAACGTTGCCTGTTTGAAATATTTAGTTTTAACCAGGCCCGTAGAGAGTAAACTTTGGCCCCGGGGCTGTTAGCAACACGGGTCCTTGTGCAGGAGTAGTTTCTCAGGGGCAAGAAGGGGCTTGGCGCCCGTCCCACGATAATCTCCAAAGATTGCTTAGTGAAACAGAAATTTTAATTAATTGCAATTTTAATCTGATGAAAATTCAAATTGGAAATATAATTCGTGTGAACTTTCAAGAACTGTATATTTTAAACATTTAGACATTTTCTGCAAACTCCTTTCTCCATTAAGGAATCATTATTTAGGATGTTAACTTTAAAGTTAATACGAGATCCAATGTATCTTCTACAAAAGAAAATTTCTCAGAATGTTGCCTTGCAGAGTTTACATCTCCTAAGACACAACTCTTCTCTAATTTTAAATACAACTTTCCTAAGACACAACATCTCCAAAGACACAACTTTCCTCCTTTCTGACTAGCCTAAGATTAAAATACAAACGTTTGTTCACAGATATGTAAATATGATTTTTTTCCTTTTTTCATCATTTCTTGCCAACCTTTTTTCTCTATGATGCGTCATTATCATTTTAATTATCAGCTACTATCCGAAAATTTAAGAGGCACTTTCTCTATCTTTTCCTAGGCCCGTTCCATTTAGGCCCTTCAGCAATCTTGTTTCATTCAATACTGGGCTGACGACTATTAGAGTCAATGAAATACACACCCTTCTGCATACCACTGAGATACCTTAAATCGAAAACAAAAATCTTTTTTTCAAAATGATACCCCAAAATTGTAATCATGCTAAAACTCACCCCCAAAATTTATCACCAAAATTATTTTCAACTTGAAAAAGACACCCCTAATAGTATACATCCCGTGCCACTAGTTTTTGGAAGTTTCTTTCGGTTCAGTATCTATCTGCCTATGAATAAAAATGAAAGCAAAGATAATAATAGTTATTTTAACAACAGAAACTACCTTTCTATTTGGAGAAATTTCTCTGCTTAAATACAGTACCGATGTAGCAGGAAAAAGGATAAGGGCAGTGGCGTGATTGGCACGGAGGTGGCATGGAAGGTTACATAGAGTGAAGTTTATCGATAAGGCCATGGATGAAGAAAGGTTTTGTTGTTATTTCACCTACTGTCAGGTGATTTTACCAACCAATCAATAGTTGTGTTGACGAATTGAAGATTAACTGAACAACTCAAGAAAAAAAATCAGAAAAATTTATGCTTGCTCAAAATTTTACTTTTAGAAACCAATCAGGTTCAATCATAGGGAATTTTTTGGAATTTTCTTATAGTTTGATGTTTGGTGACCTCCTGTTCGTATATAATCTCACAGGGCTGGCTATTAAGACTAAAAAAGGACTTACTCTTTATGTGAGAGTTATCTAGGCCAATTTTTGCTTTTAGTCAAAACCACCTAAATAGATAAAAAAAATTGACAACAAAACAGAAGAACTGAGAGAGCAGCTTGATAGCAAACCATTAACATTGTGGATTTTATTGTTAAGTCGTGACTCAATACTGATGACATTGAAGGATAAAGAGGTGATAGTGAATTGGGCTCCTATTAAGCCAAAATAGCTGAGTTACTGTTATTTGCTGCTACAAGTTTTCTGTGTGGTAACGGAGGCAGCCGACGCCTTTAGAAATTTTTCTGTTCAGGGCCCCATTATAATTAGCATTAGTAAAACGATATAGAGAGAATATAAAATGCTAATCAAGAGATTTTTCATTCCATTAGACTGAGATATCATGCTGGTTTGGGGCCACTTGAACTCGTTTATCACTTCCAGAAAACCAGCTTCACAATAGAATAACATAGACAGCATTTTTCTGGGGACCCCTAAATACTGGTGCCTCTAAAGACTTTTGCTGAGGGACATCTTTGTTAGTTAAAAGAATCTTTCGTTTCTAAGCTCTTTTTGTGTATATAGTTACCAGGGAATTTGCACCAAGAGGTGCATGCTCTACCAATTCTTAGAAACTTGTTGAAATGTCCATATTTTTCGATAACCAATACACTTTTGAGTCGAAAAGATGCAACAAGATGATACAAACAGGAAACACATAGGCGCCAAACAGGGGGTGGTCTGGCCCCGGTTTGGGGCGTGGCGGAAAAAATTGAACCACACCCACTGGAAATGAAACCTTAAAATACGGTTTATTTAATAAAAATTGATAAAAAACAATGTGTTGAACAGCAGCAGTATATCGATTTTAATTCGTAAATTCGGACCCAACTGAATCCATCATTTCCTCACGTGTAAACTGGGTTTAAAATCTCATGTAGAGTTATAAATCAAGATCAAAATTTATTTAAGCTCTCAGAGTTTTAACTCTTTACGAAGAAGTGCAGATGAATCAGCAACTTGGTCAGTGACTTGCACGTAATCAAGTGGAAAGTTTTCTCTTCGCTTGAAATTATCAATAACAAAAGCAATTGGTTGACTGATAGTGGAGCGCAACTTTTTCTTAATAATATTCAGCTGGCTGCAGTCATCACACATTTATACGCATTGTAGAGGGAAGGATATGCAGCTATGTGCCTGTTGTATTCACTCTTACCGTTCTCTATTTTTGCAAAAATCTGAGGCTAGATTGTTCCCAATTTTTTCATAAATTATTAGGGTGTAAGCTGTGCGATTGTTAGCTTTTTCGCCCTATGGAGGTGTTCAGGCACAGAATAGAAATGACAAATCATTTCTATATTGTGGTTCAGGCCTCATTTACTAACAAAGTGAGTGAGACAACCTTCATTTGACGTGAAGATTGAATATTCACTGAAAAGCACCTACGCGTGACTAAAAATCCTCGTTTTTGAGATTAAATCTTGTTCAAAATTGCATTTTACAGTAGCTCAGCCTTAGCTTGTTTTTGATTTGTTTTCGAATTTTGACCAATTTTGATGCTCGTGTTCTAATAAAATTGTTTTTGTGAATAAAAAGAGCGTAGGTACAAAGTTTTGAATGCTCAGGGTATGCACAGTTGGCAAGCTTCTACCCTTTTGATACAGGGTGTCGATGTCGACTTTGGGGTCCTTTCTCTCTCTTTGTGAATCCCCACCTTGAAAGTCACAGTTTTCTTCTCCATATGTTTCTTCTCTGAGAGCTTGTTCCTCGAAGTCATCTTCTTTTTCTGGATCTCCATTTGCACTTATTGTTGTTTTTATTTGAACAATATGCTGCTGGTAGAAATGTGCAAATGCCAGTAGTTCTTCCCTGAGCATTTCCAAGCTGGCATTCGCATAGGAACAAGAGATACTTCAAGAATGTATATAATCTCTGCCAGATATGTAAAAGATATTTTCAATTTTGAAAACTTATATTGCTACTTTAATTAAGATTCTTTGGTAATCTAATCTTCTAAAAGAAGCCCAAAGATTATATTTACAAGGAACTGTTTACATTTAACATAAGAAGGGACCCACTGCATTTCAATTACCCACGCCATCCCTGTCTGACATCTCAGTTTGATAAGGACCAGAGAGAGGCTGAATCTTCATAAAAACTGCGCCTCTTTCCCATTTGTAACCAATATTTATATGGGGGAGACGCAATAAGATCTTCCCACAATTGGCAGTCCTCTGTTTACAGGGTTATGGTATTTAGTCATTCATTGATTTAATGGTTCATTTGGGAACCAACTGTCACCCCGTCTCAATCATTTGTCCGGTGTTTCAGAGGCCGTGTGAATAACGTTATGAAGAAAATAGCATTGCAATGCATTCTTAGTCTGTGGTTAACCCTAATATTAAACAGCCGTTTCCCGGAGCAAAAGTAACTTTGGTTCACAATGTCGGTTTTATTGCCAATTTAAAGTTCAATTACCAAATACAAAACTCGCGGATCGGGAGAGATTGACAAATTTAGTATCAGGTTATATGTGTCGCAGCCAAGTGAAAAAGACTTCATTCTATATATGTCACAACTACCAGTCGCTTCCTTGACTTATTTTATAGCCATGACATCTCTTACTGAATTTGGTTGGACGTTAAAGCTTGATTAAGGCAAAGTTTGACTTTAAAACACAAAATATAGTCAGATTGAGAGATAAAATAAGAATGGCAAGGCTACTAAAAAATTACACCTCTACTGATCTGTGTTTTCCTATCGACCCAATTCCATTCCTTCAAATTATCCACACTTTGCTACTCATACAGGGCCATGGCTCAAGAATTTTCCAGACAGAATGAATTGGTTCGCAGGCACCGCGGAGCGATGAGAAAAGTGGGGGGTCTCAGAAAGTAGGGGGGGCTAAAACCGTATAAAAAGAGGCTTTACTGGTAGTTTGATACTTAATATTTGGCATTTTTTGCAAAAAGTGGGGGGCTAAAGATCCCCCAGCTCGGCCTGCTCCGCGGTGTCTGGTTCGTAATTTCCACTCTGTCTCTGGGACAAACCAAATCGTTAAGATTTTTTAACGTCATCAGACCAGACGAAATAACATATTCCATGTTTCTTCAGTATATTTCTTTTTATCTTCAATCCCCAAGAATGTTTCCTTAAAAAGTCATAATAGTTTTGTCTATTGGGTAACAGTCATTTGACCATGATCACAAATAACTTTGGCCACTCACTCCATTGCCTGTTCCACAATGAAAAAAATTCGCCCATTTTGCTACTATTTAAAGGCGATAATAAAGCTATGTAGCAATGTGCTTGATCAATCTTCATTTCCCAGTCGCAACGTTTTCTTTAATTTGTTAAGATGACCAGGGAATCACATTGCTGGTTTGCAAGAATTTCGGCTTTTCAATCGCATTTGGTCCAATGCAGGCCAAAACTGCTGCCACAGTCTCTTCAAATCTGATAATAAATCAAAGCAGTCCTTTATGTGAACAGGAAGCCTTTTGAATTTTATATTGGGAAATACTCGATTTTCCAAATCTTTTTATGCATAAAACTAATTTTGAAGCATGAAACACTGTACAAAGCCTACCACAACACTAAAAAGAATTCCTATAGCCAGGTGATATTTTGACAAACATTTATTAAAGTTTGAGAGTTGATTCATTTGAAGCCTTCTCTACAAACAAGTCCGAATGTCGCAAAAATCGGTTAAGCACCCTGTTCCCTCCTTTTAATAGTTATTTTAGACCTTATCTGCATTTTGGTAAAGCCCATGACCCTTTGCTTCATGGGTAGAACTAGAACGATGTTCAAGGTTGACAAAGGGCTTTATTCTTTTGATAAAATCCTTTGATACATTTAAAACTAGCATGAATTATGTCCAAAGTTACTGGTTTTTCTATGCTTCACAAACAGGGTAATCTCTTGTATATCATGCTCCCACCCCCGGCCACTGCCTTCTGCCTTAAACATCTGCATCGACTGTATCTCCTCCGATTGATCAGAAATTGCCCAATGTGTAACTGATTTGCCTATCAAGACTTGAAAGAAAAAATTATTTGTCTGTCCAGATATCTTGCTAACAGAATCTAACCTATCTGCTCATTACCATTGTTGAATTGAATCACCTTTTTTACGTAAATCGTATACGTATTTCTTTATTTATGTAGGCTCCAGCTACGAAGAAAAAAGTCTGAACATGCCAAAAAGAGATGGGAAAAATGAAGGTGAGCTGCAGACATCCAACTGCGTTTAATTAAAGATTGAATTTAAAACATGTAGAGAACTCCTCTAGCAAAAATTGCATTAATTTTCATTGTCTTAGAAAGTTGTTAATTCCATGCACAGTATGATAAAACAGTTTTTTATCAAATTCACGTTACACATAAAGTTTTAAACTCTAATTTTTTGAGAAAAAAGAGAAGATAAGGGATCAATGTTGTGACACTCTTACGTCAAAATTATAGATTCTCGTTCATCGTGAATTCCTTGCTTGATTGAGGTCCACATTTTATCACACGTTCGAACGAAACACAGTAGTAATGCTTTAATCAAGGGTTTCTAAGCAATAATGCCAATCTTCAGTGAAGTTTAAAAACTAGCTCGGCAGAAGAGTAAAAAAGAACAAATACGCAGTCATAGAATATTACAACTAATGCGGTAAAGACGATAGCCTGACGTCATTTGCAAGATGCATTCAAGACAGTCTAAGCAGTTTCCTTTGCAGAATTCAAGCTTCAGATCCACAAATTCAGAGTCATCATTTTGTTTTAATTCCTCTAAGCTTAAAATCGACGAGATGTTTTTCCTTTCAGTTGACATGAATAAGTTTCATCTAGGAGAATAAAGTCTTCAAGATCTTCTTTACACGTCACCCCATCCTCACAAAAGTAGGCAGCCAGGCAGGACAAACAACACTCATTTGATTCTAAATCTTAAAAATCTTTGTAGTTATATGGAGCCCAAGAGAAGATATTAAAGTTGCTTGCAGAGTGGTGGATTCTTCTTACGAAATTAGAGGAGTTTTCCTAAGTGAGTCAGGCAATGTCTTTTGCATACATAATTATTCTGTCAGTTAGGTTGGTTATTGGTTTATCAGATGCCTGTTCATTAAAGACGTTTTGTTCAATTCCAGATATTGCAGAGGCAAATAAGGTATCTTGAAGAGCAGGGCCTAAAATAAGAAATTTTTCTAAAGATCCACATTTTATAAAAATTGGGCGTGGTACTTTGCTGGGATTGGCATCATGGGGGTGGCAAATATAGAAACTGCTGTCATAGTGCAAATAGCATGTCCTAATTGGGCAAATTCTTAAATGAATGTAGTATAAATAGCAAAAGCTGATTCTTAAGAAATTTAGCTACATATAGCGATGTCTTAATATGTGAGCAAAAACTTATCGAAAAGAAACTCTTTTACATGGTTTGTTTGGATCTCTGTCAAAGTTATTTTTTTCCTTTCACCTTTCACCAAAAACTCCCTTAAATCAGCCTTGCTTCCCAGACTTTGGTATTTTTTGGTTTTTTGAAACCATATCTTTGCAGCTTTTCTTGGAACTCGAAACTTGCGAGATCAAGCATATTAATTGCAATATTTATCTATTTGATAAGTTTTCTGGAGCTATGCTGCTTTCCACACCTGCTTCTATCTTGTTATAGGTGGGAATCAGCCTGTCTGCATCGACAGAATTAGGGATTGCTGCGATGTCCGGGACAAAAGCTGGGTGAAGCTTTCTTAAGTCTTGTTTACTTTAGGAAAGTTCTTAACTGCATTCAGCCCATCAAATTCTTTGCCATCAAATCTGTTCTTCAAAAAGTTTTGATACTATAAACGAAAACCTCGTTACAGATGGCAAATAAACTCTTCTTTCACCGATGTTTCTACAAATTGTGCTTGTTTCTTCTTATTCTCTTTTTGACCAGTTTGAAAGCATGATCTTTACCCCCATCTTGTTTGTAATGCAGAAACCACGCACCAGATCTCAATTTTGGAATTACGCCAAATTTGTCATAAGATTGTGCTAGATTTGCAAAAATTATGCTAGATTTCAAATCAAGGCAACCCTGCTCGAGAAAGAGGCTAATGCATGCTCAGAATATCAAAAGTGGCCAGAGTTGCAATTTGGCCTTTTTTGACAACCCAGTGTAATCATTCTTCATAAACAAAAGTGCAATTTAGATCCATGGTTTGATGGCCAATTTCTCCATTTTGGCAATTTCTCAAAACCCCTTGGCCGTCATAAATTGATTTGGCCGAAGAAGCAAAATTTGGCTGAATTCTGGCAGCATGTTGCAAAAAACAACGAAAATGCAAAGGAAACAAATATTTCTGCACAGATAATATTCAAAAAATTTTAAAATAGTTTCAAAATTGCAAATGATGGATAATGAAACAAAGCAAAAGATAACAGACAGTTTTAGATCAAAGCAAGTGAAAACTTTTGTAACCTACAAAGCAAATTTTGATTACGGTATCACTCCTAATAATTAGCAAAAATTTAGCTTTTTGTATACTGCGTTTAGCTGACTGCATTTGGCTGCCAACCGCAAAATATGTGGCTGCCAACCATTCAAAACAACTGGCAATAACCTGAAGGTAGAAAGTCACAATTTACTCCCAAAATGAAACCACAGATTCTGGTGTAAAGTGTTTACATTTGGTAACAATAGACAATGAATCAATGGAAACAATGTTTCTTTTAAATAATATCAGAATTATGCTAGATTCCAAATTATGCTAGATTTTATGCTTAATGACGATTTTTGGCCAATTTCATGTTAATATTACGCTAGATCAGGTCACACTGGCACCAGCCCACAAGGGAATGGCTGGAACGGGACTAGCAGGCTTGCCCCTAAAATTTTTACGGCCACGCCCTTTGAAACACCGGAAACCACCCCTTTCAGAAAATATTTGTTTTTTTCTGTACTTGTTCATAAACATAACTATTTCGAGAAGATTTCTATTAACATAAAAATACAAAACCAAGTGAGATAAAATACAAATTTATCTTTACCACACAAGATGAAGCACCATCAAAACAACAAAAACGTGTTCCCAGCAGAACTGCTACTAATGCGTTCGTTAGCGAAAACTTTCAAAACATTTTCTAACCCATTGTTGCAAGGACTATAGTCCCTGTTATGCAACATTCCCAATTGAATGTTCCTCCCAGCTACCACTGAGAGGCTTATCAGCGTTCAGCTACTGCAGCCTTGAGAGGAATCTTTCCAATGCTTCTCCAATTTAAAACACCTTAGTTGAAATGGTTTATAACTTGTTTTGAAATCTACTGAAAGATATCACATAAAAACCCCAAAATACATTACGGGCAGGAAATCATAATCTCGGTCTTGGTCTTAAGGCTCAGTGTCTTTTTTGAAGCAAGTCATAAAAGCAAACTAAATTCAGATGATTTCTTGAAGTTAAAGCTGTATACAGAGTCCATCTCACTTCAAAATAGCGCACAACAATATCATAAAGCGCAATTTATTTTTCTCCGTATCTACTGAAGCTTCGAGCTCTGAAGTTTCTTAATTCTTCTTTATTATCAATTGCTTATTTCTTATCGCAATTTTCTTATAAAAAATGAGTGCAATACATAAGGCTGGGATTGGGCATTCATTGCGAATTGGAAAAATATTCCCATTTCTTTCTTAGACGTTTCAATTGGTATTTTATGCTGCACTTTTAAGAACATGCATTATTTACAAATCCACACTTTCTACAATTACAGGTCCACAATTTTAATTTACAACTCTACAAAGTGAGTCAGATCCACGCTTATTTTAGACCCTGTTGAAGAGTCACATCAAAGAAGCCTCTGCTAAAATGGTGTTTGCACACCTTAAGACATCTCTAAACTTAAACAAGATCTGATTTTGGAATTATCATTTCATAGGTCAGCAAGCCAATGGCTTTTATCAAATCCAGACACCGTGTTTGTAGATACTTTCACATGCTCAAACTAGATCACATGCTCAAACTACATTCTTCAGCATTATTCATCAAGAAGCAATGAAAGTCCTTCAGCAGCCCATGACTCACACGTCTATCTTGAGTGTATTGTGGAGCTCAGAAATCACAAAATTCTAAGAAATATGGTTCTGTTTAATTCCTTTGAACCTTGACAACCATCCAGTCATTCTTATTTTGATAGGTACCTTCTACTTCTGTTGACCCGTGCTTTCCGAATTAATCTTCTTCATAGACGCATCCTACTTGAGCTTTCATTAAGGGTAAACATGTCTCTTTCATCAAATCCAGCAAATCTAGTTACTTTCTGATTTCAGGAAACATAGCTTCTTACATAAATACAATCTATATATTTCAGTCTGTTGTAAGTCAATGAATAATGACCAAAGAATTAATATATTTAGATAACGACTTTGTACATTTGAAAGAAACATAATTTCGACCATTCGAGCATAACTCATCACCAGATGATACTAAGTCCTTACAACAGGGTCCCTGTAAGAAGTCAAGGTCGACATTGTTATTTGCGGCTCTAACTGCTTTAGATGTATTTGTTGTGTTTTACTGGCAACGGTTTCCTCCAAAGCGAGCCTTCCGTGTCTGATGTGCACAGCTTCATCTATCATTGCACTAATCCAAGCAAGTTAAGGATGATATTTTCAAAGTTGTTTTGGTGATTAATGGCACAAATCCTCCTCCGTCCTTTGTTTCTAGTGGTTCAGTTGATGTTATGTATTGCAATATCCAATCTCTACAAAATTCTTCACATATCGTTCAAGATAGGAATTTTTTGCCTGTGAGCTGTCTATCTCTTGCTCATTTGCAGCAGCACCGATATGTTAATTGATGTTGCATTCAGCAAGAACATTCTTTTAACTGCTTTTGTGGGCACCAGCCTTGAGGAAAGCAACCCTAGCTTTTTAATATTTTGATGAACCATTTTTTGCAGTAAATCACACTTGTCTGAAGGCTAAACATTAGACAATAAAGACTTTAAACTATATAGATATAGACCAGTCGCAAAGTTTCTAATCTGCAAAGAAATAAATTACTAACACTATCTTATAAAAAGCATTTAACTAATGATTCAACATCTATTTGAAATAAATAATAATACCCATATGCCAAAATGAAATGTAAAGATATAATGATATCTTTATACCATACTATCCCTGACTTAATGCAAAATTTTTACAATTAAAGATGAATATATGTTTATTTTAAAAATGCTATTTTAAAAAAGAGAAATAGATTTAAAAAATAGATTTTATTGATTGCATTAAGTTCTAAAAAATTTCTGTTAAGCAAAAGAATGCTGCATATCCCTTCTATATAAAGCAACGTGATACTAGTATTAAATAAGTTTTTATGAATCTCTTTCTATAAATCAGAATTCTTTCATTAAATCTATCTCCAGAGTCAATCTCAAAGTAAATGATAAAACTTTCCTCTAAACGTGAGAGCTTTGAAATGTTGAGTAAGTTTCTTTCAAATTCCACATACTTTTTCAACATGAGCTTGTGACAGAGCCTCGTTTACAAGGCTTGTTACTTTTAACTTCTTTTTGGCATGAGAAGACACATCTAAGGGAAACTCGAAAAGATGTTCCCGCTGAGCCCTTATATAAACTTAGAAACCCATCGAAACAGCCTGTGTTACAGATATCGACTTCTTCTAAGCTTAAAAGTTTTGTACTATGGTTGCTGTCAACTGCAAAGTGTGGTGGTTTGTCTACAGTTCTTGTTTGTTTTGAAACCTCTGCCAAGTACAAAATGAAAAGCATTGGGCTCAAACTGCCACCCTGTTGTATTCCAATGAATTCTTACTCTCAGAATTATATCTTTAGCATTTATTTTCATAACATAAGGTTCATATGCTTCATGTTCATCTTCCAGCATTGTAAACAGATTATTTACTTTTAACGGCAAAAACAGGCTTGGACATGTGTAGCAAGAGTATAGATATTTTGCTATCTTCAAACACATTAAGATTTCCAACTAGCACTTTGAAACTTAGAACACGCCCTGTTGTGCTTTTTCTCTGTTGATATGCAGTATATGTTGATAGAATTCTTTCCAGACGCTCATAAACAGTGGTGCAACGCTATCAAAATAATAAAGGGGGCTCTTGCACAAAATGTTGCAAAAAGCAATAGCAAAAGTAGGAATTTGCCAATTTTAGGCATTAACAAGGGGGGCTCAGCCTCTATGAGCCCCCCTAGCTCTACACCCCTGCTCATAAAAACATATTTTCTGCACTCAGACGGAACGATTTTTCTTATAATAAAGAGCAGCATCTTTAGCCCAAGGTTTTTAGCTGGGCCTGTCTCTTTTCCAGGCTTTGGTAGAGCTATATATATTCTTTGCTTGATTTATTTAATATATTGCCTTGATTTTATTGATTGGCTAAATAATTTTTGTTTTGAGATGTTTCCACGAACCAGATCTGGATCTGGACGTTTTGTTAGCTCTGCATCTATTCCCTTCATTTACCCTTGTCAGGGCTTTAACTTCTAATTTGAGTTCTTGTGTTGTGAGTGGTTTTCGGATGTGAGATTTTTCTCTCTACATACTGGTTAATTTATTTCTCCTAGTTTAATTTCTTCTATTGCTTCATACTTTTCAATCACACCTGGTAGAATTGAAAGCCTCTTATTTGCCATATGTGCGACCATTTAGTTCGCAAAGCTGAAAAACAATATTTTGGTGGTACGAAAATTAAAGATGGCTTTAAAAAATACTAAATTTTGAAACATACTAAGCCTTTTCGTCTAACACTCATCAGAGTATAAAACTTTCATCAGAGTAACGAGAGCTTCGATCAAAAGCTCTAGGCCAAGAAGCTGAAATGCTGAAAATCTTTACACAATTCTAAACACCAAGCAAGCCAGCAATGTCTGCAAATCGATGTTGGAGGAAATTACTAGAAGTGACGGAAATATTTGCAATTGTTATGCCTCTTCTATTAAAAGTATAAACCTTTTATATGCAGGAAAACATAGAACTTTAGGGAAATTTCCAGGATTTGGCACAGTCTGGGTGGAAATCCGCGAGAATAGCGCTTTTTTAAATATGTCTCAAAGTCTGTTATGAATCAAGGACTTATCACGCATGGAATGTTGGTTTCCGTTATGAATTTGCCTGGAAGACAGAAAATAAATTGGCAATTACTCTGGACTTGAAAGACTTCAATGTCTTTAGAATTTCTGTCTCAATCGTGTGCTAAATCTTCGTTTTTCCTTTTTTATGTCAGGAATAGTGTCATATCCTCATTGTCCTGTATCTCCATGAAAGAATACTGAAACCACGTAAATATTTTCCAAACAAAGTCACATTGAATTAAAATCGATCACAATCTATTGCATAAATGCATAATAATGATGGTCATAATTATAACAGGATCTTCCTTGCCTTATTCCTTAAAGAGTCTTGCGCAACCAGCATGCTTTGCGAATATGTTTTGAAAATTGGCCTATTGTACTGCATAAAAATACCAAATACAGCTTATTTCTCCTTGCGTAAAAACAGTAATCGCAAAGCATGCCGGTTACGCAAGAGTATTGAAATTAGATCCTCTGACTAAGATTTACGTAATTTGACTAAGATTTTCTGTATAAATATTAGTTTCTTTTAACGATTACGAATCTTTAATCGTAGGTCGTTAGCACAATAGCTTATAGCAGAAACATGCTGTATTGCATACGATGCCTGATGCTATGCAAAATCATGCAGAGCCTTTAACAGTCAAGCGAACGGGTAAGAAACTTTCAAGAAAAATACTTGAATTTTAATGACGTACTATTGAATTTTAGGTGCATTCATTTAAGTACTGTCTAACTATAAAGCCATACTCTAATTTAAAACTAAAACAAGAGCGCCAAATTTTCTGGGCCCCCAAAATTTGTCAGCCCCTTTTGCAGAGTACTCTAGCAGAGCTAGAGCCACTATGGCGGAGCATCGAATTTCCAGCCGGAAAATTTTAGAAAAGGCCTTCAGTCATGCTCAGACTATAGATTACTGTTTTAGCATAGTTATTGTGAAGATTTCTTTATAATGTGAATAGAGAGCTTGCTGTCAGTAGTTAGGGTCTGAAATTGTTGTATACAGCCTACTATCGTCAACAATTTCTGGAAATTTTTCAGCGCCCCCACTTTCAACTGCCCCTCCTTAAAATTTGTTCTGGATCCGCCCCTGACTGGCAGAATCTTTGTAGACAGTTTAAGTAAAGAGTGAAGTAAAGAGAGTGTAAGTAAAGAGTGGTCCCTTACAACCAATTTCAGAATATTTCTTTACATCTAGTGCCTATAGCAGTTGTCAATTTGTGACATCTATTTCTTAAATCTAGCAACCATTGGATTTCCGTGCATTTTTTCTTGTTCCTGTAGTTTTTATTGTGAATGTTGTTGGAATTTAGGTTCATCGTGAAGATGAAAAAAGATGATGTGTTGAAGTAGAGATACATAAACTGAATAGTACCCATAAGACTACCATTTTACCAAAGAGAAAATATGTTGAAATTGTGTATTTCAGAGATGAGAACTGAACTTCTCAACAACATCGATGCCAGGGGAATGGTGGGAATACTTTCACAGTATTAGCAATGTAATGGAGCCTGTTTTCTCAACCTTGCTTATCTGAATCTTTTGGGTTTCAATTTCAGTTTCATTTTCTCTATTCCACTACATACAATTCATCACAAATTGAAAGAGTAAAGTGCTTCTTATTGTTTTCTGTTTGGTGGCTGGTTTTTCCGACCAACGTGTATGATGCAACTTGGGTCAACCAATGTAATTGGGATGTAAAATTTTTGTTAAAGAGAATATTTAGAAACATGACTGGGATCGTTGTATAAAAGGAAATAGTTGGGCTAAGGTTACTCGCAACATTCTTCTAATTCCACAGGGTTTGCCTATCTCCTTTAAAAACATAATGCCAGTACAGTGCAGTCATGACGATTAATTTCAATTCTTTGTCAATTGTAAAACTTTTAACTGATGTAAACCTGAATTGCGCAATGGGGAAATATAACACTATCATTGAGAAGAATGTTGGCACGTGTTTAATTACAGGATAATGGGTAGCAGTAAATTAATCCCAGAACTGCCAAACATAGAAGTCACGAGGTCTCACTGAATTATTTCTAGTTGTAATGTGACCGTGGTTGGGATTAGAAAGTGACGTAGAGGGATATTGAAGTTTCTTTATCTATTGTTGAAAGTTAACTTGTAGATGAACAAGGTCCAACATCCCAAGCAAAGCTTCTGGTGTACATGCTGTTTGTTTCGGTGGAGGAATGAAGGTCAAATGCTTCGCTTAGTGTAAGTTTCTAATTTCTTGCTATAACTTTCTGGCTTAGCCTTTTTATAAACTATTCACACGGTTAAAATTCTTTTAGTGGCTCTTTCAAATGGCTTTTCGAATGAGTGGCCAAAAATAGCCTGTTAAAACCACGAGAGTTTGTGATAAATGTTGCGGCTAAACTGTACTTTTCAAGCTATCTCTAGCCGTCGTCAACTCGTATCTTAATCGAATTTGAAGCGATTTTACATATAAATATTTATAGGATGGTCGATATGTGGATTGCGAGTTTGCTTTTTCAAGTGCGATACGTTAGTTTACAAGAAAATGAAATAGCAAAATTTAAGATATTTCAAGCGAAAACGAAAGAACATTCTTATAGGATCATGGAAGTTAAAAAAAGTTAAAAAGATGAAAAATTTGACAATATTCTTCGTTATCTATGCAAAAATGTTTCCAGCGCGTGAATGCAGTTTTTCTGGATGAAGTACGTTCTTAAAATGATGAGCAAAATTGTCATTTTTTTCAGTAAGCTCTATAGCCTAGACAATCTTTATCCTGCATATCAACTCTAAAAAGCAAAGGAATTTTTGTCCCATGCCACAATCAAACTAAGGTGTTCTAAACTGTGTTACGCAACCTTTTAGGTTTAAAAATTTTATCATTAGGTTCCTTTTTAACTCATTTGATTTTATAACTCTGGTTTTCGTGAGGTTTTTGTTATAAATTTTCTATTTTTGGGAGACAAAATAGAGTGACGTCACTGTGACGTCAGGTGAATAACCCTTGCAAATGGTTTTAACATGAGTTGTGGTAAAATGTGGTTCTTCTGCTTCTTCAAATGTTATGGGGAAAACAAATTTTTTATTTTTTATTTTCATTTTTTGCAACAAATTGGCACCACTGTAGCTGGTACCTTAAAGCCCCTTCAGAAATCACAACTACAGCATACAAGAAACATTTCCCTTTTGGTCCCATACTTTTCAATTGAACAATTGCTGTTCGACAATTTAGGCCTAGACCTTATCATGGCGCTGCTCGCTGTCAGAGCGACGTTCTGCAGCACTGGCTTCCCGACAAGATCTTGAGAAAACTACGGATTTGCTGTTCGGCACATTCTGCGGTATTTTACATGATTTGTTTGATAATTTAAACAAAGTGCAAGAAATGATAACAGAACGTTATACGTTCACCTTAGGGAACATAAACAAATGTTCGCGGGTTTAACTACAAGTACCAAACTGCATTGCGCGCTCACTGATATATGGCTCGATAAAGGGAATGCTCTAATTTCCACATAGAGAGCAAGACAAAGAATATGTCCCTCAAAGACACCGCTTTTCTCTCTGTGCATCTGTTTCAACTAAACATTTTGACACCTATTGTTATGGTTAAGCCCCCCTGATACACCTCCTTTTATTAAATCTAATGTAGAGATTATTGGGGACAAGTAGCGGATCTAGTAGCTTTTAGCATTGTCAATTTTTTCATTTTGTTTCGTAAGGGCAATTGCTATATTTATTGCCACATAATTTTCTATAATTATCCTACTACATTGCCATGTTGCTATACTTTTATCATGGTGATCTTGGTTTTAATTAACTAGTAAGCCCTCTAACACACTACAAGCATCACGCTTCCAGTGCAGTTTTTTTCGTTGAGACTCAACAAAGAAATGAAGAAAACAATTGCTTAAAAAAACTCCTTTTCCAATAAGACCAGTAAATTTGAAGAGACTTTTGATGTTTGATTGTCAAAGGGAAAGAGCTCTTTTTTGGAACAACCTTTTAAAAATTATTGAATTAATGGGAAGGGCAGTTGGCCCTTTTACCCTCAAGAATGTCTACTACTGCGTGTACTGAGCTACCGATTGATTCTAGACACTACCATCATTTGCTTGATTTTATCGCTGACCAGCTTTTTGCCATACAAAGAGATTAAATTAACAATGATATCCAAGACTAGAGTGTTCGCCTGTTAGCGAGAATCTGCAAATCTCTATGATTGTTTACCAGTGATTCTTATTGGGCATTCAAGAAGGCTGCGTTTCATCCCTCCCCCGCTTGCTCTGATCTGCCTATTTGTTCTTTTTCATAATATTTACCTTATTCGAATTCCAGCACAAACAGTTTTCCAGCATTACAGAACCGAAAATAGACTTGTGCTTCCAGCGTTCATTCCATACAGCTTGAGGAAGCATAATATTGTGAAAAAGAGGGTCAAAGATACAGGTAAGTTGCATCGATTTTAACCATGATTCCTCGTATCTGTAACTATGGCTTTGCTTTAATGCCTTCAAATGCGTTACGTATGAACAACGATCATTGGCCAGGGGAAAGATGACATTTTAATATTCTTATACAATTAATATGCTATCAGTTGATTCTGGTCACTTCTAAAAGTCGCGGCTCTCTCAGTGACATATATTCATAATTACATTTCTAAAGCATTGTATAACTCACCGCTATTCTGCAGATCCCACCACCCACCTGTTGTTGGTCTATAACTACCTACAACCAGCTCATATCTTATGCAAGGTCACATCCAAATCTTTTGTGAAAGTACTATGAATGTAGTACAAATATCTAATCTGTGAACTAACTTTTTTGATCACACTATGCAATTGTGATTATTAGTTTTAATTGATAGATAGTTTTATGCAATAAATTATGCACGTTATATTATCTAACGATTAAGTTAATTATAGAGAAAAAAGAAATAAATTAGTTTGGGAAAATTTTAGGGGGTCATTTATAGAATTTCTACTGATGGGGATTTAATGAAAAAGGACCTTTTTTATTGTGACGTAGTACTGTGATGTAACTGAAAGCAAAACCATTGATGATAATGGATGACACTAAAAAAAAGTGTGTAGCAAATAGGGTCAAATATACATACACAAGCAAAACAACTCAAACGAACAGTAAACAGATATCAGTAAAAATAATTTCCAAACAATTCTGTGAAAATCGTCACTTACACACAAAGGGAAAATTTAACTAGTACAGAAACCAAAGGGGAAATTTTAGGCCCTATTAGGGAATTCCCCACAAGCTTGAATTTCAGAAAATTCCCTTGATATTATCCTATAGAATCAGCAGTTTGGAATGAAGCAACATAAAAATAGCTACTTCGTAACAGTTTTATGAGAATGTGTCTTAAAGAATGCCTTAAACCTGTTTTTTGTGACGGAGTCATGGCTCTCCGTATCTCACCCCTAGGTAAACTAATGCCCGGGCACTTTTTTCTAATAGCTGTTTTTGCAGGATACCCAAAAGATGTCTCACTCATACCTTAAGATCTCAGCAATACTAATAACAGTTGAAAGGTATCAAGGAAGCAAAGTACGATAAAGTAACTGTTAGTTAGATTCGCAAATGATGTCCTCATTATTAGCTAAATATTGATAGCTTTTTTGAGACTTTTTCACTAAATCGTTTTACGTAGAACAATGATATAATTTGTTTTGGAGTATTATTATAATATTTTTTTGTAGGATCAAGCCCACGAACTGCTGGTCACGTTAAGTTTTGTTAACGGAATTTCATGCTGATCAAGTAGTAAGTGAGAGATTTTGATTCTTACGAAATGAATGGCCAGAATAGACCACACGTAAAGAATATGGGTTGAATTCGTTATAAATAGTTCTTTATGTTATTAATCATGAATTCGAAGCCATGCATTTCTTTTGATTCACGCATCATCATGCTAAGAGACTTAATTAGCAATGCTACACCCCCCCCCCCCCCCAAGAAAAAAAGTTTGGAAAATCTAATTTCAGTTGGAAAACTGAACAGATTTCTTCGATTTTTTTCTTAAGACCAAACTTGTGATTTTTATATGTTAGGAATTTTGGGATTTTAAATTTAGATACATTTACCTTACAAAAATTCACAGGGTGGAGCAGACGCATCCAGTAATCGTTTTCTATCGTGAAGCCCTGTATCAACTGGATCTTAAATTGCACCGTTGCACCGTTTTATTTTCTTTTTGAAGGGATTAATGTTGAGCTAAACTATTTTTATCAGGCAAGGTGAATTTCCGGATAAGTAAATTGAAACTTTACAATCAGTACTGAGCCTACAGTTTTGAAAAATTGATATCCTGAACTGATCAGAAAAATTTGAAGTGGGAACTTTTTAGGAAACTACAAATAGATAGCTAGTTCAATAAAAAATTAAGAATCTTTCAGTACTAGAAATATTCAACGCTTCTTGTAAAAAAACCGAGTGTATGTTTTGCTGCCCCTGCTGTTTGTGAACGTCTTTAACTCTGTATCATAAATTGCTATGATAAAGCTGCTGTGAAGGCAGAAAATACTATAAAAGCTGCAGCAGAAGAATTTGATCAAAGAAGGGTGTTTCATCTTACGAATAGGGCATATGCACTTGCTCTCGAATCACCCATTTCATTTAAAAAAAAACGAACGGACATTTGACCCCCTGAAAATTGTTAAAAATTTCCTTCGATCAAAAACAAAGATGAAAGACCCAATTCTTTGATACTTTTATATCGTTAAAGAGACATTCTAGATAAAATTCGTCCGCAGAAAATTAGCTTTAAAAGGGGCAAAGCAGAAAAAGAAGAATCACTGCTAATTGACTTGAAATAATATCATTTTTATCCTTATATATGTATATATATAAAGATAACAAAAGCTTATGTGGAACTTTGTATCTTTCAGGCATCACCAAGCGATCTACCCCTACAACTCCCGGCGCTAAGCTTCAACTGTGTTCTTTCTAAGAAGAAGTGAAGAGTAAGAACGGGGGATCTTCAGTGAGTTTCAATTGTAAGTAGTTGATTCACATTTTCAGCTGTAGTTAAGGCTTTTTCGCATTCTGGTTCATTTGGTATCACAGGACCTCCCAAGTATATTGGACACAGAATAAGAATAATTCTTATTCTTTGTCTTAGGTATGCCGTACCAATGTTTAAACGTAAAGCAATTATTCTGTTGAATAATGCATAGAGAGTAGGCTTACTTCAAAAAGGTTGATACCCACGAAACATTTGTTTGTATTGCAAACGTAGCACTGTTATTTTCACCGCAATATCAAGGTGCAACTATTTGTTGCAGCTAAACGTTGTAAACGCGACCGTTTATTTGTAAACAAGGCCCAACGAGAGGCCACCTCATCGGGCAGGTTGAATGCTTGCGTGGGCGCTTTGTTGCTCAGGACCCTAGCGAAGCACCGATTGTTTTCAGAAAAGAACCACGACAAGAGATTCTAGTCCAAATTATGACAACAGCATTCGTCTAACAAAACATGATTTATTACGAATAGGCAACACCTGGATATCGCCCCGTGCCTCTTGAAAATTCTCAAAACATAAACCTGATTCGGTAGTGTTATCGTATACGGATGGGCAAGATATGATTTCTGATAAGCAGCAGGTTCGATCCAAAGGAAAGACTCGTCTAGTTCCCTGCAACTATTCTCAGTCAAGGATTAAATAGAAACAGAGAAATTCGACCATAAAATGTTTAATGCAATTGGGTTTTTCAAAAGCAACGGTTTATGAGACCTCACAAGTCGATTTTCACATGGTAGCATTAAGCAACAGCCGTTAAAGAAAGAAGAAATACGATGGTAGGATTTGAATTATCATGTTTTTATGAACGAGCTGAATAATGACTTTTTTGATTCGCTAATGTATCCATGGTTTTGATTGCATCACACTTCTATTAAAAAGTGTTTCACGAGACTTAATCCCAAGGCTAAGATTGTTGTCCAGTCGATGTTAAACTGTATCTCAACGAATCAAGTTGCTCTACCAATACTTGCAGCGTTTTTACTACTTTTTGAAATTATTTACACGATAAGTGTGATCAAATTTCATTTTATCTAACACTCCATGAATACACCACTTGTGCTGCGTTCGTTAATTATACACACTTTTCATAAGAACAATATAATATTTGTCTAGTGTCGATGCTCGAATTTTCGTTGAGGATTGATATTATTTTTTTGGGATAATTTGAGACACTGTGTTTAACGTTTACCCCCCCCCTCCCCCCCTCTGCTCTTTCTCCTTAAAATCCTCCGTGACGCTCCGGAACCCAGGGTACTCTTATATCAACCGTTGATTTTTTCTACAGCTACATACTGTAAAACTAGCACTTGTAACCATACCATTCTATCCCAAATTGAAAAGGGTGTGCGAAAAATTGCTGTATACGCTGGTGGCTCAAGTTCAGTACTACAGATAGTAGATAAAGGATAAGAAAGACAACGATATATGGTTTAGACTCCAATTCTAATTCCAATAGAGAACTGTATAATTCCGTAAATTCTAACTTAGGTTCCAATTCGATCCGTTCTAATTCTGTCTTCTCTAATCAACTTCAACTCAAAATCTCCTTTCTAACGCATACTTCACGTGTACAAAAATTACAACAACAGCAACAACTACTGCAGTACGTCATACCATACAATTTCTTACAAAGAGATGCTTTTTTCTGGAAATATATTAAGAGACATCAAAGGCTTTGCTGCCCTACCATTCTATAAATAGAACCGGATATGTAATACACTTGCGCAAATCCACATTTCTCTGTAATAAATCCTTAATACTACACCGTTTATGATCCTTTTATTACGATAAGCAAAGGAAATCCTTTTCCTAAAGTGAAAAGACAAGTTTTTAATTAGGTAAAAACATTATAATTCAAATTGCTTTAAAAAAGGTCGCAAAAAGAAAGATTCAAGGACATATTTAGCTTGAGTTGGTTTTATCAAAAAGCTCATATTTTCAGGTAACATAAAGAAAACTTGGATTTCTCTACTGTCAGCTCTTTAAATGAGTTGCATATTTTATAGTGGTAAGCCTGTCTACAAATGCTCCATGAAAAAATGCCATTTGATTTGCCGCTGAGCATATTTGCAAATAGATATCAAGTCATTTAATCCAAAGCAATTAAAAGGTAAATATTGTTGAGAATGCTAGACTTTGTTCCTGCCAGTGGAATCTAAAGATCCAAGATCTAATCGCTATTTGGACTTACAACGTCTCTACTTCATTGACTAATAACGTTCCATCATTCTACCTTGAGGGCAGCAGTAAGGAAAAGGAGGGTTTTGCCCTTTACTGATCCACAAGACATTATATTTGCAAGAGTTTAAAAAATCATGTGACATGTTAATTAGCGACATGACGTACTTGGTAATCAGCGTGGGAACGAGTCTTTTTAATACATTCAATTGTCATCGTCTCATCTAGCCCTTTGCCGTTATTGCTATGGGTGCACCCATTGAGGGTCTCCCAGAGGGGGGTATTTGCTCTCGTGTTCCCTTTGAGAAAAACAACCAATGCGTCCCCATGTTTCCGTTTAAAAATAGAGAAAATGCTCCCTTCTTCCCTTAAACTGGTGAAAATTTTCCCATATTCCTAGAGGGAAATTTAAGTTATTCCCGTGTTCCTGTACCATTTGTTGCTTTGTTTCCTTGTTCCCGAAAACCCCTGGGTGACCCTCCCCATTCTTGAACATCATGTCTCCATCAATCCCGGTCCTTCGTTTTTCTCCATCAATCCCGGTGCTTCAGTTTTTTACTCAAATCCTTCAGATTCCTTCCCCATCGTCGACTTCCCTCGACTTCCCTCGACTTCCCTCGATAGTGCAAAGAAATATTGGTAATTTATGGGGTAATTTAGCTCTTCAGAACCAGTTGAGAAAGTTCTGGTCGATCTTATAAATGTTCAGTGCGAAAGCCTTGAATTTGAGAAAAGGCCATCGTTTGCACCTCCTCTTTCGTACTCATGATATCAGGGCTTCGCCTCCTCTTTAGTTAAGTGTTAGGAAACGTCATTCAGGTCCAGTTCCCCTTAGATGAGCAAAACCCGCGCAGCCATAGTTTAGTTTTTTGGGACCACCTACGTTTTCTATTATGTGTATTATCACTTTGCTCTTAAGAACTATAATGATATTATAATATCGCCTTTTTAAACATCCTACTGATAACTCTATCGTTCTTAAATAACATGCAGATCCTAATGATAACTTTGTAACTCCAATCCTATTGAAAATTCCAAGACGCTCCATGGTCCAAGGAAGATCTTTTATCGCGTTTTTTATGGTCATTTTTATTGACCGTACATACATTTGGTATTTGATGCAATCAAACCAAAAATGTACCACCGAACATATTGGTGTTGTAAAGCGTTCTTTGTTTGGAACAAAAAAATGTTTTCCTGATATGATAGGTCGCCATTTTCAGCAATTTAGAAAACAGAATGGCCTGGAAGTTTAGGTATTTTCAACTAAATTTTCAAGTTCTTCCATTTTTCAAATAAGTACGTCGATAGACAAAATATTCTAAGTGACAAATTCTCCCTTAAACGCACCTAAAAGCTACCATTCTAAGCTGAGGGTGTGGGATGCCCTACTTCACAGTGTTAAGGATCTCATTCAAAAAGCATTCTCTGCTGGGTTATCTAAATGAACTTTTTCAGGAACCAATAAAATGTATGGTTATCTATTTGCCAAGTATCCGAACTGACGCCCAAGCCTTCTCCCTACAGCTGCCCAAAGCTATGATGCTCAAACCACGAACTACATCTACTTCTACCAGGTTTTTGGTCACATTGCCCATATCTGCTTCTGATGTATCAGCAAAACAAGGGTGGCCTAGTTGAATTTTTGAGGGAACATTTTATTATCAACTCACAATGCCTGTTTTGTTGCTTCAGCGAAACTACACAGTAAATGTTTTGCAGATATTTTTAGCTCCTGGGGCTTTCAAAGTAGATGTGACTTCGAGAGCTAAATATTTATTTTCTTGTTCTTTGCTTTTAGGGATAAATTTTGTTCTTTTAAACTATTTTGTTGGAAAGTAGTTTAGTGGTTTTGATAAGCTTACTGCTATCAATAACATTCACTCATATACAGACAGAACCTCAAAACCAAATGCAAAGTCTTTGTCTCTCTGTCAAAGCGCTTTAGATCTAGATGAAGTATTAAGGCTAAAACTGATCAAGAGTCGACCCAATGGAGTATCCTGCGCTTTTGATTTCACAAGATGATAACACCGCATGTGATTATAACGAGGTTTCAAGGGCCTAAGTATGTTTTCAAGAACATTCGTAAATACAGACGTCTTTTGCCAGCTAATTCAACAAATCATTAAAAGCTGTACACACAAGTAATTCAAAATACCACTTTCCTGGGTTGGTTTTGTGTTTTGCTAAAAAGACTCTTGAGATGGCGAATAATATGTAGTTTTTACAGGGCGTGTTTCCATGTCAAAAATATTCTTTGCTCCGCGTGACTTGGAAAAAGACGTTTTGGTTATCTAAAGCCTTAGAGTAAAACATTTTAGTAAAATGATTACAAGGCACTATCTTCATGAAAATTTTCAGGATTTGTTTAGAAATCCCAGAGAGCAACTAATTCTGAATCCTTCGGTGGAACAGCTAAAGGCAGGAACACAAGGCTGAAGAAAATCTTGTCCATCATCATTCATTGTAAATATGTTGCTAAAAAAAAAGAAATAGTTTTACTTTGGTACTTAAAATTGCTATTTTGACCGAATAATACTTACTCAGACAATACGAAACTAAATTTGGACATCTAGGGCATTTTAGAGTAAAGATTACTTGGAAGAAAAAACTTTCCCTCGATATAAACGAGTATGACCATCGGGAATTTTATAACAAAGTTTCCAGCTCAAACCTCGAGGAATTTATTGTTAGGTTATGTACTATAATGTTACTTTTATTTAAAAATATCACAAGAATAATAGAATTTAGAATTCCCCTTATTTCGAAATAGGTTTTGAAATTTGACCGCTTGTCAAGTTTCATGTTTCTAACGCATTCAGGCAGGTCTCCGAATAAAAGTTACGGATTTACCAGACCAAAAATATTACCTTACTCACTGATTTCTAAGAAGGCAAGTGAGGAATGAAGAAAGGGTTCAATTTTATCTAAGAAGCTTTAAAAAATAGGTTGTGCGTTGCCTAGGTTATGTTTACGTAAATTAATACAGGTGCATCGATAAGGCATTTCATGTTGCCCTGGAAACTAATGGGTCGTCTCTTGCTTATGGACTCTGTACCGTTGTTTTGAATGACGAAGAAAGATTTGAAAGATATTTATGTAAACACGATAATCGATTCATCATAAGACATGCGAACATACAGACTACATATGAACGTGTTCCTTATAAAGGGAGATTATTCATGACTTCGATGTTATTCTAATAAGATAGCTGTCTAGAAAGAAGACGTAATGGCTTCTCTTGAAGAGCTGCAGAGTTTCTTAGGAAGAAAAGGTCTTAAGAGGGTTTTGCAGGCAAATGAATCTTGTCTATGGGGTACCAGTGTTGTGGTCATTTA